>KK502736.1:110273-133216 GCA_000688735.1 Glossina austeni | reverse complement strand
ATTTTTTATTTTATATATAATTTATATTTTTTATTTTATATATAAAGAGACAGTAAAGTATTGCACTTCGGACATATAAGCCACAAATTTATTGGATTAGTCCAACTTTACTCAACTACCCAAAAAAAAAAAAAAAAAAAATTTTATATAAAAAAAAAAAAAAATGAAATTAAAACGAAATGTTTCCAACGTATTTCGCAAACACACACAAAAGCAATTTCACAAAGCAAATAAGGAGACCTGCAAAAAGAGAAATTTGTTTACGCTTCTCTGTTAAACGAGAAATCTGTTTACCCTTCTCTGTTAAATGGCAAGCACAATGGAATAGAAATGCCGACATATGGCAGCGCTAGAGCGAAGCAAAATTCAAAAGAAATTGGAAAAGAATTTCACATTTCGGAATTATCAAAAGAAAAAGAGTAACATTATTACGGACGAGGAAAATTTTTAAAAAAACATTTATTTTATTTGAAATTGATTTTCTGTAAAACATTTGGATTGCAAAACTTTCTTCGTAATTAAATAAAAGTGGAAATTGTTGAGGAGGACGTTAATTGGCAAAGTTGTTTAATGAAATTTCTGGAAAAATCCCGCATAAAACCTTTGAAAATTAAGACAGCTGAAGTAGAAGGCTGAAAGAAGGCCTTTAAAATACATAATCAATTAAAACAAATTGTGCGGTGGTTCTCTAAAATCACGAAAAGGAAAAAAAAAACACAACAGAGCAATAAGAAATACAAAACGCAATGATGGTAGAATCTGATGGTACAACAGATGCCACCCGACGTTTAAATGTCAAAAAGCAGACCTTGGATGATGCATATGCCGTGCCAGCGAATTTCCTAGAAATTGATGTTGTAAATCCTCAGACTACTATGACTGCAGGCAAAAAACGTTACACCGACTATGAAGTTAAAATGAGGGTAAGCGATAATATATAAAAAAATGACGAGCTGCGAAAAAATGCGACACTTAAGCAATATGAAAATCTTAGTTCTGAATAAAGAAACAAGAAATGTTTGGGGCGTAAAACTTAAATCAACACTTAGAACGCACAGTTACTGATAAGTTTCGATCACTCGAAGAACTTTATCAGTAAAGCTGAAATTACTCATAAATCTTTTGTATGAGATTAGTCATAATAATGTTGACAAAAAAAGCCATTGACTAAATTTTTCTTCAAGTTTACGTTTTATTCTTACCCCTACCCAAGGGTAATATTATACTAGTTGCATCGTTCTTTACGTGACATAAGTGCAATATTGAGCAGATGTGACTTTTGTGATCACTAAACATGATCCGTTGGTTGATCTTTCAAGTTAAGCGTCAAAATTCCTTCAAATTCATTGAAAAACGACTCCATAACATGAACTTGCTTTCAGCATTCATGGATTGGCCTATTGTTGACAAGGAATTCTAGTTCTACTAAACTTTGAATTCTGTGATGGGTATTTAAATAAATTTGACTTTTCTCTAAAGTGTTTTTGTTTACGCTTTAACACATTTCTGGCGTCATAAACACCCTCGCACTGCAAACATAATAGAAATAATTTAATTATAGGAGATGTTAAAGAAAAAATTTGAAATTTTCTTTTTTTTTTTATTATAAATTATTACAGACGAATTTGCCCGTTTTTAAAGTAAAGGAATCTAGTGTACGACGCCGATATAGTGACTTTGAATGGTTAAGGAATGAATTAGAACGTGATAGCAAAGTAAGTTTTCAACCTGAATATTAAAGTATTATTTATTACTAAGATACTAAAATATATGAAATCGTAGATCGTGGTACCGCCATTACCTAGCAAAGCCTGGAAACGTCAAATGCCCTTTCGTAATGACGAAGGCATATTTGATGAGAATTTCATCGAGGAACGTCGCAAAGGGCTAGAAGCTTTCATTAATAAAATTGCTGGCCATCCATTGGCTCAAAATGAGAGATGTTTACATATGTTTTTGCAAGAGAATGTTATAGATAAAAATTATGTGCCCGGTAAAATTCGTAACACCTAAAAAAACCTACTGTCATTTATAACTAAAAGCATCACGACTAAATAATTGACATTATGCTAATTAATTCAAAGCTGGAAAATAGAAAACAAAAGAGAAAAAAAGGGAAAATTCCTGAAGCATTTTGGTTGCGAGAATGCTCAGAATTGTTTATACAAATCTTGTGGTCTTTATTTGCAAGGTATAAATATAACTGCAACAGAGAACAAATGATCTGAATCTATATAATATATAATATACATAGCTTAAGGGAGTGTGAGAGAAAATGATTAACAATACAAATCAAATTTTTTTCTATTAATTTAAGATATTCTACTTTATATATTTTCGAATTCCAATGTTATTGTAATTGTAATTATCGTAAAACAGAAAAATCATGTATATATGTGCATATATATGTATACATATATATATATATATATATAAACATTGTACGGTTTTCAAAAATTAAAAAACTTGTTTTTTCTTTTTGATTTAAAGCAAACATATATTACAACGTTTGTTTGTTTTCAGAAAACACTCAAGAGAGCCGTCAATATTTAACAGATCTTAACAGTTGACGTGTTCAAATTAAAATTTAATGCTGGCAGTGCTCTTCTATGAATAAAAGCGCAGGTTCGATTTTGCACTAAAATCAACTCTGCATAGTGTTGCGAGCAGCTGTTTTTATTTAACGCAATTCAGTGCAAATTTTATTTTGACAGATTTATTTATATTAAAACAATTAGTGGAAAAACTTGGAGAATTTTTTTGCTTGTGGTCAAATGGAAACACCAGAAGAGACACCAGTTACCCCTGAAATACCAAACTCTCCGGAAAAACCTAAAATTAATTCGCAAGACTATCGTTTAATATCGAAAGCTAATGACGATTTTGAGAGGTAATTAATTATAATATTACTAATTAATTAAGTGCTATCTCTCCCTTTTCAATCTGTTGCAGTGGCAATTATGATGCTTGTTTAGAAATTCTTGAGCAATTAGAATTGCTTAGAGGCAGTGATAGCAAGTTGCTGCACAATCGTGCTGTAGCAAAATTTTATAAAACACAATGCAGAAATCACGATGAATTACTTAAATCTTTGGAAGAATTAGATGATGATAAAATGGTAAGCGTAAACATCTACATTGCTAGTTAATTACTCATTTATTCATTATATTTTTTAATAAATTCAGAGATTGTAAGTCCTCACTTAGTTGCTTTCTTCGAGTAGTTGGTTGATCTAATTTTTTTTGCAACAATTTCATATTTTGAAGGGCATCTTCTAGTATTAGTTGGACTTTTTTACGCTCATCTCCCAATTGATTTAAAACTTTCCTATTCAAATCACATAATAATTCCGCATTGATCGCTACAATAGGAAAGAGCATTTTTGGGTTTGTTGAGGCGAAATACTTTGAAAACTTACATTTTGCTTGTTTTTTAATATTCTCTTCAACATTTTCAGATAAATTCTTTAAATGCTCGTTCATTTCACTTTCAAGCCGACTTCGTTCAAAACTATGACACTCGCTTTCCATGGACAAAAGTTTCGGGGGTCGCGGAATCCTTATGTTCTCGACAATAGGGGAGAAGCGTTGACACGATGCTCGGCTAGTCCGAAGTTTTGAGAAATTCGCTTTATCCACCTGGTCCATCATTGGTTTTTGATATGACCTTGGAGGTGGCATGGTACTAATAAAGCGATTAATCTTTTCTTGTTCAAGAAGCTTTTCGACAAGCTCTATAGAGTTAAAAAATATGTGAAGAATTGACTTCTGAACAATTTTGACAGTCAAGGCAAACTTGAAAAAATTAAAAAAAAAAAAACCATAACGGAATGGTTAGGTGGCTTTTCTTAACTTGATTTGTACATGTTGTAAGTTCATATTGTTGTCGACAACAAAGTGCCAATAGCTAGAAAAGTTCAAAATGAATCGCTATAATAAGAGATTTTCCGGAGATTACTTTACGATAAGGAGGCTTCAGAATGAAATGGTTCTAATTTGACAGTTCGAAATGTTAATGCTATCGTTTATTTAAGTATAAAAGATTCAGGTTAAGGTGAAGTTTAGACTTTAATAGATAGCAGATATTCGCGCATATGACCTAAGGACAATATAACTTTTTTATGGCTTACTTTCTTGTTTTCTAATTTTTTTTGTTCTCAGCTCAATCGTTGTGATCTAGCCGTGCTGCCGCAAATGACATCTTCTCCGACGCCAGACTTAGGGCCTTCAACAATGATTCCAATATATAATAAAGCAGTCATTTTTTATCATCGTCACATGTTTGAAACTGCTTTGTTAACACTTAAACCGCTCGTACAGAAATTGGATAATTGCGATGAATGTTCAATTGCCTTAATAGGTGTTTTAATGCTGAGGCTCTTATTAGCCACAAATCGTTTGAAAAAAGCTTATGATTTTCTTGAAATTTTGCTGCAAAAATTGGGCACGAGTACGCTAACATTAACAGCCGAAGACAGTAATCCGCAAGAGGTTTTACCTGGTATAGGTGAGAATCTAGCACGTTGTTTAAAACTATTGTGCATGCTATCGATGGTGGTTAATAGAAAAGTTGTTTTGGTGCCGGAAGACGGTGTAAGTAGTCTACTAACTATTATTAAACATAAAAAGTGAAATTTATTTGTAATATTTTTAGACAACGGAATTTTCCGCTTTAAAGGCTCATCAGTATTATATTATGAAAGATTTTCAAATGGCTGCAAAACAATTAAAAAAAATCAATGTTGACAGTTATAGAGGAGGGTAAGAGCTTCTATGTAATGGCAGAAGAAGTATAAGCAGTGTTTCCTTTTGCTTTAGTTTATACAATCACGAACTAAACACTTTGATAGCCAATAATATGGGAATTATTCATTTGCGGGTGCGTCACTATGCTATTGCCGCTAAATTTTTTCAGAATGCTATAATATTCGATAAGCATATAGCTGCTAATTTGCGCCAGGCGGAATTGCACCAAATGAGTTCTGTGCGCTCTTGTGAAATTCTGTACAATTTAGGTATAGCTATGTTGCACTTGCGCAGGCCCAAGGAAGCTTTTCAATCTTTTCTTGTACCACTGAAAACTTATCATAATAATCCACGACTTTGGTTGCGTATAGCCGAGGCTTGTATTATGGAGCACGAATTGGTAAATGAAATGCACATTTAAGAGCTTCCTAGAGTAAATTAAAGTGTTTGCTTTATCCTAATAGAGAAGAGTAACAGAGGAAAAACATGGTCCCTCCTCCAGTCAAAAAAGGGTATTGTTCTCCAATCGGATTCCTTACACGTAAGTTCAGATTATCAATTATACAAACAATTTTTCAAATGGCGAAATTATTTTTAGAGAAAGTAGTCAATCAGCGGCAGTGCCGGAGCCAACGATGCCATTTGCTGCGCTAAGTTTACGCAATGCTTTATTTCTCACGCGAGCCTATAGCCATCATGTTAATGTTACGACAGGTTCAGACGAGGGAAACGAAGAAGAGACTTGTAAATCAATATCGACTGATAATAATTTTTGTAATCCATCTGGTCCTGTAACTAAAGAATCCCTTGATATTATGCTATCCGCTATATACGCCGCCTATAGTTATGTGTCTCTGCGTTTAGGTGATTACGTTACTGCTTTAGAAATGGCTCAAGAATTATTGAAAACCGATAAAATCTCAGATGCTCACAAGTAAGTTATTTGGTTACTTATATATATGTAAATAATATTTCCATTTGTTATTTTAGATTATTGGCACATATGTATGCTGGTGAAGCACTAATAATGATGGACAAATTAGCTGAAGCGCGGCCGCACTTCGAGCCTACTTTTGTCTCTACCTTGAATACTTTTGATTTTGAAACTAAAGATTGGCATTTAAAGTCTTTGGATGCGGCTCAAAATGTGGTGCGCTACAATTTAGCGGTTGCTTTGAATTTAAAAGGTGACTTTGAGGTGGCTAAAAGTCTCCTGAACACTTGCACTCATCCTATAGTGGCATCGAAGGTTTTCGCTTTAAAAGTGCATATCGAAAAAACTCAGGCTGCGGCAGCGGCTAGTTTGATAACGCCGCGTATTTAAGTAAAATAAACAAAAAAAGAATAATTAACATTAATTAGTAATGAGAAACCGCATTTTATCTTTTGAGGCGACTGTTGTCAATTCCTTAAAGCACTGAAACTTTTACTAAACCGTCTCTTTGACAATTTGATTTTTCGGATAATAAAGTCGAATTATTATGGTTTTGATTATTTTCACTGAAGGGCGGAATTACTTTATTTCGAAAAGCCGTTAACGCTACATAGATAACGCTTTTACGCAAAAGCGACGGTAATATATGTCGAGGACTATGTCCGGAGGGAATTAAAATATAAGTTTCTGGTTGTCCCAATAATATAAAATAGGATCTTCCCTTATCTTTCATAGTAAAAGTTACATGGGAGAGGCTCTAAATAATTGCTATATCCGATCCAAATACTTCACAACATTTTACTATGGCGAAATAAAATTACTTAGCGATTTTCATTAAAAAATTTGAAAAATTGAAATTTTATTCATGTAACCACTCTTTCCAAAATAGGCTTTATAAGTGAAATGGTCTTGAAAATAGTGCGACACAGTTCACATTTCATAGATTTCGTACTAGAGCCAAAATACGTCGTTGTGTCAAACTTCGTGAGCATATCTTAAAAATTTGATATGTAAACTCAAATCGATTTTGAAACTGATTCTGAATCGATCGTTAACTGTGGGTTTAATATACATCCGCACATACTTAATATATATTGTACCGTAAATGATGTACGATACAATAATTATTAAAAGCGGGGAAGTGTTGTTTGTTAGACTTAACATAACTTTTCATATAATTTTCTTAATATGATCACTTCAAATATGGTTTTTGTAAGATAACAAATTTGTTTTCCTAATTTTCCGCTGAAATTTTCCATTCGAAAGGTTGGAAAAATTTTTTGTGCTATGTTACTGTTGCATTAGCAGTAAAGCTGTTTCCCCGCCTTTGAACACTTTTGATGAGCATCCGAAAAGCGGACTCCCAGCTGGCTGTCCGATATATATATAAAAATCTCTGCTTGACATCGCCTGCGATATTATTTGTTGTTCGGCCCAGGCTTGGTCTGAAATATTTCACGATCCACTCCTAACCATAAATATAAAAAGCCAAGCCTGCGGATGCTTAAGTTTGCAACAGTAACGAATACAAGTAGAAGACCGGAAAGTTCTTTATTCGCCATGTATTATACTATAAAAATTTCCTTATTTTTATCGTCTTAAGTAAGGCTTAAGTAAACTAGGCTTAGAGCACTAAGGCTGCTATTATTCTTATAAAAAATTGATATGATTAACGACTAAAAATTGTGTAAATTTATTGTTTATACATTTATGACTTAATTTTAATTTGAACTAATATTTGGCATGACTATAAAATATATTAGATTAAGAAATAAAATATAAATGAAATAAAATATCATCTATGATGATATTCATAAAAATTGAATTCATCGATCACCTTATTATATATAAATTCGCGGACACGTAAACCGCAAATAAAATCAAAATGATTCCAGTATTTTGGCGGCAATTTGTACAGCATTTTAACGTTAGGCAAATTTTTGATTAATTTGAACATATCTTCTAAAGCGATTATGTAATCATTTTGGGCAAAGAATAATATAACTGGCACAGTAACTTTTTCCAATTGATAAGCGGGCGGTTCCAATTGATGATAGCGTAACCAATTCATTTCGCGACCATAATCATATTGACGAAAGTTTTTCGAAATATACCCTTGGAAATAATGCATTAATTGTTTGAAAGATCCACCTACTGGAAAATTAGCCATTAAGTCCGGCAAGAGAGTCTAAAAGCGAGAATTTTTTTTTTTTCAATTTTTATTTCAATCTTCAATCTTCAATTTCTTCAGCGACCTACCAGATTTAACATTTGTGTATTATAACCAACTGCTGGCCATAGGCGGCTAACACAGGCTCGTGGTGGTTCAGATTTCAAGCATGTCATCGATAAAAATTTTTTCACATATTTATTAGTTGACACCATTTCTACACCCTCCAGGATTTTGCTAATATAATTCCGTGTGCCCAGTAATGGGCCAAATAGCTTTGCTAACGGTGCTTTAGTATTGCCAACGTAGGTAACGGGTGCTAACAAAACGGCCGTTTTGAAATATTTATTATATTGAGGTAACATGGAGTTTAAAACCAAAAATATTGTACCGCCCTGAGAAATGCCAATAAAATGCATTCGTTCTTCACCCGTACACGCACGTATGAAATCAATCGTTGCAGGCAGATCATAGACACTCATCTCATGCCAACTAAAATTCCAAAATTCAGGCTGCGTATCATTATACCAGATATTGTGACGTGAATAGATATTGCCGCGATTATTACCCAACCAGACATCGTAGCCATTATTAGAAAGTAAATACGGTAAAGAGTCCTCTGCACCGTTTAACAGCCAAACATCCGAAGAGGCGTAAATACCGGCCATCAATAATACTACCGGTCGTTTTTGCAAAACATGATCGTCAAGTTTTCTTTGCCTGCACGGTATACGATGTATTGTTAAAACGTAACCGTCCTTGGTTTGTACATTGTGTTGTTCAACAGGAAATCCATCATGATGTATACGTTTCATCTGTAATTATGTAAGTGTGTCCGATGATAATTGCAAAACACTTGACCTAATAACAACATTTCCAACTTGTCATGTAAGGTAATGTAATGTAATTATATACAAATGAAGTTCACGTAGTGAATGTTTAAATTGTTTTTGTTGCTTTCATATCAATGCATATATGTATAGGATGGAATGGAATTATGTGAAATATTTCATGAAATCGTAACGAGTCGATTGCAATAATTTTATTATAAGCACATTACATGATCGCTTAGATGAAAAAATATTTAATCGAAGGCTTCAATTAGTATGACATGAATGACAGGATGCCTGAATGCAAACGAATGAAAAAAGTGATGCAATAAGAATTGACTCAAAATTTCAACAAATTTACGATTCATTTTTCAATGAAAACTAAAGCAATGAAGCGGCGATTCAAATTCTTCTTCTTCTTTTTCTATTAATGATGTCCAGAAACACAAGATTAATTTTATAAATAGTTAAGTTGTTAAGCCAGACAGAAGGACGGAAGGACCGACTAATCGACCAACCCATATAACGTAGATCGACTGAGCGAAAAGTCTAAAAGCTAACGAACCGACCGAATTAATAGAGGAGCAGATTACTTTGATTGAAGCAAAGTTGAACGCAAGCGCCCTTTCTCTGAGAAAGTTCGAAGTCTAGTACACACACAAGTAAAGTTTTAAACGCATTTCCGTGCCTTTGCGAATAATTCCAAGGAGATCTGGTTGCTGCTTGCAACGTCAACCGTCCGAACACCGAGAAGACACCTGTGTTGCTTACAATTTAAACAGTTTAGACAAATTCAAGCCAGGCTTTATCTTAACACAATTTCACAAAGGCGTCCTTATCGTTTGTAAACATTATTTTTCATGCTAATGCATTGAGAACTAAATAGATAGCATAATAAAAAAAGAGGGTTCAGGCAGCTGATACAAATGAATTACTTCCACCCGCGCATAAGTATCGATACAAAAGAGATTTTTGAAATTAAAGGTTTGAAAGGTTTCCTACATAGTCCTATGATGATATTTGTATTGGAATTTACTTAGCATGAGAGGGAGTGACCACAGACTAATTAGTGTGTGCCCAATCGGTACGTGTGACGCCTTTACCGATTAAACCAGTGGTTTCCAACCTGTGGGGCGCGCAACCCTAGGGGGGCGCGATACTGTTGCGAGGGGGGCATGTAGATGTTTCCAAAATATCATTTTCAAATACAAACCAAAAAAGTCAAATAGGTGTGAAAAAAATGAATCAGCATTATACGTAATCCACAATCCTCGCCGCGGATTTTTTTGGTGTACAAATGCTAAAACATCCAATTCATACTCTTCTTCGAATCGAAATATCTCGCTTTCGCGTTTGGAGCCGAGTACCGGTGCGGCGTGGAATCAAACGATAAGCACTTGCAACATCCCGGTTATTCTCGTGCTTACTCGCGCCAAACTTCACTAAACAGCATCATCTGATTGTTTCGGTTTTTTTTTTTTTTGTTTTTTAAAGGGGGGCGCCGGTACAAAAAGGTTGGAAACAACTGGATTAAACAATCATTACACTTACAATCAAGTTGG
This sequence comes from Glossina austeni, assembly GCA_000688735.1. NCBI lineage: Eukaryota > Metazoa > Arthropoda > Insecta > Diptera > Glossinidae > Glossina > Glossina austeni. Next base: position 122,975 of record KK502736.1, on the reverse strand, counting down.
GCCAAATCGAGCTGAGATTTGAGCACCACTAACTCCGAGACTTGGTAGTTGCAGCTCTTGTCTGGCCTACGCTGCTCTACGGTGGCCGGAGTGCTATGTGAACCTTTTGAATATCAAAAGGGGGTTTTTTTTTTACATAAATACACTAAGTTTTACCACATCGCTTGTTGAAGACTGACTTAGGCCCTTGATGACAACGTCTGTGTGAAAGAAGAGAAGAAATTTTTTCAACACACTTGCTTACGGGGACTTTAGTACCTAACATACTGTCTGAAGCTTACAACTCTCATTCGAAAGTATTTCAAAATTCAAGATAAAAGATCAAAAATAATGGCTTAGTATGTCCTTTGGCTTTGAAGAGAGAAGAAGAGATCTTAACTACGCATTATTTTAAAAAGTTACGCTTGAATGAATGATACACAATTCGCAGCGACAATGTAATGCATAATGAAATACCAGCACGTGCTATAATATAACGGCATAATTGAATTCACTTCCCACACATATAAAAATATTTTGCATAATTTATTTTGTTTTTTTTTTTTTTTTTTTTTTTTTTTTTTTTTTTTTTTTTTTTTTTTTTTTTTCTGTTACAAATCATTTAAACGCAAGCAGCCACTCATATATGTACATACGACCGAATAAGTATCACATATGCATTTATGTGAACAAACACTTAAGTAAACATTTTATTTGGTATGATATTTATGAATGAATGCATGAATGAAAGCAAATGTGCAAAGTGACACAATAAATTAACAACACAACACAACACACATACACATACATACACATACATACACATACACATAGATATACACATACCGCATCAGTTATAATGACTTCACGATTCGATTTTGTATGGAAGACAAACGACGTATCCACAAAGCAACGGTTTAGCGGCAACAATAGAATCAGTAATGAAAAAGAAACCATACCGATAACCAAGAATGACATAGTGTATCTTCTCTTCAATCGATAGCTGAGATTAGGAGAATTTGGTAAAAGGCAAAGAAAATGCCAGTTAATGTAATGAGCGAATATCCGTAAACACTTGATCAGCAGCTACTCCGAAGGTAGAATGATAATATAAATAATTGTTGGTTTCATCATTCGGTTTAATCTTTCGATGAAAAGTGGCAAAAATGAAATTCCATATCAAGACACTGAACCGGTTATAAACGTTTCGCTATTATATTCCACGCATTACGTAGTATGAAGAGAAAACATGGATAGACTTATAAAGTGATTGAATGACTGACTGACTGACTGACTGACCGATTGATCGAGTCTATATTGCGACAGGATAATATTGTACAAACTGCTTACTCTCACGTACGTAATCTTTCATTATTCACTTCTTTCTGACGGAATGCATTTTTTTTTTTTTTATTTTTCGATTTTTTTCATATAAAAATAATTTTTGAATTTTTCAAGTAAAGCTTTTTTGCGACTAGCGGTAAACGTCTGAATTGCTTGAACAGCATACAGCAAAAGACTCGAATGTGTGATAAATTCCCTCCCCATAACCAGATGTGAAACTTAATATTTTTTATAAAAGCATAGTGTTATTATGCACCCTCCAGTGCTAGTGCTAGTGGACGACGTTGCAAACCTGTAACCAAAAACATGCTTTCCATATCTTATTATGTTCGAATAGTTTTTGGGTGCCAAAATTTTTCATGCCTCTCATGACAAGTAATGCAAGTATATTGATTTCATTAAGTCTTACGGCAATTCTTAAAGCATTAAATGGCAAATTTTTTCCATATATTGAAACTTCTTTCACTTGGTTTACATTGAAAGGAAACTCCAAGAAGATGCAATAAAGTTTTCTTATTTTTCGAACTGAGTTACGTGTGTGTCTGATTATTGTCTGCATTTGTCTTTTGTTGGGAAACATAATCTTAACCACTCACGTCTGTGGTGTTTGAAAATCTTGGATTTAAAATTCACTTCGAATCGAGTCGAGTACTCGTATCATATTTGCTATTATTTTTGCTCATCTTCTTCTTGCTCATCTTGAGTACCTGTTACTGAAAATCAACAATTTAGCAGATTTGCCTTGAAATATGCAACAGATATTCAAGAAATATATCGTGACTACGTGATACGTCCTTCTGTCCATTAGTCCTTCAGCTTGAAAATGGGTTCCAACTTGCCTATAATGCTTACTTACTTGAGACTTACGAATGTTTGACCTTTTTATCGAAGCCATTTAGGAAGGTTTGTTATAAATAGAAATAGAAATCAGACCGTAAACGCGGTTTTCAAACTTTCAAAAAATATTAGTTTCAAATTTGTGGATATTGACAATCTACAGCAGTTCATTACTTAGTCCACATATATAAATCTTTTTAAAAAAGTGTATTCAAAATTCACTCTAAACATTTGTTCGCCACCATAAGTAACTAATTACGCGCTTTGCATTTTATATGTATTTAAATATGTAAATTTATGAACGTGGCGATCTTTAATAAGTATTTCGACTTTTCCTCCTTTTCATTATTTATTTACAATTTTTTTTTTTTTTTCTGTAAATGTGTCATAAATCGTATATGTTTAGTCGTACTTGTGATTTAGTAATGTTTGCATTTTATATATTTTTGTACATATATATATATATATATATATATATATATATATATTCTGCGTTTTCTTTAAGCACATGCGCAACTTGAAACCTTCAAAATTTACCTTCTTTTTAAGTGTGTGAGCATACATTTGTGCACTTGTGTATGCGTTTTGAATACTTTATATCGTTGACTATTTACACAATTGCCTATAAGGCTGGTTAAGTACCGCTGTTTTCGGGTAAATTTCCATAAAGCACATCACATATTGATTTTATTGTGTCATCATTAAGCCCACCACATAGCTTAGCTAATCACAATCATGCGAGGTGTGTGTGTGTGTGTGTGTGTGCGTGAAATTTCTTTCTTCTCTCCCCTTTATCTGTCTGGCAGATATCTTCTTCTTTTTTTTTTTTTTTTTCTTGGTTTCATTACAAGTCATTTGTGGGTTTTAAGCGATGTAATAATTGAAATTAAAAAGAAATAAAAATAATTTATTACTTTTTAGACCGCATCTTGAATACCACGACCCTATACGGAGCTTAGACAGGTAGCAATGATAAATATTTGCAAGTGAATTTCCGCTTGACATTCACCAGAATTTATTTTGCTTTGGGCGAAAGAACAGTCAAACTGTCAGTTACTGAGAGAGATTGCTTGCTTCATTATTTCATGCCGTTGTGGGCGTATTTTTACTACTTGACTTCTCGCGCCCACAGTACATACAATGGCAAATGCTAAATATATGTTTGCTTAGGTTCAATTTTCCTAATTAATAAATTCTCGCTACGAAATTATAAGTAGAAGTCACACTTTAAAAAAGCTGGTCTTTTAATTCGCATCGCGTTAAATTCCGAACGTAACGAAACCTTACATTTGCTGTAAGGCGAATGAATGACGGCGACCACGAGGCGGCTCATGATGCAAACTAAATTTTTGTCAAAAGAAACCGCACGAATTTTTGAGACCTGGTTAGCTAACCTCCAATTCGCTGGGATCAATTTTTCATGAGAAGAATGCTGCCGTAACAAATGCGATAGGTAATCAACGCACATCATGAAGATGCGCATATAGAGATTCCTTCGGGAAATTTTGAATATTCTTTTCCTTAATAAATCGCCTGACGTGAACACATATTCAATATGTTACTTTTAACTGGAAATTTACTAACAAACACATTTTTTAACTGACGCTCTTAACTAAAAGTTAAAGTTATTGTCTTTCATACGCATATGTTTTGCTAATTCTTAGTTAGATTATTGTGATTGGTTTTTTTTTGTCTGTTGTAAATACGAGAGACACAAAATTGCTTTGAAAAATACAAATACAAATGCAAGCTAAAAACACATGAAAAAGAAGGTTTGAAGTAATGAGCTACTAATTATTTGAAGTAATGAGCTACTAATTATTATTCAATTTATACTATTATTATAATTATTTTAATATATAAGCAGTTTATTCCTACTCCTAGTTAGGAAAAGACCTAAGATAGAGGGAAAGGCGGAAAGACTTAAGATAGAGTCAGCTTTGATTATACCGTTCATTTCAGAATCGTTATCTTACTCGGTCCAACATTCACTGCCTGCCTGCCTCCCTGTCTGTCTGTCTGTCAGCCTGTTCACCGGTCTGTCTGCCTGTTTGCTTGCCTCTTTCATGCTCTCTTTTTGGACGTAGTGACTGTGCACTCTCAACTAGCGGCAGCGCACACTGGGGTAAAAATCCACCCCGGAACCGCTTTCTCAATACCCCGGGATTTACCCTTGTGGGTTGTTGCTGCTCCCTATATCATCCTACCCCCCAACCCTTCCCGAACTGCCTGTCTGTTTGCTCGGCTGCTTGTGTGTCTGCCTGCCTGCCTGCATTCTACATATCCATTTGTCAGTTTTCCTTTTTGCCCGCCTCCTTGTCTGTCTGCCTGTACGACTGTTTTCCAGCATGCCTATTTGCCTAAATGCTTGTCTATCCATCTGCCTGTCTATCTGTTTATCTGATGTCTGTCCATGTATTATTGTGTTTAACCTACAGGCACTAGGCAGCTATGCTGAGATATTTTGATGAAAGTTGGCACTGGAAACTGTATTGAAAATCGATTAAATTGGATACCGTTTGCTACCATTTGAATTTTTAAAAAAATTTTTCTACAAAAATCGCTGTTTAATAATATTTCGGTAAATAAAATTGACATTGACATGAATAATTCGGATTGAACGGACTAGCTTTTTTTTTTTGAACTCGTTTCCATGCAATCCTTTCCACAAAAAATAGAACTTCACATAGTAAAAAAAAGGTCTAATTTTTAATTTAATTTCATTGTTGAAACCGGTCTGTAATAGTATGGCCTTAAAAATATTGGTATGGAAAGCTTGATGGCTTGAATTTGCTGATAAGTAAGTAATATGGAAATATTAGAGGGACCCATAAGTAATCAATTATTTTGCATTCGCAAACAAAATGTTTTTTTGAAATGACATTTTTATCTTTTAATCGTCTATGTAATCAGCGTCCATCGATCCTGCAAAAGTTCAACCCCCCCTCTTGAAAAAGTGGGGTGGGCGTGACTTAAAATATAACTAAATATTAAAGGTTAAAATCAAATATTAGATTACTGTTGTTTGCGTTCCTATTTTTGAAAAGTACAAAAAAAAAAAAATGCTCGATGAAAGGAATTTAAAAATAGTTTTGAAAGAAATGCTTACTGAGATTTCAATGAGTAGAATCAGTTAATTAAACTATGATTAATTCAACTATACATTGTTTAGGCTGACTTTGCATTTGACATTTCTATGCGGTACAAACAAGTGTTTAACAAGTATTTAACTATATTTCATTGCGATAGTGTGTGTATAAAAAAATTAGAAGAAATTTGAGAGCGTAACACAACACAATTTAAATTCTTTTAATCTAATTCAACTCAATTAATTCAGTTAATATTATGTGTTCTTCTTTGTAATCACGAGAATCGCAACCATTTCGAAAAGCTCTATAAAAAAAAAAAAAAAAACACAAACTTATTTAGTTGATTTCTTTATTATGTCTATTCATCAGTATAAGTGTTTAAGTTATTAAGACGTTAAGTAATTACTTAACTTAAACTCATATAAAAGTTTTTCGGAATTGACAAAAGAAAAAATGAAAAAATTATTTAAGAAAGAAAAGAGAAATTGAAATTAATAAAAATCCAAGCCAAGTAAATGAAGGGTATGCATGATTCGTTTTAATGGATGCATTGTTTTCATTTATTTTTAAATACAAATTAATGTTCTGGCATAACATTATATAACGACATTATTGTGTAGGACGGACATAAGGCTTAAAAAATTGAAATTCATTTTTTTTTTTTTTTTTTTTTTTTTTTTTTTTTTTTTTTTAAATAATAAGATATAATAACCAACTTTTGAAATTGAACACAATAAGATAGTCGCTTGACATAAACACATATGTTTATGGTCTAGAAGCAAGCAACTTTCCAAACGTAACAGTTACTTATTTGCCGCCTCTTTACCGGTTTTCCTTAGTAAATAAAGGTCCCATTGATATGAAATAAAATAAAACTGGACCCACAATAAAAGCCGAAAATTTCCAACAAAAAAAAAAGAAAAAAGGAACACAAAAAAGTACTAAAAAAAAACTCACCGTTCATTTAACACAATAGGGCAACAACTTGTGTTGATAATAAACAATGACATGTTTTTGTGTAATATTTACAGATAAACAACATTCAACTCCATGCTTAGATGCATGTACTCAGTTATGTTCGCTGCGAGATAAATGCCCCCTGTATGTGTGTGTGTGTGTGTGTGTGTGTGTAACCGATCACTCCCATGCAGCACACACGCACATAATTAAGTGTGTTTATCGGACTTGGAAAGAAACTGAATTTCCGTTTCGCTTAATAATTGTTATCTAAGCGCTTGAGAATATGTGACCACAAAAGAAGTCAAAGCGACTGTAAATGGATGAGAGAGAGAGAGATTGCAATATAAGAAGGGCTTCATGTGATTATTTCAATAAAATTAATTAAATTTGGAAAATTTTAATTAATCAAACTGTCGCAGACATTTTTGTGTAGTAGAAGCGATGAAACCCCGAAAAATATCTTGGAGTGGAAGAGAAGCTCTAACGCATAAGTCAATTGCATTCAAATAGTATTACTATCGTAATTGTTGGAATTGTTGTTGTTGTTGTTGTTTTACAAGCAATCAATTAATTCAATTTGTTTGAATGTTTCCTCATGGAATGTGAACAATTAGTTTATCTGCTTTCAAAAGGCGAAAAAATGCGAATCAAAAATCGTGCGTAGCTTTCTTGATTTTCATTTTGATCTCCATTCGAAAAATGCAACAAATTCCAAAAAAAAAAAGAAAAAAATGTTGATAAAAATGTCTTTTTGCTTTTCATAAAAAATATATGTTTGAAATAAGGAGTCTTTGCAAGATAATGAACATAAGACCATATAGGCGTAGATCATAAGTAATTGATGTAAAAGAAGCCCCTATATGAGCACTGACGAATTGCGATTAATATTATGCTGAACGGCAAAGCGGAAGTTTCAAGCAATAAAATCAAAACCTTATCGACAGAAAAGAAAGAGCGAGTAATTCTTAATGCAATCGTTGTAAGCTTTTGTACATCTATTTATCTGTCTTTAGATTGATAATTTTTCTAAAAAATGAAATTTTAAATGAAATGAAATTTTAAATGTATAGCATATTTTCGGACGGGGAAAAATAAAGTGTGCTTTAAATTTTTGGGAGGTAGACGAACCAGAATTCAGGCTTTTCGATAAATAAGAGGCAATTAACGTGCAGCACAAAAGCAAATGCGTATAAATATCGAAGGTGAGGAAAAGTTTCTTCCGCGTTCAGCTCTTTAAGATTATTGAAAGAAACCATTTTAAACTTCTCTATCCGACTTCTCTATCTGAAAATCTGAAAATGAATTCATCAACCCCTGGTAGTCCATATTCTCTTACATTATCTTATGTTGTCGAAGCCCTTCTTCCGTTTTATCTTAACAACCTTTTCATAATAAAAAGTAAGACAACATTGGTCGTAGGATCAAGGATTAGGAACGTGCTTTTTATGATATATTTTTTTTTTTAAATATGATTCATGTAACACTGGGAGGGTTAGAAGGAAATTTAGGCATGAGAGAGAGGGAGAGAGAAATAGGGAGGTGGGGGCCACAGCCAAACTGGCGTATGCCCACTCAGTTAGTGTTGTGCCTTTATCAACTGTGCTCTCACTGTAAACTGCGACCAAAGTAAAATCTGCTGCCCTTGAGAAAACCGCGAACACTAAGGTGATGGTCGCTGTTCTTACCTACATCTAAACACTTTGTGCAAGCAGTATACGCGCGATTTACGCGTTCCTTTCATTTTCATAAAGGCATTAAAATACATTTTTCCCTATAATCCCTACTTTGAAGTAAATTAACTTTACAACTACAGATATACGAGCACAAAGTGTTTCCAAAGAATCGTTTTTCACATAGAACTTAAGCCGAAATTTAGTCGTGAATGCAGCTCTCATGCCTCTTACAGTTAGTGTGTGTTCCGCATAATATTTCTTGTCGCTATCATAAACTCATTGCTATAAATTTTAATCCTTAAAGGGAAATTGCACATGAACACAAGGACAGGTTTTAAATTGTATATAAATTTTTATAAATGACCGTCAAATGACCGGCACTTTAGGCAAATTTTTGCGATTTACTATTTTACGAAAATCGATTTATCGTCAATTCCCAATCATTTTCGTATCCATCAACAGAGAGTTAAACAGAGAAAAATACTTTTGCATTTTCTGTATTCGAATCTTAGGACAGCAGGACAGCAGGACAGCAGGCAAATTATAGTCTTTTGAAAAAATTTTTGATTTTCCATCCAGCCCTCAGAGTTATTATCTGTTCGTATTTTTTGAATTGAGGTAAACATTCCCTGAAATTTCCAATAGTATTATAAAAGGATTTGGAGCGATTGCTTGAAGAAAAGAGAAAAAAAATATTTGAAATCGACGTCATTTTCTTTAAATTAAACTTTTCAAAAGAACGGATCTAGTGTGAGTTGGGTTTCGAGTCAAATTTTCAGACCATTTTTGGTTTATCGTCCTAGGAGGAAAATTGTGACTACTCTGTAACGCTATGAGAAGAAAGACAAAAGTGCTTATATTCGAAAGCTGCTAAATCTTCATTTTATTTTAGAAAACCGATACTTTTGCATGTGAAAACTCGCATGGCAACCGATGTTTTCATTTTTATGCTCACCACTGACCGACTTAATAATCATTTCGTCATGTTGTCACATTCGGAAAGAAGCTCCAGCGACCCTATAAAAAATCAGCATCAAAATTTGAATTGTTTGTCCTTCTGTCTTTCTGCCTATGCGTTTCTTTGTCGAAAGTGTAAACATTGGCCTTGAAACCTGCAAAAAATATTGAAAGTGCTTGCCTGCAGTGGTACTGACGCAGGGACAAAATAAGCCAAAATTCTCGTTTGTAGCGGATTGTAAAATGAGAAAGAACATCCTTGCTAGGCAAAAATTTTAAAAAGTTAACCCAATTTTGACTCTTTAAGCCTAAATTTTTAGGTACGGTTCACAGTTGAGACTAACGGGCAGTTTCAAGCCAATGGAGTAGTAAAGGGTTTATTTAATCTTTTTAATATATTAGCATAAGAAGCAATAGACTTTGCTTCACCATTAAATGACAAATAGAAAAATAGTATCAGACAAACGGATGTAGTCGGTCTATCATCACGCTCATCTTGATCGTCAAAGAAAAAAAAAGTCCTTCCTGACATAAGCTCTTGTAAGTGTCCATCTATTTGAGAAACGTGAAAATCCGAATCATTTTAATTATGTTAATCTTCCAGCTTATTCACGCCTAGTTCGAGAAAGTGACAACTTAGTTGACTTCTTCACATTACCTTACCGACCTTAACGTGTCGAATTTGCAACAGAATTGAAAACAAAATATATTTAATGTTTTAATTCGCATAAGGGAGGGAGCTCGTATCAATTTACAAAAAAAGCTGTGCAAAAATGGTTTGTGATGTGTTCCTTAACAAATCCATTACAACATTTATGAGGTTCCAAAATTTGCGCAAGATTTGCATTTGCCACCATTTGTACGATAAAGTGTTGTACGTGGGTAACATGGTTAAAAGTGTAGCATAACACGAGAAAATGATTCGTTCCCATTGTTGAACAATATCTCAAATATAATGAGGATTTGACGGCCATAATTCGCAATTGGTCGGAATATTGATTTAACTTGAAAGCCAAATCATCTTAAGCGATCACGGTCATCTTCCACAATTGCCTCAGATAATTGTCGCAAAATAAATGCATCGACAACGTGTCCGAACTTTGGTTCGGAATTTGAGTTGGAAGTATAAAATAAAGGATAAAATAGTGCGCAATGCGGTAGCAAAAACGTGCCCATGTGCTATTCCTTATAAAACCCCGTTCTAGGTGCTTTATGATTCAATAAAAAAATTACGATTAAACAAAAAAATAAATTTGTTTTCAACTTAATGCCAATTTTGGGTAAACTTTGGGACACCCTCTAGTTCAAATATTCAGTTTAGGAGACAGATATTAAGAACTCGCTAAAAGGTGACTATTGTTGTATTTTTTTTTTTTTTAAACTTTGGCACACCCTCTAGTTAAAATATTCAGTTTAGGAGACAGATATTCAGAACTCGCTAAAAGGTGACTATTGTTGTATTTTTTTTTTTTTTTTTAAACTTTGGTACACCCTCTAGTTAAAATATTCAGTTTAGGAGACAGATATTCAGAACTCGCTAAAAGGTGACTATTGTTCTATTTTTATTTTTTTATTTATTTATTTTTTTTTAAACTTTGGTACACCCTCTAGTTAAAATATTCAGTTTAGGAGGCAGATATTCAGAACTCGCTAAAAGGTGACTGTTGGATTTTTTTTTTTTTTTTTTTTGTGGTAATGTGAACTTATCTAAAAAGAAGACAAACTAATTATATTTTGTCTGCCTGCCAATAATAGGCAAAACCAAGCCCGGCACAAAAAAAATGCTGGGCTATTTATTGTAAGAATATTTTATTGCAAAGCATTTAAAAGACGCCAGGCAGTCATTTTATGATACCAACGCCTGCCTATATGTAGATAGGGGTTAAACTTAAGCGTATTTCAATGCGACTGCTTACCGACTAATTGTCAATGACGTTATTAATATATTTGTATACGTATAAATGACGCATTACATTAATTTATTGTAATGCCTTAAATGATTAAAGAACGTTACGATTATATTGTAAAAATACCGCCACAAAAATTGTGTGTACTGACGCATGTCAATTAAATTGTCTTCTTTACTAAAAAAAAAAAAAAAAAAAAAATGGATAGACAGGCACAGGCCTACAACGAACATAAGAACTATATAAAATTTCTTCTTTTAAAACACAGGAACTGATTTCAAAAAATGAATAAATGAATAAATAAATAAATAAATAAATAAATAAAAAAAGATTACCCATTAAAATGTTAATGATTTTGCAGGAAACTATACTTAACAGCAAAAAGTTTTTATTTCCTTAATTTAAAAAAAAAAAAAAAAAAATTAACATTCAACCAGGCTTAGGGTTGTGGTCAGATTTAATAAAAAATTTAAAAAGACTTACCGGATAATAATTGATGTATAAGCGTTACGTGTACGACATATCTAAAACAAGAAAAAGATATATACGTAAGTAAGTAAGGCATTGTTAATCAAGGACACAACATTAGTTTGTTTAGAGCTATTTTCCACAAAACTTTTTTAAATTCTATTTAAATTTCAAATCTCATATTTATTTATATATAATTTATCGATTAAAAATTTATTTATATAAATTTATTATATATCGATTAAAAAGTAATTTATTGCTAAAGACTTTTTTTTATTTATTTTAAAGTTATCTACAAAGACATTTTTTGCTTTATCTGTCTTTCGCAAAAATCTTCACGGAAAGATATCGCCAAAGTCTTGCACACTTTGGAATCTTGAAGTGACTTGCGAGTAATCCATGTACAAGCAAGTGCCACTGTGTTGCGAAACAAAAAACTTGATAGGTCTTGAATCGAATTTTTGGACGATTCTATCGATGGGAGTAGCGGGGCGCACCAAAGACTGGATGGATGCTTGGCGGGGATAATCAAATGTATAGGTCCCTTACGATGCCTTTTGTGTATTGCATTTTATAGAATAGAATAAAGATTTGATGTGATTTTAATTTCTGGTACCACAGATTATAGGCCACAACTTTCAGTTTAATAATTAAATTTTTATGATGGTGAACAAATTCATAGTTAAATCCATTCAGAATATCGAGCCGATCATTTATATATATATATATCGTTAAACAACGTTTCAAATACATTTTGCGACGAAGAGTGACAAGAACAGTATATTTGCAACACCGAAATTCTGGATATAGAAAATATGTGATAGGCATAAGAAGTCGAAGAGAATCGTAGTTGTTTTCAGAAAATGCATGCAAACTGCTCAGCCTGCCCTTTGCTCTTAGTCTAGCCTTTAATTACAATTAGTCTCGAAAGGTTTTCGTAGACTTAGCAACTACTCATGCACACATGCTTTCTCGTATTGACAAAGTGTAAAATAAATTTATGTAAAGGTTTCGAGTGTACGCCAGATATTGATGAAAACAAAAACCATTTGAGAATTCATACCAAATGAATTTTCGCTCATTCGCATGCGTGTCCATGTACAATGACTTCATCATATACACGCACATTGTTTGAAATTACCTTCAATTGATAAACTGCTCGACGAGTAACAATAGAGTATTTCATCGACGTAGCCCTACGCGATCGATAATTAAATTCTATAGATAGAACACCAAATTGACTAAGAATGAATCAAACGACGAACTGCCATAGTACGAAACATATGAAAACTTTACAGTTAGGTGAGGCCGACAATTAAATACCGTATACATATTTTAAAATATTTTATTTATTTTCGTTTTTAAAAAGTTGGTAGCGACATAACACTTGCCGATTACGCACACACCCACTAGGCTGCCGCCATCATCTCTCTCTCTCATCTTTCTCTCGCTTTTTTCACTTCTTTCTAATCGTCACAGTGTTATACG
>KK502736.1:89781-101722 GCA_000688735.1 Glossina austeni | reverse complement strand
ATATATATATATATATATATATATATATATAGACACACATGTAATTGTGTTCATGATCAGCATGAGAGTTTCGGACGAAATAGGCACAGCTTGGTATATGGCTCAGTCCTTTAAATTATTTACATGATTACTTACGATTCGTTTAATTTTCGATTTTTAATTTCACATCACTTTGCACCTTTTTTAAAAACAAAGACAGAAGACGGAAGAAATCCCGTTTAAAATTCCATGGTAATCGACCTTTACAAGCCTTAGTCTACACCTAACCTAATAACAAAGACACTATAGCATCACTCTCGGATTATGAACACAAAAAAACCTTCTCTATCCGTTGCAAATGGAATGACAAAATGAGTCTACCACCATCAGCACCATCAAATCGATAAATCGACATAACAGATGCCGACATTGTTTAACGATTCATGAATATTTACGAGTTTTCTACATTATATCCTGGAAACGATTTCAAAGACAGACGATAGGCAATGTTTCAAAAAGAACAACACGTCTATTTTCACAAAAGCCATGCAACATAAGCAACAAAGTAATAATAAATTCAATAGAATTCAATAGAAAAAGAAAATAAATGCGAAACAAAGAAGAAGAAATGAAGTGAAGAAAAACTCTTAGCATGATGACATAGAACAAAAGAGACACAAATGAAACCGAACTAAACTAAAGCTAACTAACCCAACGAACAAGAAATGAGAAAATTTTTTGAAAAATTACTTAAAAGAATACTTTTTTACTTACTGACTGCGTAGTCAAACCAAGATCTTACTCGGTTGAGGTCAATATACTTATGAAAGTATGGATGTATTTAATACTTTGCTTTGATAAAAATAGCTGATCGTTTGTAGCAAAATGTATGGTAGGATATGGATTTTGATAAGAGAGCAGAGAGAAATCTCTGAGGAGTTTCATCTTATTTCGTCTCGTATTTTGCTGCTTCTAAATTTACGGAAGATTGGTAATGAATTACGGACTTTAGAAAGAGAACACGATCTGCTGTTCAATCAATGTTTGGCATGAATGCTAACGAAGGCGGTAAAATAGGAGACAATTAATTTTTTTTTTTTTTTTGGGCAGTTTTATCCACTTAGCATTCGACTAAGACGAATCCAATAATAAGAGACACGATTGGGTCGATTTTAGTATAACGGTTAAGGGAAGGAAAAAACATTGTTTCACTTCACTGAATATGTCCCAAGCAAAGTTAACAAAAATGATTTTATGTTTTAATGTATAAATAAAATTTTCTGCTTTACTTTATAGAGGAACAAATTATCTGCGCATTAAACGCAAACAAACAAAACATATGTCTTTTGCGTTAAGTTTTATCATGTACAAGTACATACACTTGAACTCCTCTAAGATATTACGAAATCCCTCTTACACGCAAATAAATGCAATGTAATGAAAACATTTCGCGCTAAGCCATACAAGACGAAATCGTAACACCCTTGAATGTTTACTAGCGGTTGCAATCTTAAAGTTGTTTCACATACACTATGGTAGACATTGGAATCTACTATAATAAGTAGTTAATGGTTTCGGGGTTACATAAGCGCCAGTTTAATGGATGAATAAATAAAATAAATAAATAGACATAGAATAGCAAAAAGCCTTTAACCGTAGCGAACGTAGATTCCTTAAAACCGATGCAAATGGCCGAACAACTTTTTCCCTCGAAAAATAACGAACTAGGTTTTCTTGTTGCGAAGAACATCCAAATCCCTTCCTTCTCTTTTGCAGTCCGGTTTTCTTTTCATTCATATTCATTTTTTGTGCATACACGGGTTAAGAGTTTACCGTGGAAAGTTGTGCTCAAGCATTTACTACCGTTAAAATCTTTTTTGTACTTTGATTAATCTAAGTGGCGTTCCTGGCTGGTGGCTAGCACTGTTTTACTATTGACAGCTAAGGACGATTTAGAATTCATTTAGAAAACAATATTTCGCAATCGACTTATTGAACGCTACACCTTAGTATCATGCACTTGATCATGTAGAGGGAGAGCTCTAAGTTATTTTATTTATTTATTTATTCTACTTATACAGGAACTCAAACTAAAAACAAATGACAGTCGAGTTCAAATGACTCTTAAAGTAAATCTTAAATTAATTATTATTAAAACTTAGGATAAGTACAATAAAACAAATAAGAAGGAAGAAAGAAAAAAAAGAAAAAAGAAAAAAAAGCATGTACACAATAAGCACAGAGCCACACCCACAACCGGTACAGGACCAAATTGCAAATGAACCCCTAAGCCATCGCAAGCATGCATAAGCTTGACAACCGATAATAGTTAACAAGAATTCATTTTCGAGCCATAATGGCTTTTAGGGGTTAAAAGCTAGCTTAAGTACGACTTTGGTAAACCTCGTGTATTAAGCAATGTCGCTTTAATGGACTTTGAAGAGTCCGATAAAGAGATAGACGTCTTCTTTAGGTTCTTGCAAACAACTCTGAGCGGGTTAAACAGCTCATAATTATATTTACGTTGACTAACCTTAACCAAGATAAAGTGCCTTGAGAAGCGGTTAGGAACATTAAAACTTATTTCTCCAAGTAATAACGGCGAGTCAATAGCACCATTTATTACTTTGATTAGGAAGCAAACGCCAAGAACAAATCTACTGTGAGGACGTTTCGTCTCTTTCCTTTGGCTGAGGCAGCTCAGCGGCCCAGGGAAGGAAAAACGCAAGAAAATTTATATACGCAATCGCTTGATTCTTCTTTTATTAATTCATTACATTTAGTAAATTTCACTTTTATTTAATCGCGACATTCATTTCCCGATGCTCACGAAACTGACTCGACTGCATGGCTCGAGAGCCTAACTACTACTCCGACTGGCTCGAGAGCCTAACTTCGACTTATTGGCTCGAGAGCTTAACCACCACTCCGACTGGCTCGAGAGCCTAACTTCGACTTATTGGCTCGAGAGCCTAACTACAACTGATTGGCTCGAGAGCCCAACTTCAACTCCTTCAACTAATTTTCTCTGTCCTATTCTTACCCTATACTTAAACTTTCCCTATTCTATTCCTATTCTATCTTAATTTATTCCTATGTTCTATTCCTATTCCTATATTAATCTATTCTTAAGTTATCTTATCTCCTATTCTACCTTAACTGGCACTTTCTTCCCCTCTCCAGAGACGGAGAATCCGTGAGCCCAAAACGAGGGACGACTTTGAGTCCTCACACTACGTTTCTCAACAGACGGTAAGGACAATAGAAGCAACCTATTTTCATAGGGGGGAAGAGAAGCAAACGGGTCCCAACCCATCTTTATGGGTTTGCTTTTTTCTTTTTTTTTTTAGGGTAATTGCTTATGTAAATGGATCCATAGTTCAATTTTATTAAGTTTTTAGTCCTAACACGAGAAGAACAATTTGCGATGATGTCTGTTTTTCTAGACCCAGCTTTGTGAACGCTTTCTTGACTTAGCCGGACAGACAGACAGATAATTCTGGGCCCATTCCGGCTATTCACCCTATCGAAGAATATATTTACTTTACGCTGTCCAACGTGCATGTAATAAAAACATTTATCAACAAGAAATATTTTTTTACAGTATGCCCCCTACAGTTTGCATAAAATTGCATAAGTTAACAACTGAATATTCCTGGAGGAAAATTACATTTTAAATTGATTGCGAAACCAATTTATAATCTCTGTTTTTTATATATTAATCAAGCCTTTAACAATTTGAGCAACATTTAAATAAATGTTCGATAATTTTTGTTTAATTTTTATTTTAAGATAATTTTTCATTAGCTGAAGAGGCAACAACATTAACAACAACAACGCCATTCAATACTTCTCCGTTTGTTGAAGAGTGTACTACGGCAAATGTAGTCGATATCACCACCATTCAAACGAATAACGCCGACATATTCATTACATCAAAGCAAGAGCAACAACCAGAAGCGAACGCTACAAACACCATTAATAATGAAACGCATATCGAGAGACAAGTCAAAATTGAAACGGAAGAGCATACGATCAATAAAGAAAACTCTGTAAACGAGATAACGTTGGTGTTAAATGGAGATTTAGCCGATACGCGAACCTTTAATGGAAACGAACCTAACGAAGATAAAGATCAAGCGGTGAACGCAATGCCACCCCTTGTTGAAGAAAATTATTCTGCGAATGTAAATCAAACATCGGAGAATGCCAATGACGTTGATAATGATATTTTTAGCATATTGGAAGAACGTCCAGGGAACAAGAAATCGTCAGGCTTTAATAACTCACACATGGGCACATACGTAGGTTTCACGGAAAATCTGGAGGAGTCTATAAGAAATTCCGTAAAAAATGAAATCGAAATGGAGCAGCATTTGGAGCCATCGCCTGTTTTGGAAATTTTAAAAGATATACCAGAACCAGAAATACGAGAAATTTTAAAAGAGGACTTGCGTATAGATCCTAAAATTTTAGATGAAAATACCTTTAAATGGCGTAGAGAGAAAAACCGAAGTTTTGAAACCGAATCAGGTAATAATTCTCAGTGTATTTTATCCAAAAAAAAAAACAGTAAGTAGCAGCATCTTTAACAAATTTTTTTTTTTTCGTAGATCATAACCGAATAAAGCCACAGCCAGGAATAAAAAATATCTTAACACAAGAGCTTTCTTCACAAATGGAAAAAGAATCTCTTAAAGCCCTTGAAAATGCCAGAGAAATTAGAAATCCAAATCTAGAGCAGGACCAGCAACGTGGACAACGTGTGCAAGTGAATACCATGCAAAACACTGCAGACTTTAATTTATTGGATGAAGTAAGAAAGAATCTCAATGATTATGAAAGCCGGACTGAAGAAAGTAAAAATAATGACATAAAACCCTATAAAGGAGAAAAGGAGGAGGAGGAAGAATTAGAGGGCTCAGGCTTAAAGTCAGACATTTACTTGCAAATCGCAGAGAATAGCAGTGAAATTAAAATCGACAAAACTACTCATCATATCGCGGACATGGTTGAGTTGGAACATTTCGAGGAAAAAAAATCGAATTCAGAGGAAAATGACTCCCTCTCTGTAGTATTAGAGGAATCGTTAACTTCATCCTTGCCTGAACCAGATGAGCAACAAAATCTTTTAAATTTGGAGCGAGAAGAAGCCGCTTCTGTGCAACAAGAACTGGAAGAGGCAACAACATTGACAACAGAGCAAACGGAACACATAGTTATTAAGAAAGTTTTAGATATGAGAGATATTTTAGAAATGCAACCAGAAATAGCTGAGACAACGTTACCTCTAGCGGAGAAAGAAGAAAATGGAAACTACGCCAGTCCAACCAATGAACCAAACGATCTTGAATTTGTAACGGGACAAAACAAAGCACAAGAAAGTGTAGAGGAAAAATCACAAGAAGAAGTGCAAAAAAATGTCAATGAAGTCGAATGGGGATCCGGTGTTGGTGAAGATTCGTCATGGCCAGAGGAAGAAGATCGCTTCAATAAGAAAAAACTGAAAAATATTAAAGATTTTAAAGATCTTAGCGATAGTTCACAAAACAATTTGGAAATTAATTCAGACGATCAGTCACATGTGTTGAGTACAGAAAAAATTGAAACTCACAAGACCGATAATCAAATACTGATAGGGCCAACTAACGAAGCATTAAATTCTAATGAGAAAGTGGCTTCGGAAGAAGTCATCCAGGGAAGAACTGAGGAGGTAACAGCGATTCCCCCTGAATATGACGAAGAAAACGAAAAAGAACAACAAACTTTAACTGAAAGTCAAATCTATTTGAAGTCAGAAGAATCGGAAAATCTTTCTCCGGATGAAAGTTCTCAACTCGAACAAGATAACGAAAAAGGAAATTCTTTACAAGATGAGCATTTACGAGTCCAAGATGTGTTTAATATAAAGCACGAAGGAGATGAGAAAGACAGCTTTTGGTTGCCCACTACAGAATATTTGAGTCCACATTCTACTGAAAATGTTTTAATTAATGCACACATGGCTATAACACCTTTGGGTGTAGATCTATTCACTCATGATATCCGCAGTACAACCGAAATTGGTTTAGACATTGAATATTCGTCGAGGACGGCGAAAGGGTCACGATCCATTAACACGGCGATTAATCAACGCACTGCCACTTTATTTGAAACTTATCCACCACATGATTCTGGTCAGACGTTTAATAATAATTTAGCGGCTGAAACATCATCTGGTGTGGGTAAAGCTTTACCGGTTAGTATCAATGACGGTACTAGTCGATCGACTGTTATAATCATTTTAAGTTCGGGTACCGCGTTTCTCTTCATCATTGTTTCGGTGACAATTTTTTTAATCTCTTTTCAACGACAACACGGCACGCTTGATATTGAGATGCAAGAGCGCAATTGTGGTAAAGATAATCTTGATGAAGAAGATGCGGAAACTTTTACTAAACTACTGGAAATTGAATTACCATCGCAGGTCGCTGTTGCTTTAGAAGAAACCGAAGAATGTTTGTAGTCATTGAGTAATATTCTAAAAAAGATTTAATTCTTAATTTTTTTTTTTTTTAATGTTGTTTGTGTAAATATTTAGAAGGAATGAATACTCTCACTCTGTTACTGTATGTAGGCTAACATCCATTCTTAATCTGTATTCAATTAATTTAATTTTAAGCATTTTACTGTAAATCATGAACAAAATCTTTTTTTGGTGGCCATATTATTTTTCATATGCAAAACAAAGTTCATTTTCTTCCATTTCATTTCAATTTAAGTAAAAAGTCTGAAAACATATAGATTCTTAATTTTAATTTTAAATCTTAAGTTCCACTAACGTCAACTACTACAATACAAGTCTAGTTTTGAATTTATACGTTTAAGTTTTTTAAATAAATAGTTAAATGATTGATATGAGTTTTCTTTGCCGCTATGCATAGACAAGACGAATGTTGGGGAAAACTAGACAACAACAACAACAACAATAAAATGAAAACACCTATCTACAGTAAGGCCGTTTCACCTACGTATTTAGATGATATCGTAAAGTATACCCGCCTGATGATTCGCTGCCTTAGTGATTGTCAAACTTGTGTGACGTTAACCCAGGAGAGCAGTAATTAATTTTCATTTTGAAATATCAGATACTAGATATTCTACCCCTGCTTGTACTAATCTCTTAATAAAAACTAAGCTTTAGCCTAAGAAACGATATTAGTCCAATAATCTGTCTTTATGCCTATCTATATATGAATAATAGTAGTAGTAGTAGTAATGGGAAAGGGGTGTCAAATCGTGAAATGACTTTGTCCAAGGGTAGCAAAGTTAATTTTATTGCCAAACATTCTATTATTCGTCAGTTATCAATTCTTGGATGTACTGTTGTTGCTGTTGTTGTTGTTGTTGCTATTACTCTTTAATAATAGTTAAATAATTGTTGTCTTTTGTTTTTAAACATTTTTGGTGGTTCAATTTGCCGACGTTCATTAAACACAGTCGAAGTATTCACTTGGCAGGTTATATCGCTATCATCATCACCATCACTGCTTTCATTCGATTGTCAGCTTTGCTTATATTAGGGGGACCCATAAGTAATCAATTATATTTAAAGTTTTTACAGTTATGAGTTTGTTCGTTTTGTTACTGCACTATAAAGTGACACTACCATAGTAGAGATCGACATATCCGTTCATTGCAGGAGCTAATGACAGACATTTTTCCTTATAAAGTGCCTTTGTTATAAAAGCTTCATTTCATCAAATATCTTGTAAGGGATAGGGTGCCAAAAATAAATCTACGTGTGCATAATTGATTTACGTGTCAAATCACAATAATAGATTAACTTCGAGCGTAACATGTTAAAAAATAGGACCTTGCTGAAGTGAAAAGGTTTACTCTTCATGGGAACGATTACAAAGGAGAAGTTTGGAAAAACTTACGCTATCTAATTCAAATTTTCCATATCAATTCAGTCCGTGGACATTGTAATACGCAACGATTTTCGCGAATTTTCGAGAAATATTGAAATTCGAAATCTACATAAAGCAGATCTATCTGCGGAATGATCGTAAAAATGATCCGTTCTAATCCATTTTCCATAGCATCTTTTTTTTGCGCTAAAACATGTCACTATATCAAATTTCGTGAAAATGTTTCTAAAGATGTGTACCAAGTTTCGGGCGGTCGGACAGACAAACGGAGCTTAACTTTAGTCGGAAGATCGATTCTGAATCGTTCGGTATGATGGAAGTTCAATATGTTTCTAAGATAGTGTCTCAAGTTTCGGACAGTCGGACACACAAACGGAGCTTAACTTTAGTCGGAAGATCGATTCTGAATCGTTCGGTATAATAGAAATTCAATCTGTTTCTAAGGATGTGTGCCAAGTTTCGGACGGCCCGACAGACAAACGGAGCTTAACTTTATTCGGACGATCGATTCTGAATCGTTCGGTATAATGGAAGTTCAATCTGTTTCTAAGGATGTGTGCCAAGTTTCGGACGGTCGGACAGACAAACGGAGCTTAACTTTATTCGGAAGATCGATTCTGAATCGTTCAGTATAATGGAAATTCAATCTGTTTCTAAAAATGTGTGTCAAGTATCGGACGGTCGGACAGACAAACGGAGCTTAACTTTATTCGGAAGGTCGATTCTGAATCGTTCGGTATGATGGAAATTCAATCTGTATCTAAAAATGTGTGCCAAGTTTCGGACGATCGGATAGACGACCAGAGCTTAAATTTAGTCGGAAGATCGATTCTGAATCGTTCGGTATGATGGAAATTCAATCTGTTTCTAAAAATGTGTGCCAAGTTTCGGACGGCCGGACAGACAAGCGGAGCTTAACTTTATTCGGAAGATCGATTCTGAATCGTTCGGTATAATGGAGGTTCAATCTATCTTATGTCCTTTTACATGTGTTCACGTGAACTTGTATCAGCGATGGAAGGTATAAATGTGCAGTCTTGGTAAACAACGTACTTACGTACTGTCTTACTTCGAAATATTGCAATTTTTTGATTAGTTGTCGCAATGAATTTGGTAATCTAAGAAGCACTTCACCTTCAGTAGGTGCAAAATTTATACAAATGCCAATCTCACAAATACATCAACTAAAGCTCTCCTTATCGCTGGGTTTAACGTTCTATCAGACTGTCCAATATAAACAAATATTAAGCAAACACAAACACAGCTAAAGGCAATGACCCTGAATATTCCAACTGAACGTTCCAACAATGATTTTTTTTTTTTTTTTTTTTTTTTTTTTTTTTTTTTTTGTACTATCATTAATGATATGTATGCAAGCATTTGCAGCTAAGCATGGACACTGAAACAGAGAAAAAAAAACAAGAGAGGAAAAAAACTCTGCATTTAATTTTCAACATGAGTTAAATCAGGATGTAGCGAAACTGTTTACACCATTTTCCGGTTTGTTGATTTAACTCTTTTGAAATCGCCCTTAGCTATCTTATCGTATTCATGTTGCACATGTCCAAGCATAAATCGCGACCATTCACATACCTTCACATCTACAGCTTTATTACAATGAATAAATGAAATGGTAAATATAGTTGCATTTGTTTAAAATACACACTATATATAATAGTATATATATGCATATAGATAGATAGATAGATATCCCAGATAAGTGAGTATAAATGCCAAAATTCAATGTTCTGGGTGGAATGAGGAACGAAATTTCGGGCATTTTGCATTAACAAAAAAAAAAGAATTTTACTTAAAATACTTCAATACATGAATTAGTTATATGTGTGTATAGAGAGAGAGAGAGAGAGAGAGAAATGCAAAAACAAATGATTTGAAGGAGTTGCTTGAATGCATCCAATTTGGAAGCCGGCCAATTCCATTTAATATGTTGATGGCATACAATAACTTTATTGAACCTTTTTACATATAAATGAACATTAAACGAACACAACAAGAAGGAAGGAGAGAGAGACAGACAAGAATCGAAACCAAGAATTTGCACAGATTTTATAAAGAAAATGAAAAAGGATGTTCTGCATGGAGAATTAAAATCTACGCCATCCCATTAAATTCTTATTAGGTAATCGAAAAAATATTGAGCTCCAGCATAGAGCATAACTGTTAGACGATGAAAAATTAATAAAAAAAAAATTAATGATAATTGATTGTAAACACAAATCAGTTCGAATATTTACCTAATATTAGAAAAAGATTAATAGCAAGAAGAGTGCAAGAGAGTCTTGTACTTAAAATAGTATTTCCATTGTCATTAGCTAAATCCAAATGTCGGTATACATAAGTGTGTAAATTTTTATCTCTCGAAATTGATTTATGACAAAATTTGATTTGATTTGACACGATAGATACGTTTCCAAAAAATACGTATAAAAAAAATTCGTGTAAAAAAAATCGTGTAAAAAGAGAATTAGGTGTAAACAATATTAAAAAGTTCTTCTTAGTGTTCACTTAATTTATTTCGTGCTTACACATTTTAATTCATTAAATATTTTATAAAAAATAACTTGTACTTTGGAAAAAGGGAATTATATCTGAAATTCATAAATATAAAAATCGTGTTAAAACAAAATAATTTGTGTAAAAAAAGAAATTTGTTTTCTTTTGAACTCGTGTTAAATCAAATTCGCGTTAAAATAATCGCGTAAAAAGAGAATTGGGTGTACACGAATATTATATATAAAAAGTATTTGACCCTCTGATAATGTTTTTGCATCTAAAACAAAAAAATACAAGTGAAACGCGCGTAATAGGTTTTTAATCATTGATTTTTTTTTTTTTTGTTTTTTTTCGGAAACAGAGACAAAGCTGTGGAACAAATTAGCTGATTTTCAAGCTCAATGCAATAAGAGATTTCAGGTCGTGTAAAAATTTCGTAGTCTATCTTATAGCGAAAAAAACAAAAAGGAAAAAACGATTTTTATATATACATGTATATATATATATATATTTATACTTCCTACACTGGACTTAATTTAACATTACCAGTCACTTTAATTGAAGCATTTATAGCTTTAGCGTGTGATATTTTATTTAAAGAGTTACAGGCCAATTTAATACGTGAAAATTAATAAGAGTATTGTAGCGAATGCTAAATTTACAATCACACCTACAGCGTGATTGTGAAGAGTAACGATTTCCATTATGAATTGCGACTCAAAAACTGCAAAGGCGCACATGAACCTAGTCAAGTGAAATCTTTTGTTAAAAAGAAGAAGAACAACACAACGTACAACTGTACCGAATGACTCGTCAGAGAGAAGTAGCAATGATTAGGCTATGAAGTTTTCGAACGGCTTGCTACAGCAAGAAGAATTGCATATATTACTGTGTACCCCAATTTTTCTCTTTTTTTTTTTTATCTACTTATTATTTCATTCAAATCTATTTCGTTTCCTTCAATGTAATCCTCAAACTCGAGCAATATTCTTTGTTAACGATTTGGTTCAGTGGAAGGTATATATAATGCACAACGCCACGATAATCGAAGGCAACTGTTAACATCATTTTGATTTTTGAGCAAGTTGGGCGTGGTCTTTTTCAGTCTTAGCTCACCTTAGCTCACGATATTCGCTTGGTTGACCGGTTGTTTCCCGGTCATTGGCGTAAAATATCCTCACACACATTGTAAAAATTTCCGAAAAATATTTTTCGCACCGCATAAAACCAAATGCATCTAAAACACTAAAAACGTATATGATGGGAAACTTGACGCAGATGTTTATCACAGTTCTATTAACTTAGAAAAAAAATATTTCTCATATTCGATATACATCTAATTCTCTTTTTACACGATAGATATGTTCCCAAAAAAATACGTGTAAAAAAATTCGTGTAAAAAGAGAATTAGGTGTAAACAATATTAAAAAGTTCTTGTTAGAGTTCACTTAATTTATTCCATGCTTACACATTTTAATTCATTAAATATTTTATAAAAAATAACTTCTACTTTGGAAAAAGGGAATTATATCTGA
>KK502736.1:68988-85896 GCA_000688735.1 Glossina austeni | reverse complement strand
TATTTTATTTTATTTTATTTTTTTAATATAATTAAGTTAATAGCAATGTTATGTATAAAGTTAATACTATTGCATCATTTTATATATCTATATATATATATTTATATATATATATATATGTGTGTGTATGTATAGGTAATCTTATCAAAATAAATCGATTATTTAGAAAAATTGTTTTCTCTTTTCTCTCATCTCTATATATATTTTTGCCTTTTTTATAAGAAAACCAACTTTCGCTTTGCCAAAAGGCGACTTTGCTCTAATACGATATTGACAGCAATGTTGTCGATCAAAGATTGTCGCCCAGTCTTATCAGAAAGATCGAAATCATTCATTTTTGAAATTTGAAGAACTATCTCTTGAAAGTTCTATCGGAAACTGTACCACTTCACCAAAAATTTTCAATATATTTCTATACAGTCCGGTAGCATTTCTCCCTGATTGCAATTCGCACTAACTACAGTGGCGTAAATGATCCATGCGTACAGGATCGCGTCTAACTTAACACTACTCATTTTAGTTCATTTTCTAGGTCCAATATGTCATCATTCAGTGATAAAAAAAATAGAGATGCATGAGATGCATGAGATGCATGCGTGTACATGAATATGCGCACACTTGTTGAAATTTATTATAAACAAAACGGACAGAACTTTTGGATAAACCTAATATAAATAAAATGAATTTTGACGATGCAACATCATTTTAGCCTTAAAGCTTCTATATATGGAAGAAGACTTTGTTAAGACTTTAAACTTCGATCAATTCGAGTTGAATGTAAACATGTACTCATCATTAATTCGCTTATGCTGTATGACTGTAAAGAACATTAGATTCTATAAAGATTAAATAAAAAGTTTTCTTAAAATAAAAATCGCGCTCCTATCTTTTTTTTTGATGATGCGAGTAGGAGATGTTGTTATTACTTTATTGTAATCAATAAAAAAATTTAATCCAGCGTTGTCTTGCACCTTAAGATATTTTAATTTAATGTTATGTGAATTTTATGAAAACGATCGTATGTTAAAGTTCGCATCGCATACATTTTTTCTAAATTAAATTCTTGCTTCATTAGTTTTATAGTTAACTTAATTGTTAATAGCGACTTTCTTTATAGCAAGCGTAGCCATATGATGTAAAGAAATGTAATTTAATTTTTATGCATTTATTCGTCTCTTTGATGCGTTAGCCATGTACTCATAAAATGTTTATTTGTTTTCCACTTTCAAATATTCACAAATGGAAATTATTGAGCAATTTTTTACACAGTTTACGAAGTTCTAAAAGAAATTTTTATATTTCATTATTAGTCAGATCAACGAAAATGTTGGCGTAGCGAAAATTTTTTTTAACCATTTTACGTTTGAAAACCCTTTAAGCATAACGGCACTGTAGCAGCTTTAAAAAAGCGTTTTTTTTGGCAATTTTTTATACTCAGCACTGTATATAGTCATTTTGTTTTTTTCCATACTGTATGTAACACCCACAAGAGGCAGCTTCAGAGACCCTACAAAGTATATACATCCTTGATCAGCGTGAAATAACCGAGTTGATTTAGCCATGTCTGTCCGTCTAAGCCGTTTGAGTTGGTCGCACTCTCTCCTGGTCGCAAACATGAGGCTGTCGACTTCAAATTTGGTAGAAATATTGGAAGTTTTTGCAATCCAGGTTGGTATTGAACATCGGCAAAATTGTTTAGAGCGGAAGCGCGCAGTGGAGCGTAAACTGAACACTTTTTTTTTAACAAAAACTTTTGGATTTTTGCTCGTTACCCAGGAACTATTAAAGTTGGAAGGGTGAAATTTTTCACATTTACTTTACGAAACACTGTACTCTTTAGGTCTAACAATGGAACCAATCGTCCATGCCCCCATGTTTTGTCCTTATTTATCATAAGGCAAAAAGGAAAGAATGAAGAAGAAGAACTATTTTGCACACTCCCCAAATGAACATATCTTATCTGCCTAAAAATGGATTAATTTTAAGATGAATATGGTGGACACCGCGATTAAATTTTCCTTAATAATACCAGCGATATGGGTATCAAATAAAAGAACCTGGAGAGTAGAATGCGAAAAGCATAGTGGTGAGTATGCGAGATTCGCCCCCCGTCGAATATAACTTTTTTTTTTTTTTTTTTTTTTTTTTTTTTTTTTTTTTTGGTGGGGGGGGTGTGGATAACAGAGAAAGTAATGGAATAATATTTTAAAGGAAACTACCCAGCACCTCTTTATATTAAAAAAACAAACATAACCTTTTGCATAAATATTAAAAAACGCAACATCGGAGCAATTCTCATGGAGCATTTAGCTCAAGAACTCTACGGCTGAAAAAATGCCAGCACTTTCTATGGGAAAATCTTACTGACTTTCGTTTACTTCGAGTACTTATTAGAGATTTTAACAAAAATCTGAACCGTCTGCTCAAGCTTCTTTTCTCGGTTGCAAACACTACGAAAGAAGGTAAAGACTTGACACGTTTATAGGGGTTTGTCGCTCACTTCTATTGAAATTTAAGTATGCTGCTCGTTCTACTTTATTTTGTCAAATCATTTAATATACATAGTACATAGGACATACTTTAATACATACTTTAATAAACTAAATATTTACTTGCTTAGCTTTACTGATGACTGGAACAATTGTACACTTTGTGGAAGTATACCAATCCTTGTAATTTTCCCGTGTCAGTTAGACGTAAAGACATAAGAAATGAGAGAATGTTTTTGCTGTTAGGTGCTTGCAAACATAAAGTAAGACAACAGTTAAATGGGATGATGGGATCTTTATCTACATAAAGTAAGCATTTTTAATTAGGTATTATTGAGTCATTCAGTGTATACAGAAAATGGTTTAAACCGATAAAAGCTTTTGTTGAGATGGTTTGCGACAATTTTGACAGGCATTATCCTTAATAGTTAATATTTGAAGGCTAAGAATCGTAGATGTGAAAAATCGGCTACGCTTTGTAAACTTTTCTTAAATTTAAACAACAATTTACTACTAAATTTTGCTTGGAGGCCATGCATGAGTAGCTGAGTAGGTAAAAATCGCGACTACGAAGTCAATGTTTGCGGCTTCAATTCACAAAGCGGTTGAGTTTACTTTGCGGGTAGCTATACTGATGGCTTACTTGGCAAAAGCATAACACTTATCGATCGGACACACATCCAGGCTGCGGTCAACACCTCCCTATCTCTTTGTGACTTTCTCTTCACTCATTTCTTTCTGATCGCCACCGCGTTACGCGAATACAGGGACAACCCTTGAGTGAAAAAAAGTGCTATTAAAACTCACTATTTTTCATTTGGTTCTGGACAAAACTAAAAAATGACGAAAGGGTCTTAGAACCAGGTAAGCCTAAGGCTCGTCTACATCATAATGAAGTGATCATTGAAAACATTGCTCTTGCTTTAAAATCTTTGAACGTAATGGGACCATTTTTGGGTAGGAGAATTAAATTTTTATCTATTTAATATTCAGTTGGCATAAAAGGTTCTTCTCTCCTATTGTTTACAACATTTTTCTCGTTTAGGTCATTGAAAT
Organism: Glossina austeni; assembly: GCA_000688735.1. Lineage (NCBI taxonomy): Eukaryota > Metazoa > Arthropoda > Insecta > Diptera > Glossinidae > Glossina > Glossina austeni. Next base: position 82,351 of record KK502736.1, on the reverse strand, counting down.
GTGTGACAGTTTGCTCTTCAAAGGGTAATAAATATTCTCTCCAAATGTGTCATTAATTATTTGCTGATTGAATTGAATACGAATCTACGTGTTTACTACAGTTCTGCAGAAATATATATATATATATATGTATGTATGTACTGTTTCGGTTGAATTCTTGTTTGTTCATTAATCTATGAACTCTTAGAGAGTTCGCCAATTTGAATATATTTGTATATCCCGTTGAGACGTACGTACGCTATGCAGATGTGTTCATTCAAAGTTATCTTATTTATATAGCGGAAATTTCCCTGTCATTCAATACACTTTGACAATATTGTCTATGGGGTTTTGTGTGGTTTCATTGTTTTCATAAAATTTAAAAATTGCACTTTTTTTTTTGTTTTTTTTTTTGTTTTTTTTTGTTTACCTCAAGTTCATCTATTTACAATGTTATTTATATTCATAAAGCGAGAATGTGTGAGTGAATGTGTAAGTATTATTCATTTACACACAACACACAAAGCGCGCGCACACACAGAGTGTGTGGAAAAGAAAAGTAAGATAAATGGATGCTTTTTTTAACGAACATCTGTCTTTTCAACGCAATGTTTCTTTTCGGCCTGATTTGTTTTGTGGCTAAAAGGAAAGTAACCGGTCGGCCTGTTTGAATATTATTGCCGGCTTTTTGTTGTTATTATTATTATTCCTATCACTCTATTATTATTATTATTATTATTATTGTTATTGTTATTGTTATTGTTGCTATTATTGCTATTGATGTTGCGTTAAGGAAAATATTCGTTCATTTGTCAATTAATATCGCTGCATAATATCGCAACAAATTGTTGATGTTTTTCAACTTTCTGCGCTCGCACTCATGCGCGGTATTCATGCCTTCATGTTCGTTCGTATTCATCAAATTAGCTAACACTCTTTGCTGCTGCTGCTGCTGCTGCTAACTCATGAACGGCGAGCATTAAATTTGATATGACTTTTCAAAGACTAAGTTACTTATATAAAAAGTGGTTTTGAAATATTATAGAAGAAGTTTCAGATTTCATAAAAACAAAACAATTAGAAAAATTTTATATTTTATACATAAAATTATTAGCGAGTGATATTCACATTAAGTTTCTTTTTATGAAAATAATAAGTGCTGTCGGAAGAAATATAACGCATAGCTAAGCATATGTCAGTTTATTCATGTGATTGACGTCCAGTGCATCTTTGAGCTCTCACCTCCCTTGGACATTGTCATTGATTGACAAAAAAACTTTCTTTGCTTTAACTTTGCAAATCACGCGGAAATGTCTGCTTATGGTTAAATTTCTCGCTTTTGTAATTCATTTGCAAAATAAGAGAAAAGTTCAAAATGACTGTTCTTAAGCCAGCTGCAAAATTGTTCGATTTATATTTGAAAATACCAGAAATAACCAAAAAATTCAAATTTTCAGCGGATTTACTATCCTGGGTAATAAACTGACGAGAATAGTAAATTAATTCTTGCTAATAGAGTAAATAAAACGAGCGAAAATGACTGAAGAAAATAAAAAAGTGCTCCAAGAGTAACCCGGAAGTAGGAAAACATGTGCAAATGCTGCTTTGCATGATTGTAGAGTGTATCACAAGAACTAATTAGAAAGAATTAACGACAAGAAACGACGTCATAGACGGCCATGGCCCACTATTACATACCTTACACCACTTCGCTTTGCATAGTTATTCATATAATAAATTTTAGAAGTTCTAAGTTAAGAAGTTATATTGGGAGCGGTCGAAAAAACCCGATCTAAACCATTTTCCACAGCGCTCGTTCTTGAACCGAGACACGTCGGCATTCATCATCAAAATATTCCAAAACTTGTTACCTTAAAAGTACATGGGCAGAGATCAGACGAACACACGGACAGATAGGTTTAGGGCGGTATAATTGAAGTGCTCCAGAAATCGCATAGGGTACGATAATTATAAATAGAGATTTAATAAACATTCGCTTAGCAGTTTTGTTTTTTGGTAAACGTATTCAGTCTGCTAACTTTCATCAAACCCTTTGAAGCTGTCATCTACTATAACCCTTCACAAATTTAAAATTTCATCTTAAACATTACTTTAAAAGACATGTAACACATTGCCGCAAATAAAATAAGGAAATTAAAAAATCGAAATATCAAAGAAAATAATAAAAACAAAACGTCACTTACATATTATTATCATTTGCACGCATGTCCTTTCCCTGAAATGTTCTAGTTTTTCTGAAAACTTTCACATGGCTTACCGCACTTTAAACTTTCTTTTTAAAATAATTTGAAAATTATTACCACAGCCAAGTATTCTATAAAACGATCTTTTTATAATCCGATAAACCTATAACGCGGACCGAAAATTGAAACACTACCCCTAAAATGCGTTCTTCGAACACGAACATTGCTTTCAATTCATTTATTTTATATTTACGACGCAAAACACGGCAATGTTTCTCATATAACGCGATATAATTTAATCCGACTTGCTTTACTTCTACGTTTTTCTTAACGCGATTTGAACGGGATGTATTTTTCGAGTTTAATTAATTCCGAGCTTTATATAGTAGATAGCGCGGTGCGATTTCCGAAGATATATTTCCCGGGTTTAACTAATTCCGAGTTTTATATAACATATAGCGCGGAGACTTGGCTGTACAACACTAATCTAATTGCAACACATATTAATATTAATTTTTTTTTTTTTTTTTTAATTATTACTTTCATTTAGCATTCACTTCTCACTATTCAATTTTTTACATCATGAAGCTGTATTCTTAGCAACTCACTGAAAGGAATCTATAGGGTGTAAAGGCATTGGGCAATGAACTAAGTAACTACCGACGCGACATGATTAACAAACGAACATAAACGATAATCTTGATAAATAATGCTCTTCAAATAAAGATCTCACTGTAGTGCTGCTAACTGCTATTTACTATTTAGTTACTATTTACTATGTATTTATTCACTTCACGAGATTGCATTGCTCGTAACTCGCTAAAATAACTCCATAGCACCATAGCAAAGTCATTGGCGTATGAAGAAAGTAACTAGCGACGCGTCTTGAGTAACAAAAAAACGTAAACGATAATCCCGGCAAATTGTGCTTTTAGAGTAAAGATCTGACTGTAGTGCTGTTAGCCATCGGATCGGCATTCTAAACCGTTAGCTTACTGTTCGCTATTTATTTCTTCACGCTCATGAGTTTGTATTCTTCACAACACATTGAGAGATATTTGTGGAGTTTAATCTTAAGTATAAATTCAATTTGAAAACACCTCAAGTGCCGTCAATTGACGAGTGGGCTGAGTGACTGCCGGCGCAACTTGATTAGCGAAAAAGATATAAACGAAGACCTTGGGATATATTGCCATCAAATTAAAGAAGTTGCTGTGGTGTTAACCTTTGGCTTGAGTTTCTAATTCGTTAGCTTGCAATTAACTATTTGTTTCTTCACCTCATGGGGTGAGAGATGTCTATAGCGTTTAGTTCCAATTATAAATTCAATTCGAAAACACCCGAAGTGCCGCCATTAGCGAATGGGCCAAGTAACTATTGCCGCTTCATTAATAAAAGAAAAAGTAAACGAAACCTGAGCAAATAATATTTTTAAGGCAAAGATTTTACTGTGAGATTCTTAATCGTCAGGTCGACTTTTTAAACAACTAATTTATTTACCTTTACTAATAATGATGTTAAATAAATCAGCTTTTTACTAATTAAGCAAGTTTTTTCATTTCCGATACCTTCTATAAACGCGGGAAACTAAGCTTCACTAAAATAAGCAATCATAGTGAAGTGATATTTCACTTTACAATACTGTAGAATTTTACTGCTTCTAATGTCTTAATCAAATAAGCAATAAAGCATATATTATAAAGTATGCATGTGCATAGCATATCTATAGAAAAGTTTGCACACGTTTTCTATTCTATATCATTTATATGTTCGTTTATATATCGTCATTGCACGAAAAGTGATTGATTCTTTGTTTTCATTACATTTGGCAGTATCAATAATGGTGTCTGTATTTACAATTAATAACGCATGATATTAGTACGTTTCGAGTGGAAAATCTATTGTTACCTTTCTTAGTATAACCCTGTCTTGCATCCCTGCTTAATGTGAGACATAGGGTTGTCAAAGCCATTTGGAAATTCATAAAATGATATATACAATGAGAAGAATTTTATTTAATACTTCATAAACATATCTGTAAATGATATAAATTAAAACGAAGTATTTGAATATGCCTTTGTATATATGTAATGCGTGTGCAAGATTATATGCTCCTTTTTATATATATCCTTCAAAAATTCGTGCAAACTGTCGAGCTCAAAAGCATTTGATTGTTGGGTTTATTGTGCACATTCTTATGAATTTATGTAAAGCTTGTGTATGTGTGCATATGCCCGCCAAAAAAAAAAACTTGCTGTCTTTAAAGCAATAATAATAAAAACAGAGCATATAAGAAAATTATATTTGGCTTTGGTCGAATCTTTTATACCCACCAGCTTTTTCTTAGAAAAAAGCGAACGCTAAACTAAATAGATTTTATACTGCGAACTATTGGGTGGGCATGACCGATTTTTTTCTTTTCGTTGCAAATATTGAAAAAAAACCTATAGAATAATAGCGGGAATTTTTCGTTATTATATCTCTTGTAGCATTTGAGTAATAAGCAAAAAACGCAATTTGCGCTGTACTGTTAATTGTTAATTACAGGGTTATACATATTCTCGTTCGTCAGTGGTTTAGCCTTATGCCGAATTATTTAATCAAAGACCATGTAACATAATGGACAAACATTTTGAAGACATAAATTTATTTAAAATTTTTCTTTCAACTTTACATCGTCAAAGTTAGTGCCTTGAATGAAAATAATTCCTTTCTATACAACTGAAACTTTATTCGAGTAATAATAAAAAGTAATAGCACAGCATCAAAAATCTGATTGAAACATTAGATAGCAGTAAAGTGTTCTATTGTTCTAAAGTGTGTTATCACCTCACTGCGATTGCTTAACTTAGCGAAGTTGGATTTTGTGAGTCGGTAAAGGTTATCGTAAATTAAAAATTATATAAAAAAGGATAAGCTCACTAATTTAATGTCATTATTATTAAAAGTAAATAAATTAACGTTTTAGAAAGTCGATGCGATGGTTAAGACTTTGAGATCCGTGCTTTAAAAACTTTATTTGCTCAGATTTTGTCCATCTTTTTTTTGGTGATAAATTCGCGGTGGCCCGTTCGGCGATGACGACAATAGAAGTTTTCTAATTAAAATTTATACTTAGAACTAAACTTTTATTGTGTTGTGAAGAATACAATCTCATGAGGCGAGAAATAAAGAGTAAATAGTAAACTAACGGATTAGGAATCCGATCCAAATGTGAACGGCACCACAATGAGTTTTTTTCTTTAATAGCATTATTTCCCAAGATCGTCAGTAGTTTTCATTTAATCGAGTCGCGGCGGCCATTGTTTCGTTCATTTGCCTTTTCAATTGAATTTATACCAAAAGTAAACCCTATACACTTCTTTTAGACACAATTCTTGGAGTGAAGAAATAAATAATCTGTAACAAAGTTTGCCAAAAATACAACAAAAAAAAAAACAACAAAAAGTTTAAATAACATATGTCGCGAACGTCGTGTTATGGTAATAACTTTGAAATTATTTTGAAATCAAAATTAAATTTATGTAAAACGCTATGGGAAATATCGGAATAAACTCGTTCAGGGAAGGGACAGGCGTGAGGATGATTATATGTAAGTGATATTTTATTAGTGTTATTATTATTACATCTTTTTTTTTATTTTAGTTTCCTTATATCTTCTCATGTACAAACATATCTTTCGAAATGATGTTCACATTATAATCTTAAACTTTAAAGAAATCCTCTGAGAAACAGCTTTAAAGCTTCAGAGCCTTGTCCTACTTACAACTACCAATAGAGAGAATTCGTGAGAATTGGAATTATGAATTATGATCATAATTATGCAAAAGTTATAGCCATCTTCTGCCAATAATTTTTGTACTATAAATGGAAAAGTGAAAGCGCTTAGAATTTCAAAAACAAATTCCACAGATCTACTTTACAAGAGGTCTTCTAAAAGGAAATCTTAGAAAAGTAAACTTAGTTTTTATTAGAGTAACCACTATTAGTAGCAAATTCGATTTTGACGGCCTTTCAGTTGACCTTAAAAGAGGTTTGGTCAAGGTTTCAGATCAACACATCTTAAAGGCTGTTTTTTCTATTGAGTTTAGCGAGTTTAAAGGTTAATTCTGTCTAAAGAGTCTAAATAGGCATTTGTCGTGAACTGTAACTTGTAGTTCTAGAAATTGTATATAGAATATATGCCAAATTTTACCTATTTGCGTGCGACTGTGTGCGCATGTAAAGTATAAAGAAGTACACTTTATAATATCAAAGAAAGGTCATCTTCGAAAGTAAATTATGTAGGCTTTTACTTGTGTATTCACGTAGCTCTTTTGTCCATGCGTCTTATATGTTTTTTTAACAAAATAAAAAAGAAACTCCTCGTCGTGTTATTAATAACCTTTTCCATAACTAATGAAAGTGATGAGTACAAGCTCTATTGTTATTCATTCGCATTGCTATTAGTAGCATTTAGTAGGCTTCACTTGGCAATATATCCTGCCATTTACAATGAGACGCATAGAAAAAAGGGGAGTCAGAAATAGAAAGAGAGCGATTTACTGCAAATATGAGTACAATTTCAAAATATATATTTGTGTTAAAGTTTAGAACAAAATCTGCTATGCTTGTAGGAAATAATTTGAACATAATTAGTTAGAATAAATTTTAAGCTAAATGTGTGCGTTAAAATTCCTTGACGTTCTTGTCATAATTTTGGTCTATTTGATACGCATGGATGAAGTCAATCCTCTTTACATGAATATGTGATTATTTTGTGAAAGCCCATCCTAAACGTAAACGTAATTCATTCTTATATGTTATGATGGTATGAGGATAATATGAAAGATGAATGAAATCGGTAATGTATGCGTAGAATAGAGCTGTTTATGTCATAGGCTGTTTATGTTATAGGGATATTTTACTGCTGAATTCATTGTTGTATAGACACGGAGGACATTTGCCAACTAATTAAGTAATTTAGCAGGCTTTCCGCGTTTTTTTACCTACACGTCCAGCAGTTGTAGGTATTTCGTACGACTCGCTTATGGAACAATCTCCCTACAGTAAGTCTTCTAGATGTTCTAAATGTTTTCTCTCTCATTTGAAGCTCACTTAATTTAATTTTAACATTATTCTCCACCTATAATCGTTCCTGATCACCGTCGTACCATTATGTGGAATTTTATCATGACTTGCTGGTCTAATATAAAAACCCGAAGAAGAACGATTGAAGAATGCTTCTTAATACTTGCTATTATCATTTTTTCAATCGGATTGAGCCGCACGAAATGCAGGGTACTTTCTCATTATTTATGTTAAAATTAATTAGAAATCCATTTCGGCTTTAGTTAGAAAAACAAAAGAAATGCGATGCCAAGCGTTAGTTTTATTATATTATTTTATTATTCGCTTCGTTGCTACTCTTTTCGGGCATGTCATAAAGTCCACTTTCATTGAAACTCATCCTGAAGATATTGATTTTTAGACCGTCAAATTCAAATTCAAATGTAAATTTTCCTATTCGACAATAAAAAAAAAAATAGTAAGCAGAAAACGTCTCAAGGCTCAACCAACTCAATTCGAAAGCAATATTTGTTGAATGGTGGTTTTTCTACGACTTGGAAACATTGCGAAAGCTAAACATCGATTTCAATTTTTATTCAAGCTTTGCCGCTTTGTCCTGGGGGAACGGTTATAACAGCTGCTTATTAACGATGTCAGCTCTTAGGTGATCAAAAGCGAGTTGTGCCATCTGATATATGTACCTGTTGTTAAGATTAAAGCGAGGAACGAATGGTTGAAAAGTGGAAGACAAATTTTGTAACAATTTTAAAGGAAATATGAGGCGCTGTCATAAAATACCTTCTATATGCATAAGTTTAGTTAAGTATCTAAGTGCAACGTCTTTGATTTTTTTGTCCTACGCCACTTGTGCTAGAAGGACACGCAGGATGGCTTGAGACCCGCCTTTTATTATACCGATCGATTTGGAAAGTGAAAGCTTGTCTTTGAGAATGATTCAGATCGGACTTATTTTGAAAAGTAGTTGCATGAATAACTATAGGGTTGATGTAGGGCATTCAATGGTGCGTCGCGGCCCACTTTAGTGATTTAACTTGTTCAGTTTTTTTTTTTTTTTGCTTAAATTAAAGATTCTTCTTCTTCTATTCAGCAAATCAACAACAGACAATTCCCTGTGATGTTTAAAAAACAAAAAAATATATAATAAAAAATAAATAAATAAATAAAGATTCTAACCTTTTATGGGTGGAATTTAAAAACCAAAGCAATTTTTTCGTTCAAACGACTACTTAAGGAAAACGGAAAAACTATGAAAATGTTATCGTTAATAAAGTAAAAAAAAAAAAAAAAAAAACAAATTTTTTTTTAAATAAATGTATTAACCTGAAGTTTTCTTACTTATTATATTTGAGTCAGTTTACAAAATAATTAACTATTTGTCTCATATTTCTCAAAGAGATTAAAAAACCTCACTAAAGATAAAATCAATATATTTAATCAGCTTAAGAAAAATACATATATTGCACATAATTGGTAGACGTAAAAAAAAAAGAAGTACGTGAATGAGTTTACACTGTATTGGGCATATGCGAAAATTGCATGTTGTTGTACTTATATTACATTTTATATCAATGAAGAAGACATCTTAGTAAGAGGAACATATACACAACAAAAAAAAAATAGAAATTTCATTTTAAGCCAAATTAATTATGATCATAACATAGTACAAGAGTTGAGTAAGATTAACTTTCAATTAAAATACTTGTCAAAAAATTATTAAGAAAATATGAGAGCTTCTAATAACACGAAGTAAAAAATGGTTCATTATTGGATCAGAAAGAAATCTGCGAAAAATTCGAACGTGTCGTTCTCTGGTTAGCTTCAATTTCTTTTATAGCAAAGTGAAGTAGGTTGCAATTTCAGCACGAGACGTTGGATAGACATTTGAAAATTGTTTGTTACCTTAAATCTATGAGAAGATCCCGAAAGGATGAAAGTTTTGTGACTTATTTTGCTGCATCTAGAAATTCGCCAGAGATCATCTGCGTGCTTGATCAGTTTGAGTTTCCTGAGTCAGCTTAACTAAGTTGCGACTTTTCTCTCGCCCATGATTTTTTCTTAACATTTGCACGGTCGTCAATATTAAAGATAAAAAATTGAAAATACTGCCACAGCTGTAGCGCAAAGAAAATATGTAAAGATGAATATAGTTATGAATAATTTGCAGTCGATCGTAAATATCGACAAAATGAAATTTAACCCGGAATAGTTACTACGATAATTTCCCGTTAAACTAAAAAATCTTTTGTAAAATATTCGATTAAAGGGATGACTATTTAAGGTTTTAAGCTTATGGTGAATAAAAATTCGTTACTTGACTAAATGGGCGGAATTTTCAAAGTCTGATATTTGAAAATAAATTTTAAAATCCATCGAACCATAAGCAGCTGATAAATAGATTATGTGAAGTTATATCAAAATACGGATATTGCGTCCTACTAACCGTAAGATAAGTTAGTAAAGGAAAACTAGTAAATTTGAGAAAAGTTCTTTATGGCTCTTGAAAGTTTGTTTTGTGTTTTGCAAATTTTTCTACAATTTTTCAAATTCTAATCTTCTCTACTAATTTCGAACTTTACGACAAGATAAGCTTACCTTTAGAACCCCAACCGTGCCCATAGAATTCTCTTTTAATTTGCTTTATGCTTGTGTTCTGGCAGGCTGTACCGGACAGTTGGACCTTGAATCCTTGGATATATACTTGAACTAAGGATAATCTCTAATGTTAGTGAAGAATAGTATAAAGAGACAACCAATGGTTTCTTCCTAAACCGTACTTCTAAGTGATGCAAAATGGATGACGAAATTAATATACCTTTATATGCCGTTAAATTAATCATAAATATCTATTAGGAAGTTATGATTTACTGATACACACTTTCTTTAAAGAAGCATTTGCGAATGTTTGAGTTTATAAAGGTTTCGAATAATTACTTCAGACTGTGTCAGGCTTTAAAAAGTTGACTTTAAGAATTTATGTTGGCATTTATTTTATGATGAACTAAGAAAAAAAAAAAAAGAAATCACAAAACGAAAACATATTTGTACAATATATAATATAACCCATATAAGGCATTTAAAAGAGATTATATTTTTGCCTGTTATTCGTTGCTGTTAACCTATGGAAGAAGCCACAGAAAAATTGCTACAAAATGTTTCCGCAAATGTACGTATGTTTAAGTGTTAAGTTTTTTTTTTAAAGGAAACAATAAAAAGTTACACGATTTTCTATATAAATATGTGAACATATATATATATATATATACATATATATGTACATATATGTATGTATATATATATATAAGTACATGTGCATATATATATGGAGGTTTACATATATATGTTTAAATATATATATATATATATATATATATTGTTTGACCAGGGATATGCACGTAATTTTATTTGGTTAATGGTATGAAAATCTAACTATAGTTTGTTCACAATTATATCAATTACAGCAGTAATTTTAACCAGCACAAATATATATATAATACATATATATATATATATATATATATATGTATTATTATTACTCAAAGGAAATTGCACAACGTCTTTATTAACAATGGCAAAAAGAGAAACACCGTCTTATTAAAGAAAAATATATAGGAAAAAAAAAAAAACAACAAAAAAAACGAAAATGAAAACATCAATTAATTATTAAAATTACAAAGACGACACGAAAAAACAAATTCACAGTCATTCTAAATAAATTGAACATATACTGTTAATAGCTGAATTGTAATGCAAAAAAAAAAAAAATATTTCAAGCGGCTTCTACCGAAGCTTGGATCCTCTCCATGTACCTGTTCATTGAAATGTATAAAAATAAATACACGTAAACTGCATTCCTAATGCACGTGCAGGTCTCAATCGCCCGAATGTCTTAAGCAGTATTTACCACAAATTTTGACTTGTTTTGTAGACCGGTTAAAATTTTCGTCATCCCATCTTATTCGAGCCTTCTCGAGCCTTCGGGCATTCTCTAAGTGTTGTGATCCATGAAATTCAATATGTCAGTTTCTAACTTTACGCTGATCTCTAACGTGAACTTAAGTTGATATAGTATTTGCTTAAATTCTGTGGTAACTAATATAAAAACAATGAAATGATTTCTACTTCACTTAGGGCAAAGGTTTTGATGTTCATTGAAATGATTTATGATTTGTTTGTGATAAGCGCTTTATACTCTAAAGTTTTAATAAAACATTGGCTGGCTGGCATATGCCATCGGTTTCGCTTGTCCCATGGCATTTATTAATCTAACCTAAGCTGTACGTGCAATGTGATAAAAGTAATATACTTTTCAATGAAGTGTATGTCAACATGTATGTAACTATCGGTACATTATTTTGTGACAATTAGTAATTTGTTTTATGAGCTTTAACAAAAAGTGTGAGAAATTTGTATTTTCCGTTTAAGACGAATATCGGACACTCTCCGTTTACAACAGATATGATGAAAAATTTCAATTTGTTCTTCTTCTTTGAGTCAGCAATCAATTCAATAACATTTGATTTCATCGAGTCAAAGACAAAGTCAACTGGTTGTGTTCGTCTGTTGAAACAATTTTCTACTAAATTTTGACATGACTTTGACCCTACACCATTTTTGAGACGGGGTATATTAAGTTTGCGCGGACATAGGCAACACGCACAAGGGCTTATTTAAGCCTGTCTGTCCGTCTGATGCTGCAAATCACAATTTTTAAGATATTTTGATGAAATTTGGCGAACTGCCATGCTTTGACCCAAGGACGGACACTATTGATTAAAATCGCTCCACTTGCCCGGCCACTTCCCGTATAACGCCCAATTTGAAAAAGCCATTATTTAGAAAAAAATTGAAATTTTCAAAATTTCTATTTGGACATTCGAAATTGGTATGAAACAATTGATTCGGCTGGTTCAATTTTTTGAAGGCTCTCTCATATAATCATTCCTACGAAAACTGAATCTTTATAAAGTAAAAACTTATGATTTTTCAAATTTCATAGTGAAAATTAGTTTATAATAAATAGCAAATTGACATAAAAAAACTTTACGGAAATTTGGTCACGTAGGATACCACGCGTGTAAATTTTGTAATATTTCTCCAATTTGCAAGCTTTGATGAAAATGATGAGTAACTTTTGATGTGTTGTTACCAGAACGGATAAATAATTATATTAGGCGGTGTAGGGCTTTCCCTTGCTCATTAAAAATAGTAAATCTCTCAGATCTGTATCTTATATGGCCGCACTTTTGGCATATTAGGAATGAATTAGAAAACGTAGTATGCTTGATATATTTTATTGCATTAAGCAGAGAGAAGCAGTGCTCGTTCACCAATAAAATTCCGGAGGAATGCCGGAGGAACCTATGTTTGAAATTATAACGTTTTTAACCGTAGAGAGAGAGAGAGGGAAGAAAAGAGAAAGAGAAGGAGAGAAAGAGCACTACACAAATAAACATATAAGCAGTATATGCTCTACGTGCATCCACTTCCGACTTTATGTCATTGCAAAGTATATCCACTTAAGTTAGAATGCTTTCCGAATAACAAACGATGAGATGAATTTAATTTATTTTTATTCTTTAGTGATAGCTACACAAAAAAAAAAAGAAAAAAGAAGTCTTTTATTGTTTTATTTTTATTTATTTTAGAAACCCGTTTTAAGGTCATCTTACAATACGTCTCTCAACTCAGTTTACTTTCATGAAAGAAAGAAATGAGCACGTTTTTCTACTAGACCTACGTAGCATAGCGTAGTACGAGTGAATACACAAAACAAAACTTATTTGTTTACATAAAAACATGATGATGATGAGCTTAAATTTTTATATAAAAATTATGCGCGTGTATGAGTAAGTCACATGCATTGGCGGAACACCCGAGTCATAATTGGGCATTTAAAATTCTATAGACGTTATTGTAAAATGTAGAAGAAAACATCAAGTGACACACTGTTGTGTTATTATTGTGTGAAGGAGAAATGCATGATTAGCGAAAGTTTTCTTTTTGTTGTTATTTGTGTAGTGTAATTTAATGATTTCCAGTTTTTATATTTTAAATATATAAATATATATAAATATATATATAAATATATATATATTTATACTCAAATTATT
>KK502736.1:38674-48674 GCA_000688735.1 Glossina austeni | reverse complement strand
ACACCAAACCAATAGCCAACAAACAACTCAAGCATTAACAAGTGATACAAAACACGTAACAGTGGAAGAACATAATCGCGGCAATGTTGACAATAATATTGTAATTGTTCAGTCAGTCCCGGGTGTGGCAGCATTGAATCGCCATCATTCTATGAATTCATCTCAGACTAAAGTAGATAACAATCGCGCTCAAGTTAAAGATGCGCGCTTCAGTTTCGATAAAGCAGACTTTGAAGCAACGCATGTTCCAAGAATTCATTTAAATCAATTGCAGCCAGCGAGTCAACCTTTGCCAAAACCTCGTAAAATTGTTAAAGTTCCTGTCGCCACAATGGATATGATAGAGGATCAACCGTCAAATGTCGCTACAAGTTTGTCTGTTACATCAAATTTGGTGGGTGTCAATTTGTTTAAACGTTCGAAAACGACACTCGATAATTTTACAAGCCGTGGAAATGTAACAACAATCAGTACTGGGCAAACTGGTGGCAGTTTCTTGTCTGGCAAAACGGTGGAAATTAAAAATAATTTAAAAAATGCCGCCGAACGACTCTTTTCGGAAATCATGATCAATCAACAAAAGCAAAATAACTCAGATACTTCGAACACAACCATCATAACCAAACATGAACGTGCACTACAACATCAGGCAATAAGAGACCAAAAAGCAGCCGCACTTCATAAACAGCATGCCGTCAATAACGTTACCGTGGTCAATACTGACAAGAGAACACCAACAACAACAACAACAACAGCAGCAACAACAACAACGCGAGCAACATCATCGACAATAACGCAAACAAATACAAATCCATCGGCACAGGCACAGTATGGTAATAATTGTACGCGTATAAATATCTCGGCAAACAATGCGAACGATACGCGTCAAGTGGTTTCAGCCTTTAATTCCCCCGAGAAAAAAACTGCTTTTCATGAAATGCTCATATCGGAATTGGCTGCCATGCGCACCAAATCGAATTCTATGGAAAATTTGCAAACAAAAGATTGTCGACAATCTGTAGATAGAAGCACGACGCTAATGGCTACATCGACCCCCAAATCGTCGTCAACGGCAGCGGCACCGGCAGCAATTCAAAATACGATACGTAATCGTTACAATTCTTTGGAGGATCATGAAGAAGACGTTGATGCCGATAATATTGAAGATGCCGATGGTGATACCGAAGATGATTTGTTAAATAAATCCCTTAAAGTGATTGCCAGCAATAAGCTACGCAAACGTAGCCCGTCTGGTTGTTCGTCAGATTCGTCGCCATACGGTACCGAACGTTCGGCACGCATTCGTACATCAGATTGGATTGAAGTCGGCGATAATGGCAAAGAGGTTACTTTAACTAGCTGCCATATAAGTTTAGAGGATTCGGGCTTAGAAGATGAGGAACGTTTAGACGAAATGTCTTCCTCGGGTGTGGGTGATTCATGGGATAGCGTTAAAGAGGAGGCCGAACAACAAGCGAAACGAAATCGTAGCGTAAAAAGGTAAGCGATATATTTATTGAAATGGAAATTTATTTAAGAGTCAGTGGGATAAGAAAAAACAAACTTTAAATCGCTAATAATATGGAAATTAATTCAAGTTTTTCTAAAAATATTTTTTGCATGGGTTTTAAAGTAAAAGAAGATCGGGCTACGCAGTTAAAAAGAAATATTTGAAGAAATTTTCACTTAGGTAACCTTCAAAGGCTAATGCTAACTGAAGTTATACTCCGGTGAAGAGGATTTTATGTTTACTTCCGATTATTGAAGTACGAATGTATGAGAGTTTAATCATTCCCTGTGTAACATCATAAAAATGATCCGTGGATTTTTTGTAAAGTATTCTTCACTCTGGGCGTTCATCCGATTTTCTGTTAGTTGAGGTGTTTTTTTAATTTAAAATTTGACTACCACTTGCTTTTAACTCGAAAAAAGAAATTTAACTTCTGGTATGAATTTCTTCATATAAACGAAAGATTCGAAACGCCTCTTACGAAATCTTTTCATCACTTGCAATTTCTCATCTCTCAGAATATATGTTAGATATGAAATTTTTCCCAAGTCGATGTGCGCAACTACTTATCATCAGTTAATCATTTATCTCTTCGTCACATTTGCGTGGCTTCTCAAAATACCAGCAAATCCGTCCCAATCCAATTTGACAGAGTAAGCCAAACTTGTGGCTGCACAATTATTCAAGTATTCCACATTGTCGTGTTTTGTTTGTTTGTGCAGTCAAGTACAGGTAGTTACTTAACCCTTATATTACTACTTTAAATATTGATAGAAAAGCAAAGCTTTAATAATATTATTAATACATTTTTTCCCAGCAGGAAGCTTCAGAGACTGAATATTAAATTCAGAATTTATTTAGCCATCTATTTGTCTCTCTATCTGTCCGTTCACGTTTGCTGCTGGGAATGGCCCTTCGGGGAGTTTCGTGGTGGCTGTGGTTGCCCCCAAAATCGCGGGAACATTAAATATTTGAGGTGTTAGATAGGCCTCGACCCCGTCAGAGGGAAGGGCATGCCATACACATGCTCTTCATGTGGAACTGCTTGGGAGCCTCCATGATCCCAGCGGGGCGTGAGTGACGCTTTCTCACTCCGTGTGCCATCGGGCACCGTAGGGTTAAGCCTCCACGGCAGGAACCTACGTAAACTCCCCCCTGTCACATCTGCACATATTGATAGAAAAGCAAAGCTTTAATCATATTATTATGACATTTTTTCCTTAAACACTTTCCGCATTGAAAAATGTATTACCAATTATTTTGTCGGAAAATATGGTATGTCTTCGTAATGTTCGGGATGAATTTATGTCTTCAGTTGATTTTTCTTCCGAAAAAAAAAAAATTGATCTTACAATTTTCTTACCTTATGTTAAACGTTGGAAATATTTACACAATTGGTCTCCAAGCCGACGCTAAACTAGAAATTTTCAGTTTCCCGTCACTGCTAATATTTTTTAAATGATTCCCGATGATTTCCCTTGTGATTCAATCTAATTCTGGCCATGTTTTATGAAACAATTTTGACTTGTTATTGAAATTTTGCACGGATGAAATTTGTCTGCTTACCTGTTAACCTCATCCACTTGTCGACCTTAGACATATAGGCCGCAGATGATATCTTTCATTGACAATATCTAAAAATAAGTTCCAAAGAGTTCACCTGAATCAAAACGAGTCCCAAAATTATAAAATATACCCAAAAAGTATGAGAAAGGGATACTAGGGCCCCACATTAGACGAAGCTTGATTATAAATGACTTCAAAAGTAATAAATAATGATATTATAAATGATCACTGCCTAGTGTTCAGAAAACGAGCACTTCATTTTCCAGGTATTCTAAATCCCGAACTGAATCCCGAAGACAGTTTTGCGATCTCACTATAGATAAAATACAAAAAATTATTTGAACATTAAGCAATGATTAGAAAGTTTAAAAATTCGCTCGTCTCCATTGTAAGAGAATGTTAGCACACCGCTATGAGATGGAGGGCTGATATCCTCTATGCGCTTCAGACTTTTCGAAGCAGAAAAACTTATCTTACTTCTGTCTTCAGCACGACTGAAATGCAAAAGATCACTATTTGAATACACCTAATTCTCTTTTTACACGATAGATATGTACCCAAAAAAATACGTGTAAAAAAAATTCGTGTAAAAAGAGAATAAGATTTAAACAATATTAAAAAGTTCTTGTTAGAGTTCATTTTAATTCATTACATATTTTATAAAAAATAACTTCTACTTTGGAAAAAGGGAATTATATCTGAAATTCATAACTATAAAAGAAGTTAAAAAATATTGAAAATCGTGTTAAAACAAAATAATTCGTGTAAAAAAGAAATTTTTTTGAACTCGTGTTAAATCAAATTCGTGTAAAAAAAATCGTGTAAAAAGAGAAATGGGTGTTTTATGGAACGATCAGAAAGTATGCGGACAGGAGAATTTCGGTATACGCCTGTATTCAGTATATATCCGATTATTAAAGAAAAGATGTAATGGGGAAAACGTTTAACGTTAGGTGTTCGTTTTGGGATGCAAAAAACCGGTGGAGAGTCGGTACAAAGAATGTTGGCAATGAAACAATTTAAACGCCAGTGTAACGTTACCCGTATATTAAATGTCGTTTTTCCCTTTTTTTCTATTATTTATTATTTATTTCATTAAAATTTTAGACATGAAAAATACAATGAATCACTTTTTGAATTTTAATGAACTATTCGTCATCAATATGTAATTAACATACATTCGCAATGGTTGCTATTGCTCTTCCTCGGCAATGATTTAAAGAGACTTACGCACGATTTTCTGAATCATTTAACATTTTTTTAAATTGAAGAAAAAAAAAAAAAAAACAAAATCTATTTAACGCTATTCGAAAATACGCTCTTAATTGTACGCTTCAGATGGATTTCTATAATTCTCGTTTAGTTTAATTTTCAACATTTTTTGACGCTATTTGTCATGGTTAGTAGATTTTTTCAAGTGATGCCTTACGGAGATTTTTTATTTTTTTTTGCACTTCACAAAACAATGGAAATTTAGAGTTTAGACGAATGCCATGTACCTGCCATGTATCTCAAATCGTAGCTTATAACGTTCGAGCTCATATTCGAAGAAAATATTTAAAAAATATTTAGTTACGAAACAATCAATCGATGTGTTCTCTGTAAAAATCTGTGTTAGGATTTTTCTGTCTTGAGATTTTTGTTTTGAGTTCTTTTAATATTTGCACGCTACACTACTTGTGATGTGAGGTATATTAAGTTTGTGAGGACTTACGTAATACTCAGAAGGATTTAATATTACACCAATTGATTGAGAATTTTTTTCTTGCTTGTCTGTCCATCTGATGTCTGCCCATGTATTTTTGTGTTGAATCGAAATTTTTGAGGTATTTTGATGAAATTTGTTACACTGACATGTTTTTATCCCGAAAATAATTCAGAACGATCCATTTTATCGATTGCTCCGCTCCGCGAAAAACAATTGGACAAAATTCACTGTGTAATAGCATTTCGACATTTTAAATCGGTAGATATTTTAAAAATATGTAAAGAAAAAAAGTCTGCGAAGCTGTCCGTTCTTTCTTTCAAAAGTAGATGGAACGACTTAGAAATCTATATATTAGGTTGGGGAAAAAGAAATCCATTATTTTTTCGGTAGATGGCTACACTGGTAGATTTCTCGTAAAGTAACGATCAAGCAATTTCAGAATCTTGGGAGGATTGTGAAAATCGACTACTAGAGTTTTTTGCAAATAGAGATCAGGACTTCTATGAGACAGGCATTTTGAAGTTACCTTTAAAATCATACCACAAAACGGTGCATATTTGACCCAAATCGGACAATCCGAAGCATGTTAAATAAAGTCCTGAAGTTCATATAAAAATAATAGATTTCTTTTTCCCCAACCTAATATTAAGACAACTATAGTACTATCAAGTCATACTATCAAGTCATACCACAAACATACAGAGATGATCCGATGGCTTGATTCGGAAATGCTTTCCTTTCCAATGCCTTCCTTTAGGATGCCACTTAGGCGGTTAGATAAGAGTCGCGACTATCAAGTCAATCTTTGGATGTTGAAATTTCAGTGCCATGAACTATTCTTAGTGCTCAGTCGATAAAGGCATTAAATTTACCGATTTGGACAGACACCCTCACCTGGCTATACGGCACTCCGCATGTCTTTCTTTTTTCCTGCTTGTGGGCACCTCCAAAGTGTGTGGTTATGCTGAAAAAAAAAAGGGAAAGAAAAATGCGAATGAAGCAACAATTTTAGTACACTCCGTCCTTAGCATAGCGCATAGCAGTGAAAATTCTATGCTTAGCATGTTAATGAGTGAAGAAAAAGTGAAGTTGTGAAGTATTGAAAGCATATACGCCTGTCATAATTAAACGGCATATTTACTTTCATTACTAAATTTCTCTATAATCTCTCTTTCTCTCTCTTTCTCCCTTTCTCCCTAGTCTTCAGTTATAATTAAATTTATTTGTATTTGTGGTGGTGACTATTTTCAAAAAAAAAAAAAAAAAGCTTAGATTTTCTAAAATCTCTTTAAATATGATGAAATTCTTTAAAATTACTGGAAGGGGGGGCGCGGAGAGATTATAATCAAGAGATTTAAAATGCTATTGATTTTCCCTTCTTTTTTTTTTTTTCTCTTATTTCAACAAGAACTTAATAATGACTTAAAGTGATGAATCATATTATGTTTGTGCATGTGTTGATAAGCTTCCAAACACATGCATTCATATAATATTTTCGTTATGGTAAGGTTAACATTATTATTATTATTATTATTATTATTATTATTATTATTAGTGTTGTTGTTGCTATTCTTTGTATATCTCCAAGTTTTACTTTCGCGCTTATATACGCTTTAGTTAGTTTACACGTATGCGTTAAATCAACTCAAGCGTATCTTGTTATCTACATTTTATATCTTAGCACAATTTTTTTAGTGCGCCGCAATCGTTTACGTGTTTGTTATAAATCGGGTTCTGTATATTTAATGCATTCGCACAAAGCTGTACATTAGTTCATAGCGATAATTATCTACAGGCTTAACATTTATACTCACCAAACGAAGAATGGCGCTGTTATTAGTCTGTCTTGTCATTCTCGTTGCAATAGAAACGCGCAGATAAATGCATCCTCATAAAGGGCATGCATTCTTGATTACCGTAAAATTTAGAGTCAAATTAAAAAATTTCCGTCTGAGGAATTTTCTGCTAAAACTCGACACACATATATGATTTTGATTGATGGCCACGAACTAAGTATAAAAAAAATGATCTTGATCTTGATCTGCCCAATACTCTGCAGTATTAAAATGAAAAAAATAATATGGCATCAAATTAGCAACGATCGAGCGCACTCATGTAAAAGCTGATGCGAATCTTTGAAAATTGAGATTTTTTTCTTCGCTTATCTCAATAAGCTCTTGGGAAGTGCAGACTTGGCAGATCGATCGCTGAAAATATTCTTTAAACGAAAGTGTTCTAATATTAAACGCATTTTTATTTCAAAATTTATTTCAAATATTGCTAAGCATGAAGCCGCTATACAATATAAAGAAAAATCAACTCAACACTTAGGTTCCGGTTCTCGAAAGTCTAGCAAACAGTTCACCAACTGTTAAAACTTGAACTTAAAAACTTAAACTTAAAAAAAATTTTTAACAAAAATATACTCTTGGGCAGATCCAAATAAATTGAATTAATTTCTGTAAGAACAACGGAACTGCGAATATGTCAAAAGAAAGTTATAATCCGAGCTCTATAGGTAATGAACTTATCGGTTATTAGCATTTCATAAAGCACTTTAGAAGGCTGGTGAGATCAAATGATGCCGATTAGTTAATTAACAATTAATCAAATAGTTCCGCAATTAGCAAATCGATAGGCATCAGCATTCTCTTGGCCCCAAAACTGAAACTATCGGCTTCAAATATGGCAGAAACTCGCAGGTTTCTATTGGAAATGGGGAAAGTCGGTCGAAAGACACGCTTGCACGCAGTACCACACGAATTGACAACTCCTCTGTTTTTGAAAGGGAAAAAGCTGAACGTATATTGTGTAGGCGATGCTGTAATACCACAAGAAGGTGGAAAAAATCGGAGGAATTAGGAATTCGGAATACATACACCTAAGGATGCACGTCTGTTTTTCTGCCCATCCGTCCGTCTTTCCAACTATGTACTATCTGTGGTAAACATCTTCCCGTTCGCAAAAAGCAGATATCGCCTACGAATTTACAAAAGACTATGAAAACGGCCCAAACAGATCAAAGAACGCCCCTATCACACTCCCAGACTTCCTTACAACAATCGTGTGTTTTCCTCGCTGCTTATAAACTAGAATAGAAAGACGATATAAATTTGCATAAAGTTGTTCTATAAAAATAGAAGAAACGTAATCACGCCCACCCAATGTTATATTTTTCCCCTTTTTTTTCAAGTTTTTATAGGATAATAATGAGGAGGTGGGTATAAAAGATTCGTTTGTAACCGAATATAATTTTTCTATTTATTTTATTTATTCATTACTCGCATATATAATATATGTTCATATACATGAAGACTTTGCATATGTAAAGGGCGTATTTGTTTAGAATTCTAAAAAGGGGTCACACTATTACCGACGCCAAGTTATTATAAACTGTGTAAATATAGAAGAGAAATTTTCCTCTTATTAATGACATATGTAAACGCGACACTGTTTACTTTCTATATATGTGTATATTATTTACACATATATATGGCTATTTAGGTACATGATTATTTGCATAGTTACTCACCTTATTTCCCGAGTCATTTTATGCGTATTATTATTATATTTAGAATTTTATTTTATTATATTACCACAATTAATAATTTACTGAGTTATATTTATTACGCAGATAGTGTGTGTATGCTAGTATGTGTGTTCGGATGATAGAGTAATAATTATTATTGTAATATGTTGTTAATAAAATGCGCTTACAAGCCATGAGTTAGTTATTATAAAATCCAGTTTTTAAACTAAATGCAAATGTTGTCGACCTTAATGTACGTAAATAATTGTATTGTGAAGTTTCTAATAAAAAAAAAAAAAAATATATCTTTGGCTTTATATATAATCTGCTTTGAATACATTTTCAAGTCAAGTTTTCAATTTCGATTTAACCTTCGTTTAAAAGCACAATCCGCACAATCCGCACAGTCTACAGTCACAGTTTGCTTAGGTCGCCTAAAAACTATTCATTCAGTTGATAATAAAATAGTTAAAATTATTCGTTTCCAAATCCAGTCTCTATGTATCTGTGTGTGTCTGTAAATGTATTAATTAAAAGAAACGGATATATGGATTTCGAACATCCTGTCTGCTGAAAGCTATATATATATATATATAGTCTTAAGTAAAATTTGGACACAAATTGCAAATTTGCTAAGATTCGTAAAAAATGAAAAACAGCAGCACTGGTAGAAAATTTTCTCTTTAAAGCGACCAGGTGTGAATGTCAAACGGGGCTTGGGGTCGAATCTGCTCCTTTCACACTGCGGTAGTGTAAAATCGGTATTCCATAATCACTAGTTCAGTTTTAAAAAGCTTCAAAAATTTTATTTAAAACGAAATGAAAATTTAATCATGTATAACTTCGTGTGGGGAGGAGGGCGGGGGCGTGAATAGTTTCGTTTTAAATGAGTTTTTCAATTTTTGACCATGAATAGCAGTAGGGTAGAGTAATGAGTAAAATCTCACAAATTTTTTGCTTAGAGAAACCGAAGTGCTTTCAATTTATGCTTTACTAGGGCCGTGTTCTTTAAGCGACTGAGACGAACCAACCAACCGTATCAATACCAACCGTACAATGTTTCTGCTAAATTCCAAGATGATATCTTTAATTTTTACAACCAGACGAATGTCAATAACACACCCCATATAGTTCTATAGGGGCAAAGAATTTCATACCTATCCTTGAAGAGTCTATGAAAATTCCTGTCATGCGGCCTGCGATTATTATATAAATTCACAATCAATTAAATAATATATGCCAGTGCGACTTTCGAAGTCAATGCAATCCTGACCCCTTAACGGTTTGTCACCCAGGGAAAGCTAAAATTAGATGTTTATAATATTAGTTGGATCCTATAAATCCAAAAAGCAACCTACCAGCAGAAATGCTGTTATAACATATTTTATTTACATACATACATATTTTATTTTATAACATATTTTAAAAATATTTAAAATAATTTAGAAAAAAAGCACAAAATTTGTTTATGTCTTTAAAAAATATAGCGCGGCTAGGGGCACTATATCCGACCGAAGATATGAACGAAATTTTAGTTGATGCTTACTAGCTTGGTTGGTTTGATTGGTCCAACCGACCGAGCGCTTATGTTAACAATATTCCATTTGCGATGGGACGGACATATTGCTACGAATATTTGTTAAAGATAAAAATAAAAATAATGAAAAATCAAAATGAAAAATCAAAA
>KK502735.1:261310-282582 GCA_000688735.1 Glossina austeni | reverse complement strand
TATATATATATATATATATATATATATATATATATATATATTCTTAGTGAATTGCTAGACTGTGGGGACTGTTTTCTGATATTAAATTTCTTTCTATAGATGAAAAAATTGTAAAATTGAGCCAATAGGTAGACGGACATGCTTCTCAGAGGCATATGTCTGTAAAGGGTCTAATAACCGTCTCTAAGAAAATTCCTGAAAAAAATTTTGTCCTTGTGGTATTACGCAGCGCTTATTACAACAGCGTTTCAGCATGGAATCTATCCGTTGCTTGAAAATACTGAGCTTATTGACTTAAAGGGCGTATTATAAAAAAATAACCGTATTTTTAAGGGGAGGAAAAAGAAACAAAATCAGTAACAATTTTTTTCTTACAACTTGTGTATATCTAATAAAATGCACCATCTGACAAGCATTTTCATGCACACATGCACGAAGTTGCGAGAAGGGAAATTACGCATTAAATTTTATTTCTTTGACTTGGTCTATAAAGAGGGAAAAAAAACGATTTCATGATTGCATTCCGCGTAGATGTTTGTAATAAACTTAGCATTTTTGAAACATTTACGTAATGAATTGCATAACAAAACAAAAAAGTAAAAAACAAAGAAAAAATTATGAAAAAAATTATTTTTAATTACTTTTCAAATAACTCGCAATAGTAAATTGTGGCAGACTATTACAGCAAAGTTGAAATGGTTGAATCAAATTAATAAGACGGCGGGTGATGTCACGACACTCATTGTCAAACATCATGAGCAGTTGTTGCTGTTCTTGCTCGTACATGCAGATACATTTTAACTTAAGCTAAACTTTAAAGAAAGCATAGCTTGAACGTATTTTTACAAAAATAACAACAACCACATTAAATTGTGTAATGCGATACTTGTTTGGCTTCTAAGGCACACATGAACTCAAGCAAACGTACATATTTATAGGTTTAGCAACGAAACAACTGGGCGCACATGCGCACCAAATTCGACGGTATGAGTGAACATGTATATAAAAAAAACAACAACAGCTTAAATACTACGATTTAAAAAAATCAAAAAAAAAAAAAACAAAAAAACAAAAAAAGAACTGAACCATAGCAAACAGTCAAAACATCTAAAAAGTCACAACAACAGCAACAACAACAACAACAACAACAACAGTTGTGGCGACCATGAAAAACGTGACATTTTTATGTTTCATGCTACGCTAAATCTTTCATATCAACTGCACTTCTATTTCATACACTTCCCAGTAAACGCGCGTTCCTTTCTTAAGCTTCCTTCACGTCCCTCTATCGCTCATTCTCTCATCCTATGTCTCGCTATCCTCTTCTAAATGCTTTATCCTTTCCTCTCTTTCGCAGTTTATACGATTTTTAAGAAATCCCTTCCTCTAAAGAAAAATATATATATATATATATATATATATATATATATATATATATATATATATATATATATATTATACATATATGTGTACATGTATGTATAAATGAATGAATAAATGTGTTTCAGCAAAAGCTTATTGCGTTTGCGTTTTCAAGAGGCACTTAACAACTGACTGACTGACCGCGTGCGAGTATTAAAACAATTCTATGTGCTCTGACATTTTCTATAAATTTATGTCTTTCTTAAACTATGAACTTTTAAGCGTATAGCAGCTAGGCTTGAGATCCATTCGTAAGCTCGCCCTTGCGTCGATACACCGCAAAGCAGAGCGTGTAAACTACAAGCTAAGTAAGGTTCAATTGAACGTTGAACGAGAAGTTGACACACACACTCTTCTTGGAAAGAAAATTATTCTATAGAAAAAAAAGTAATATTTATTAATATTTAATTGACTTCTAATGTTGACATTTTGCATATAAAATAAATTTTTTTCTTCTCTCCGAGTTATGCTTTTGCTTATGTATATCACAAAAGAAAAAAAAAAAGAACGCAGTTTCTTGTTAAGGTTAAAAATGTCAGTTTTTAAAGTAAGATTCCAGCAAATGTCGCACAATTGCAATGTGAAACTTTAAGAATATTACACACAGCTCGTTAGCATTTGTCACCTGTATGTACACATGCATCTATGGTTATATAACATAATATATATTTATGGCTGCCTGCCTGCCTGTGATGCATGCATTTAAGCGCATGCATATCCAGTTATGCACATAATCATATGATGTGCAAGCACTTTATACTTTTGTACATATCTCACCAGAACTTGATAAATATATTAGACTCGTTATTACGATTGGAACATCATCGTTCTTGTCTTTCATTGATGCTATAAAAAATATGCCGCCTTTAGAAAGTATCTCTGGTTTCGTTTGCGGCGATTTTCCGCTTCTATTATAAGCAAATTGATACAAGTGAAGAGCATTGAGAACGAACTTAACGACGGCGACCTCACAAAACTCTGAATCCAGTTAATGTCCTTCATTGCACTTTTGCTTCGAACTTTTTTTTCCCCGCTTTTTCTTACGAAAAATGTCTTCAATGTCTTGTACTGCGCTGCATATGAAAAGTTTTGCTTCGAATACTTCGAATACTTTATATAAAATGTGTGTGTTGGCTGCTTACGCAGTTTGTTTAGAAAACCGTGCAAAAGGATTAATAATAAATCTGGAAGATTTTCGTCGTTTACGTTATTTTTGTCAAATTGTCAATTAACAGACTAACGGATATGTATTTCAAGGTGTATGTATTAGCATTAAATATATAGAAGTAATGGAAATAAAATCTTTTAAAACAACATTTAATAGCTATCTCGTTCCAACTAGTCTTCCAGCGCTCAGTCTAAACGATTGTTCTTCGAAGCTTGATGGGTTGTAAACATTCTTTAGTTGAAACCGTTACTGGCTTGTTAATGAAGTGTGATGAGTGTTTGCGTTTATAGTAAATACGAATGCAGACAATTTCCTACCGATTTTTTATCGATATACTTTTTAATGTCGCCTCTCACCTGTCAGCTTTATTATCAAGCACGCAAGTTTCGTTCTAAAATATCTGTCTTCCCTTAATTATCGAAACTGTTTCGCTCCTGTTGTATGCGAAGGCTAATCTATTCAAGAATATTTACACCTGATGTAAACCTTTCATCTTCAAATGGACTTGGGCGTACTCTTCTCTAAAAGACTTTCAAATTTAAAAGTTCAGTGCATTTCTAACATTTTTTATCATAATTCAAAACTGTGGTAAGGTAATCAAGCCAATGAAAAAGTAAAGAAAAGAAAAGGTCCTACACTAAAGGTGGACTAATTGGAGGGAGAAAAAAAGATCAGAAAACATCTGTACATAAAAGATCAAACACGCATTTTTTTACCCGGTATGTAGCTTAGAGCAAAGTGACTAAAGGTTTTACTCTCAGAGAAACAAGCGACTGTATTGGTGTTCTGGGTTGTGCTTTATGTCTTTGCTATGCAATGCTTTTTCCATCGTCTGCTCCGTGGAAATTTAAAAAGAATACAATGAAGTGAAAGACTTTTACACGGACAGTACCGGATTCCGGTGTCAGCAGTTTGTTCGAAGAAAGCAAAAACAAAACTTCTTCTACTTTAGGCTTTGCAGTGCATATGCAACGAGTGGATGAGTGGATGTCACCAAATCCATAATGAAATTAACACACAATGATCTTTAACGATGACTATAATAAGAGTGGAATTAACAACAAAGACGCACCTATTGTACCTGTCATTAGATTGTACGATTTTAAGGAAAAGTTGACAGTAGCAACATTTAATTCTTGATTAATAAAAGGAAAAAAAAAAAAACAAGAAACAAAAAACAAAAAACAAAAAACTACAGAAAACACAAAACCTAACATTACTAACATGGACTGTAGATTGTAAAAACACACATAATAAAAAGAAGAGAATTCTTTTTTTTGTTTTGCTTTGTATTTTTTAATTTCTAAAATCTTTTTCATCGCTTTGGTAGACTGGTGATTATTTCTGGTAGTGCTCGACTGTTATACAATTGTTTTCTCAATAAACTTGTAATTTTTTGTTGTTTCTCGCTCATCATGTTAAAGCTGTCGATTTTTCGCACCAGGTGATTGCGTGCTATTTATATTCATTCATATTACAGTTTATTCGCGGTCGGTCAACTCTTAGCATTTCACCGATTGTCTGCATTTGGAATTTCTGTCAAAACAACTGCCTTGCGTATGCCAGTTAAATTTGCAATTTATTCATAAATATGGTTTTTGTTTCTCGGTATTCAAGCGTTCAGTTGAAAGTTCCAATTTACCTCCTAAAGCGTATTTGGCGGTTGCGTCGAATATTGATGCTTTTGTTCTTTATTTACTTATTTTTTAATTTCTTTTTCTCTCTCTCTCTCTCTCTCTCTCGATCAAATCGATGCACCATATGAGGAAATGCATTTTTTATGCAATTTCTTGACATCGGATAAAATGATTAGCGTGGCTTACATGCATGATCTGCATTTGGATAGTAAACGTACTTAATAAGACCTATAATGCATTTAGACAGCAACCGAAATTAACGAGAACGCTTAGTTCCTTTTTCACTATGCAAACCCTGCTACCCTGTTAAACGAAAGTTTTAATAACCGAAAATTTTGCTGCACTTTTTATATGCTTTGTTTAGCAGTTTTTTTTTTACTTTTAAGAACGAGTGTGTTTCAGTGGCTCTTTTTTTAACTTGAATACGCGTATCATATTTGGTAGTTTGCTGTTGTGCTGCTACAACGGGAAGAATTTGAAATTCTGCTGACATGATCGGAGTTAAATACTTTACAAGCAATTATATATATGTATATAAATTTTCGTCCATAACTCCCGGGTATGTAAGAAAAACAAATTTTAATTTTTTTTTTTTTTTTTTTTTTTTTTTTTTTTTTTTTTTTTTTACAAAGTTCGTCCTAACCGATCAACATAATCTACCTCAAAGATGATAGTATGGGTTCAACGTCTTTCTAAAATTTCGGTGGCTTTTTTGTAAAATTGTTTGCCAAAATCTCCAAAATACAGGTCAGTTCGAGCAATGGCTTCCTGTTTTGGTAAAAATCCTCTTCCCTGGAGAAAACTTTTGTGATTTGCAAACAGCCAGACCTGCCGAACATTTTGAGTGGGGTAGCAATTCATGCAGTCTTGAATGCTATTGCACTGTACTTGTAATCCGTTGTATGTCTTCCACTAGATATAAGGGCGATATCCATTTCTAAAACATCTTTCTCATGTTTTCAACTACCTCTTCAACTGTCAGTTGCAAGCAACTTCGCTTTTAAATTATCGAAAATCATTTTCTAAGATTTTGTTTACAAATTTTCTCGACTAACCGCCGCTTCTGAGCCACATCGGCAACCGCAGGACTTCGTCTAAAATCAGCAAAACATCGGTAAACTTGTCGTTTCCACTTTGAAGTGTTAACATAACGATTTTGAATCCAATTCGGAGTTTGGACCTTGTTTTCTCTCGCTAAAAAACAATGTTTCATGGACTTATGCAATTTAAGTAAACCAAAAGGTTTATAAAATAATGCTTATGAAGTCCGCACAAAAGAAGACCTAGACTAGGTGCAGGCCTCTGCGTTTTTGTCTCGGTTACCATTGAATAGTAATCTCATTGTGTGTGAAACCTAGATATTATGCATATAACTACTACCAAAAGAAAAAGATTAACACGCTGTGACGTGTTTTTCCGAGAGACCGGAACTGGCACAACCAGATCCTCCGAAGAAGGAAAAAGGAAAAGTATATTCGGCTTGGTCTAAATTCATTAACATTTAACAGTAGTTCTCGATGATATTTGAAAAGAGAAAGTGGGTCTGCCTATTCACTCGGTATATATCGTACGATATGTCATACATATCGTATATCGTATACATTTTAAATCAAGCTCTTGCATAAAAGCTGGCAGCATCTTTTTGAACGGAGAACCTAATTTTTATCAACAATATTTTGTTATGAAAACTCGTAAGAGAATAATTTCATGTTTACAGGTTAGAGAGGAAAAGAAAATTTTTAAGTTGTTTCTTAATTATGGCCGAACTATTTGGTTTTGGTTGTGGTTAGTTTCAAATTTTAGTCTAATGAAAGTAATAACGCAAAATGTTGGTCTAATGCACTGATTCTGACGGATCATTAGTCATAAGACCTTATGACTGCGTTTACTTGTCATCATTTTCACGCCGTTCTACAAAGCTTGGTGTTGCGGGTCAAAAGCCGTAATAAGACTCAACTTTTTATAAATCCATAAAAAAAGTATTGGTGACTATCTTGCGACTTGCGAGGTCTTTGTAAAGCTGCCCGCAGTCTATAAGTTTGTTTTTGTAAAGAAAGGAAAATTCGAATAACACTGATAGCCACTATGTGGCCTTAACGACTTCGCTATTCATGCTGATCAACAATGAAGTTACGGCCATGCGTATGTCTGTCTATCCATAGCAAACGTTGCCATGAATAAGATAAGACAATCTTCAGTTTTTTAGTTTCCTTAGTTTTCATACTCTTTCGGGAACACTTAGAGACAGCCCGTTGTCGTTCTAGCG
This sequence comes from Glossina austeni, assembly GCA_000688735.1. Classification (NCBI taxonomy): domain Eukaryota; kingdom Metazoa; phylum Arthropoda; class Insecta; order Diptera; family Glossinidae; genus Glossina; species Glossina austeni. The sequence goes on along the minus strand of KK502735.1, from coordinate 276,089 downwards.
CTTAAACTTACGCTACACAATACAAGCCCAGTTACCTTTTCGAATTGTCTTTTTTACGGGTTAGAGATTCCCGGAAAGGGGCAAAGTTAAACAAACGGCTCTATGCGGAACGCTTCGAAATCTTACGTCGATCAAAAAGTGTGTGGAAATTTATTGCTATTATATATGTTTTCCTATCCTCCTTTCAATAGGGAATAAAATAAACCATTTCACCGCAAAATGAAGAGCAGAGGTTGGAAAAAAATAATTATCCGAGTGCTTCTCCATAAGCCGATACTGTTTTTAAAGATCAATATATTGTTTTGAAATGAAACCGTATTATGTTTTACATTAGAATCTTCAATTTATCAGAAAGTACTACGAGAAAATTATAAAGAGCTTCTTAGTGTAGCAGCAGAGCTGTTGGTAAGTCCAATAGCTTTAAGCCGAAACTATTGTACGTATCCATGTAATAAATCTGTGTAAGAAAGCGTAGTCATTGAATTTTAAGCTCAGAGTGCATTTGTTCGGGACGCTTCAGCTTAGTGGGTATTACCTCAGATTTATGAAACAAAAGCGCGGTATTGCTTTTGTATTCACCTGGCGTTATAGTGTGAAGCTGAAAAGTAATGCGAATGTTGAAATGATTTGCTTTTTTCTGTCACTTATACGATTTCGCTTAATAATGGTTATTGAAAAACCTTCTGATGCAGAAAAGAAACGTCTGCCGTAGAATATTCGATATTCACGCTTGTTTCTTTTAACATCGTGAGCATCTTGGGCTCATCAGTTTCTTTTGAAATAGTTTTTCTATTGAAAAGTAAAAAAAATAGTTTAAAATTAGAAAATTTAGAAATAATTCTCTTGAACTGCACTACAGATCTTTAATCATATTTTCGAATCGTAAAATATTTTTGCTAAATAAACAAAATAATCGCAACTGTAAAGAGACTGTAACTGCATTTTCTACAGTCATATAAACATAGCAAGAGAAGGAAAAAAGCAACAGATTATATAGAAATTGTTGCAGAAATCGCAATAGAGACAGAGACACAAACTAACAGATTCTTACTAAGAGTTCCCAAGAACTGAATCTTTGCGACCGGGTGACAGACAACTGAACGACATTCTATCAAGTGCAGCTGAACGGTGCAGAATGCAGCAAATGCAAAAGAATAATGACAACATAATTACTTGACCGCGAATCGACGATGCAAATAAAACTGAAGAAAACAAGAAAAAAGAAAAAAAAAGCAAAACAGCAAAAAAATAAAAAGAACATTTCGCAAATTGTGTAATTGCGCTGACTCTCTCTGTAGATTTGAAATCTTGGAAAACATTGAAACCGTTTTCTTTTTTTTCATTTAATTTTTTTTGTTTTTTTTTGTTTCTTTCTTTCTAAGTCTTATTGTGTTTTTTGGTGGGCACTAAAACACAAAAAATAAACAAAATATTATTACGTTTTACTCCGCTAAGCCGTACTTGACCAAGGAACTGAATCGGATGATTTGGTTTAAATTGCAATTGCACGTGCTGAGAATACATTACCACCAACTGGTGCATATACCGCTGTCGTCATCGTCATCGTCATCGTCATCGTCATCGTCATCGTCATCGTCGTCGCCGTCATCGTCGCGCGTTATTGTGGTTGCTGTTATGATGCTATGTTAAGTCTCACAACGCCACGAATTGCATACGCGAGACGCGCGCAATTGAATGCATTGTTAACTGTTTTTATAATGAATGGTGTGTTTGTGTTTTTCTCTGCATATATATATATATATATATATATATATATATGTGTGTGTTTATATGTACGCTTATAAGTATCAGCAAAAAAAGGCCTGAGAAATAACTAACAGCGGCATAGTCACCATAAGTAATTTCTTCTTTTTTTTTTTTTCTTGCTTGGTTTGCTTGATTTTCACCAATACACGGATACACATAGTGCAGCTGTGCTACATGTCCGCCTACATACGCAAGCACCAAAATGCATCTTATTGCATTAGATTTGTGCTTTTCTTTTTTATTCTCGTCTTTGTTTTCTCTTTTTTTTTTTTTCTTTTCTTCTTTTCTTCTTTTATTTTTCTTGCAACATTTTCTAGAAACGTGCGTAGAATTTAACATATAGAAAAATTACGTTACATCACACGCACACACACACACACACACACACACATATATATATATATATATATATATATATATTAGGTATTCACACACGTGAATACTTACATACAATTGGCAAAACGGAGAACCTCACATGCCAAAGTAAAAAGAAACGGGGGCGTCATATTACGGTTTCTTCTCCTAGGCTCTGGATGAATTTTCATTTAATACGAGATTAAATTTTATTACACAACCATCTCTATAGATGGTGTACAATTGTTTGGGTCAAGACCTTGTGGCGACATGAAATGCTTTATTAAGTAGTACGTTTCTGTAATCGAATCTATAGATTTTTGTTTTAAATTGTAATGCGAATTTTTATACATACACTCTATGCAGACGATATAGCCACCTACGGCATTAGTAATTAAAATGATTCGTGATTCACATGCAGAATTCGAACATAAAATGTAAAATTCTCTTCCAAAACGTTTACACTTAATTGGATAAACTATCGTATGGCCTCACAAATCAAAAATTTTGTAAATCATTGATTTTTACAACTACTGCCGATTAATAAGGATTTACTAATTTTATTATTGCCTTTTTAACACGCAGCAATACGCTGCGTGCGAAGATTCTGCCAAATGTTTATAGTAAAAGTCAGATCACAACAAGATTTTCAATTAATTTAATCATTTTTGTCCGTACACCGGTTTGTTCGTCTATGCGTTCATTTGGGTGTCAACGTTGTCTTCATACTTTCTTCTCTTCATTCAACTATCCATAGCATGTCCAGCGTCCACAATTTTATCCTTCCATGCGTATGTCGCTTAGAAACGATAATCTTCGAAATTTAATGCGATCCGCCACCAAAATAAACCATAAATCCATAATAGTAAGAAAACTGAGGCGAAGTTGAAGTGTATCAACAGTGTTCGAATGTTTTGGATAAAATCGAACCCTTCTTAGGTGCGTTTAAAAGTCAAAGGGTGAAGACGGTTCCTACTGTTAATCAAAAACAGTTTTATATAAAATGCATCTAAAACTCTCCTCGAGGCGGATGGCTCGGGTGCCATAGATTCTAAACCAGACCAGAAAGCAAAAATCGATTTTCTCTCTCTTTCTCTCTCTATCCCGCTTTCTCATTTACGAATGAGGACGGCTTCATTTTCTCCGATTTCTGAAAACTTAAAGCAAATATCGTCGCAATTGGCATTTCCGAAATTGATTTAAGCATGTCTGTCCCTCTACCCGTCTGTCTGATATGTGCCCACGAATTATTTTGTTTACTACCAGGACTACCAATCGTTACGATCTTCTCGAAAATTTTACCTCGAAAAAAATTATTACAAAGCATGTAAAGAATGAGAAGATCTTTAAATTCATCCATCATCAGTTTTACTCGACCTGGTCTTTAGAAATACTTTAGCAATACCGATGAGCCATACTCTATACTCCGCTGCTATGAATCGTATTGACCCATAAGTTTCGTGGAGTCGTTGCAATCGGAAAAATTCGAACAACAGGATAAAACTTTCTGATCGATTGAGGGGATGAGACTAAGAAATGTTACAGAAGAAACTAAGATTATCTTCGAAAAACATCGACAATTTTTTCGTTTTTTTATCTATAACTTTCGTAACTCGTAAAGATATTTCCGAAAACCATTGACTCAGATGTTCGCAATTCATTCCGAGAGTTAAATTTGCTGTGTAGGCATCAAGTAAGAACATTGATACCATTATTATTAGTATTACTACATGCAACAAACTGTAGCACTACTTTGAAATTCTATTGCATTCGCCCGAGCTCTTAGGCCTCCAGCTTAAGGGAATTGGAAATTGAGAATTGAATGTTTCGGAGCACCAAGCTTTGTCTAGCGTTACGAGCTATACGCCAATCACATGGTATCTGATTCTACAGAAAGCCCGTCTATCTGTTCGTTTGCCTTTCCGTCTGTCTGCACAATGTCTGTGGTAGTTATTCCCCAGGTTGGAAAAATGAAGCGGTCGGTTTTCAAATTCGATAGAAACGTTTCTTCTATTAATTCTATCGGCTTCAAGTACCCATATCTGTATGTGTTTTAACGTTTGCACCTGGCATGTGGCTTAATTAGACGGTTTGCCTACAACCATTGGCAATCAATTTAGTTGATTGAGGACCCCTCAGGAGGAGAGACACTCCCCATTGAAGGGGGCCTCGCTATCCTGAAGTCTCGCAATAGAAAATGTGTGTTTGCCAAATACTCGTTTAATGGTTTACGTCGAGTCCTATCCAAGCACCTCTTAGATAGCTCCCCGCGAAACTTGGGGGCAACCACAGCCACTACAAATACTTCCCGAAGGGCCGTACCCAAACAGTCAGGCAAGAAGGCATTCGTCCGGCATTTCGATGGAGCAATCCTACTTTGGACAACCTGACTTCCGTGGACACCCTTTAATTTCTTGGTTTATCGCTCAAGCAGGAACTTACACCAAGCTATACAGCTTTGAGTGATGTCATACTGTACGCATAAAGCACTTGCCTTTGGACTATCCCCACACGTCCCGGAAGGCCGATCCTTCACTATCCCTTCTCAAGGAAAATAATCCTTCCAAGGTTGTCATCGTACAGCACACACATCCAACTGTGCCACAGCCCACTTAGATGACCTCGACCAAGAGAACCAAATAGGGAAAGAAATGCTTCTTTTCCATTTAGAAAACAGAGCCCCTTCCGATTAGACCCCTTCCGCTTCCAAAGAGAAAAACCTGTTGCCAGGTTATAGATAGTAAGCCTTAAACCTTTCTTTGCCATTGATTGTGCGACTCTCAAGCAAGACGATCATAATGCAGCAGTCAATGTTTTATAGGGGGTACCACGAAGAGGTGAAGGTTTCATCTATGGGCACATCTATGGATGAATCAATGATCCCCAAGTTTCGCTCCCCCAGCTTCAAGGGATCGACATTTTACACCTCTTTGTTTTGGTTGAGTTCAACTTTTGGTGGTTAATTTTCATCTTCTTTATTATCTTGTTCAGCAGATCAAAAACAAATACAATGTTGTCGTAAAAATGCTATGTACTCGTATATGCCTTAATAAATATAAAATTCGAACCTAAGCACTTTAAATAAGATTCTCTCGTTTGAAGCCAAGTTTCAATTAATTATATAGCCTGTCTGTCCAGTAATGAGTAATGCACACTTAAAAAATTTTGACCGCACATGCCAAAACAAATGATTAAAAATGATGCCAAACTTGCCTAAGCACTTTTTTCCTGCCGATTTTCCTGCGCTGTGTCGATCATATGCATCACGTGAATTCTGATACCCTTTATTACACCCACCACTGCAAGATTACAAGGAGTTATACTCATTTAGTTTTTGTTTCATAGCACCCAAAAGGAAGCTTCAGCATGGCTTGATCAGCATGGAATTCTGAATCGATTTAGCCATGTCTGTCCGTCAGTCCGTCTTTGTGTCTGTGCGTTGTTTGTGGTTGGCACGCTCCTCAGAGAACTTGGAGAGTCGAATGCGAAAAGCGTAGTGGTGGGTGTGCGCGATTCGGCTCCCGACGGAATACAACTTTTTACTTGTTTTTGAAATTGCAACGATATTGAATTAAGCAAATAAGTAATATGTTTAAATAACCAGCTCAACAGTTCATATTGATTTACTCGGTCTGCAGTGATTTCAGTTTTGTATTTTCATCATTTTTGCGACCTTGTTATGGCTGGGAGGTCGGCGATTTGATGTTAACGATTGAAATTAAAAACAAGTACAAAAATTATATTCGGTCGTGATTTATACCCGTTACCGTTATCGTAAAAAAGACAAAACAAGTAAAAGAACCAAATTTTCGTATTCTATAATGTGGAGTGGGCGCGGCCAATTTTTGCTCTATTTTCGAAATAAAAGTTTTTGTCGTATAGATGTGTGAGCGTCGCGGATGTCTCTTTTGAAAAGTTTAGCTCACTTCCAAATTTTTTTGCAAATTCGTAGGCGATATATTCATTTTTACAAAAGAAAGAATGTTTACTACAGACACTACACGATTGGGCACACGAACAGACGGACGTATTTAGGTGCATTCCAGAATTAAAACTGACTAAGAATTTATTTACTTTATGTGGATTTTGAAGATTGTTCCTGCAGGTTATAAAGGTATTGAAAAGAAAATTAAAAGTCGATACACTATAATATTGGATAGGCGTGGTCACTTTTTCCATCTTTGTGCCGGTGCTACAGCGTCGCCTATAGAATGTGATTTCAAGTTTTTGTACATTTATATCCAGACGGAGAGACAGACAGGCGGGCAGACGAACATGTTTAAATCGATTTAAAACTTGACGCCGATCACTTATCACGATCACTATATACACTTTATGAGGTCTCTGATACTTCAATCTAGGCGTTAAAAACTTTTTGACAAAATGAATATATCCCCCATTCTGCGGTGATGGGTATAACAGGGCGTAAGTTTTGCGACACTCACGACTTCTTTTCATTTGTCTCTCATTCAGTTAAATCTATTGCTTTTAGTGTAGCAGTTGAACTGGTGAAGGAGAACGATTTCGTGTTTTGCCCATCGTTGGCTTTATTTACAAATGTCTCTTGGTGGTACTATTATCTTCTATGCGATAAAAGCGCTTTTAACCTCCCTCCGATTGTTTGGCTTCTTTCAATAATGAACAAAAATTTTTCGTAATCTCTAAAGATCGGTATCAAGATCACCAAAGAATTGTTGTCCACATGTAATTTCATCTAGGCGGTAACAGCTTGCTTTCATTGCTTAAATTTTCCACAATACTCGAAAAGATTTTCACTTCATTTTGGTCTCTTCGATGTATTCATTATTGGAGTTTGCAATAAAGGTAAGCGAAAGTGTTAATGCTGGAGCTTTAGAATCACCTTTAATGCGATTTAAAGAGTTTGCTTTAGTTTTCCCGATACTATCACTATATGGCAAATTAGTGAAATTGGAACTGCCACCGCCGATAATTTCGAGGTGCTGGCAAGCAGGGAAGAGAAATTGCAGATGGCTGTTCCTTTGCACACACCAGCAAATGAAACCAATGCCATCTTTTTGCGGTTTGCCGGCTTTCATTGTATGCGATTTAATCATCATCATATATCATATCACTCAATAAGTCACCGGTCTAACTTGCCGTTTTCTGCAATTTCATTGATCAAATGCGCATACAATGCTTATCTCTTTTAAAGACAGTTGATGAATATTATACGATGAGCAGAGAACGCTTCGGCTACTACAAGCTTCCCATCCGCCTTTTGCCGTTTTGGTTGTTCTGAACGGCTTTCCCCGGTTGCTGTCCACTCGATCGATTGCCTACTTAACTCTGGAGTGTAGTTTCATCTTTTGTCACACATTGCATTAGAAAACTCTTTCCATTTCGCCTAAATGCCTCAAACACGTTATTGTTTTTGGTCAAAGGTGAGCAAACGAGGCACACACTTCGAACGACCGTTCTCATGGAAGAATGTTCAGGTAGAATGGTAGATGGGCTGCCTTTTAATACCTCTTTGATATCCTTACAGAATGTGTGGACTCTCTTTATGTTTTATGGAACAAGTGCCGAATTGAAAGCCATCAGGCCCTTCAGTATCATCGGTGTCGGTATGATGTTGTTTAAAACTAGCAAACCTACTAAACTTAGATAAGAAAAGTAATGTCATTAAAACGATTGTAGTCGGTAAACTAATCGTCAGAATGTCATGAAATTTTAATTGGTATCGTTTGAAGGCTGATGCTATCCAGATATCGTAGGCTACTGTTAACAGCGTCAGACACGAGGCTTATCGTTCGATACTGAAGGCGAAAGTGTCACAGTTAAATCCGATGGAAAAGTTAATGAAAATCAACGCGTCTCAGAAATACAATCTGACAACTCATTCTATAATTCATCCGGAGAAATTTCGAGAAAAAAATCGCGAAATGTTTTCATTAGTAACTTACGACCTACAATACTTAGATGAAACATGATTGGAAAATTTAACAGAGCATAAAGTTTAAAATAAAAACCGAAGTGCCGATTAGCTTACGGAGTTTGCAATTTAAAAATATTTAAATGTTAAATGCGACAAAGCTGCTATACTTTGCTTAGTTATCGTACCTTATACGTTAAGTCGGAGTTTGTAAAGGCAGAGTTGTTACTTATAAAGTAACCAACGTAATATATATCAAAATTGTTGATGGATATTTTTGGAGGAACATTTTAACAGCTTCAGCCCCCCTCCCCCTTCGGTCAAGTGTTAATGTAAACTTAATAGACTTGCATTACTTGTGTGTGAGAGACTTGACTTGACTTGAAGGTTAATAATTTAGTTTTGGATTGCATGGTAAATTCACTTGAAATTCTTAACTTTTCTTCCACTAAACTATTCTATCAATAACATCTAAGTACCTTTTCGATGATGGCTTGCAAACTTAGAAGAAAATATCATAATAATAAAAATAATAACGTGTTTATTAAGTTGAAGGCATAATTAACCATTAAGGAAAGATTTATTTGCATGCCTTTCTAGCATATATATGTGCCAGAAGCAATTGTAGTAATGAGATATGTAATAATCATTACAATTAAAAGTTAAATAATAAAATATTATTTATGCATAAATTTATGTCGGCATTCACATGCAACATGATTATTAATACAATTGGTAACGATAGTTATCGTTCATATTATATTCATACGTATATATATATATATATATATGTAATTGGCTCGTTATTTATTAATAGTGTTCATGTACACTGCATATATATATACATATATATATATACACGCTTGTAAAATATTTTCTTTTTATTATCGATTGTGGTTATAATGATGATGTGGTGTTACAGTTTACGCTATTTTTGTTAAGATATAAATGATAAATAATTAAAATAATATTTAGCGGCATAAAATTAATTTGCATATTAAAATGTATGTACGTACGTATATAAAGTACATGTTATATGTGTTCTTCTTCTTCTTCTTCTCCTTGCAATTTATTGTTTATAAACTTAAGCATAAATCTAAATAAGTAAAAAAGTAAAAAAAAAAGTTTACATGCGTGTTGGTGAACAGCATTAACTAAGATTCACAAATACAAGGTTTACACCAAACAATACGATTAAGTTGTATGCTTGCATGGAACACATAGGCGCTTGCTTACATTTTATTATTTTATTACTTTTTTTTTTTTTTTTTTTGTATTCTTTTTTCATAAAGTTTGTCGCTCAATAATGATATATATTCTCACCTTTGCAAAAGACGAGCCCTAAAGCTATGTAAAGCATGTCGATATTTGAAAATTTGAATATGAAAAGAAAAGAAAAGAAAAGAAAAGAGGAAAACATGTTGCATGCTTTTGTTAAAGCATGTATACATACATGTGTGTGTGTTTGTGTGTATGTGTGTTCGCGTGTATATATTTAAGATGCACATCATTATTAGTTACGCCAACTGAACGCATGTAAATGCCTACAATGTACGCTCTCTCCCTTCGGTTGGTAATAATTTCTTTTCAAGTACTTTTTATAAAAGCAATATATATTTATGTGTGTTTGTGTGTGTGTGTGTGTGTGTGTGTATGTTCAGTTTTTGTCTTACCCATACATATATATCGTAGATTTTTAATTGGACCCTCTCATGTGTAATTATGTGAAACACTAGACTTTGAAAATGTTTACATATACATATGTATATATATTTATTTATCTTACATACATTACATTACATTAACAACAATAACAATTTACCTTCATATATTTAGAATTGGCTTTAATCAATGTGCATTAAGCGAGTTTCCCTCATCTCATCATCAAAACTTAGAAGAAGCCGACAACGACGACGAGTAGACGATTAAAAGTGCTTATGCAAGCATAAATAATCTCATTTTGAAACGTTTAACCATAGCTAATCATTACTTCAAGTAGAACTAGCCGTCCGCCTCTCACTTTCGCCTTCACTCTTCTCATATTTATCGTCATATTCTTCGTCTTTATCTTTGCCTTTCTCTTCTTCATTTTATCAAATCCATTATAGTCTACTTAGTCAGATAATCCGCTAAATTTAAAAATTTATTTACAAACGAGTTCATGTCGATGTATTTTTCTTTTTCCATTTTGTTTACATAAAAACACAAAAGAATAAAAATAAAAATAGTTTTCATCAATGCCTTTGTCTATTGCATGTTTATTAATTAATGCATTATTCGACACTCTCTCTGCTAGATAGCTACTCATCTTCGCTTGCACCTCTAGCGTTACACCTTACCTCTCTTAAACTAAAACGTATCGTGAACTTCATGCTTATAATAACCGGGCTATAAATTCATAAGTGTATGTTTGTTTGTTTGTTTATTTGTTTGTTTATTTGTTTGTTTGTGTGTGTGTGTATCTTTGTATGCATATACAAAGTCTCATTTTCATAATTGGCGCTTTGATTACTCATTACATTGTAAAGAGTAAATTAAAGCAAATTAATATCATATAATATACATAAGGACAGTGAACGTTCGCTAAAAGCGGTGCTTGAAAATGCGTTCTATTTTAAGGTAAATAAAATTGAAAATATCCAATGCTTCACATTATGCTACGTTGACAGCTTGTATACAGATTGCATATAGATTGCAACAAATAAGCAAATAGGAATAAAAAAAAAAAAAAATAAAAAACTTTTGCTATGGTTGTCTACTTATGGAGAATCCAGAGAAGGGGAAACAAAATAAACCTCTTAAGATATATATACAGAGCGAAAGAGGGGCTTGCATATATTATATATATAAATTGGTCCAATTTATCAATTAATCAAAATACTTATCATAACTTTCTACAACGTTTCCCCGTTCCTCTGGCAAAGCGGCGATACCGCCTCAAAAGAATAATACGGGTTTCGCAGCGATCCAATTATCGACCCATTTTCGCACTTCTGCAACATTTCGAAACCGCCTGCCACCCAAGTCATGCTGCATCGATGAGAACAAGTGGTAATCAGAAGGCGCTATGCCCGGTCCGTACACGGGGTGCGGTAGAACTTCCCATTCGAGTTGCAATAGTGTATCCTCGACAACTCTTGCATCGCTTAGCCGAGCGTTGTCATGCCAGAGGATGACTTTGCGTCTGTCAACCGCTACCGCTGGTCCCTTTTGCAACAATACGTCGTTCAATTTCTTCAACTGATGTCGACAGACATTTGCAGTAAAAATTTCATTCGGTTTTAGCAGCTCGTACTTCACTGGACCTTGCTGATCCCACCAGCTCACCTAGACTGATTCATGATTTTCTGCGCTTCGGCTTGTCATAATAGATCCACTTTTCACTGCCAGCCACAACACGCCCAAGCGAAACTCCTCTTTTCTCCCCCAGCAAACCGTTCGAAATGGCATTTTCAGTCAATTCGTATGATAGCTATTTTCCATTCTTTTGGATCTATCCCCGTCCCATGCAAACGTCTAGAAATAGTCGATTCATCAATGGCTAAGCTGTTCGAAAGTTCTTTGAGAGTATCAGCTGGGGTTTTGGGTTAATAAGTCTTTCAATTTGGATCCTGCAGACCGTTCTTTATCATTGGCATCAAAATCGTCACTTTTACGCTGTTGAAACCAACCAAAACCAACCATTGGGATAAGATGGAGGAGCATCGTAAGTACAAAATTAATGGACGTCGAAAATGCGATTTTGAGCGTTCCATGATTAGCGTCTGTAGTAAATGGAAAGCTATTTCTTTATGTAGACAAAGATTAGAATCATCGAATTTAACCGTTATGTATATTGATAGTTCGCATCACTATCTATCATTTTTCATCACCAATAGATGTCGCTGATTAAAATGCATGCAAGCATAGCAAGCAATATATAAGTGTGTAAAAATATATATATAACGCTTGAGTGCTAAATTGCAGTATTTAGAGTTGCAAGCAAGTGTAGAAACGTGATACGTTGGTTCCCAACATGTAATGCGTTCGTAACGGTGTAGTAATAGTGAACAGTGCATGGCGCATGGATTGTGTGTGCACGTTGATTGTGTGGCGCATCTTTCATCTCAAACGCGTAAATAGAATTTTGTGTTTTTTCACGAAAGTTCCAGTGAGCTGCTCATTATTGCTGTCACTCTATACTTTTTTCGAGGTAAATTTCAAGTCGATATTTGCTTGACGTGATAAGCTATCGGTAACAAGGTATAGGTCTTCTATTAAACCCTTTGAGGTCGTTCCATGGCAGATAAGTAATTTAGTGGTCTATTACGTTTACTTCGAAACGGGATTACAGAGCATGAATTAAAAATGTGTTCTCCAATTCATAACTATTTAGATTACGGGGTTTGGCAATGAACGTCCAACAACCACCCGATATGCGTGCAATCAGAATTTCCTTTCATAGCACTTTTAACAAGATCGGTTTTTCATAATAGGCGTTTTGCATTATATCTCGTTTACTGTTAAAGCTTGAAATTCTCAACGGAAACATCAAGTAGTCTGAGAAACTTTAAGCGTTGCTTGCTTGAGACAAACCAATTATGTAAGTCTCAGATGAACCTGCTTTTAGTCACGCCTTCCGGCACAGAATATATTAAGCAGTAAAAAAGTTCGACTTTTCTTAAAAGTTAGGTTATATTTTAAAATTTAATTTTAATTAAAAATCGCGAGAAAACATTGAGTCATACATTTATGATAAATATATATATAGCAAAAAGAGCGGTCAAACATACAAATTTCTGTACACAAAATGTATCACGGGATCAATCAATCAACCACGAGAAAAGTTAAAGTCGAAAAAGATCATCGTCTAAGCACCACCGAGGGCTTTAAGATTTATCATCGAAGAGTGTCACATCATTTTGACGTACATCAGCCTAATACGATTCATAAACATTTCTGCTGAAGCGTACCGTATCCAAACTTATGTAAGGAGGTGGATGACTAGTAACAAAACTTTGAAAGCGATTAGAAATTGGCAAAAGCTCTGCAGTAAACCAGAATGCTGGTAATTTCTACGACGACGAAGTCGTGGCAAGCACTTCAATTTACTTCCTCGTGGACGTTTGCATTCACTTTAGAAATAAAGGCACTCGTTGCAGAAGCCTAAGGGGGCAAATTACGGTAAATTTTTCAGAAAAGTCCATTTTTTTTTCGTCCTTAATTATCCTTTAAATGGTTAAGAATAATGTAAAAAAATGGTCGTGGACGTGGTGAAAAATTAAATATTCCAAAATTTACTTTTCCGAACATTGCTGTATACGGGTCCATGAAAGTTAACCATATTTTCTCTAACTCCATAACTCCATGAGTTTTCGTTCTTCGCTCATTCGAATTTCTCGCAATGTTTCTACTATAACATATTATTAAAGTGAAATAGGTCGGGCGGCGAAGTAAAGATAGAGAGAGAGAGAGAGAGAGAGATGAGAGGGATGGAGGAGCGCTAAGGGTTTCCTGCCTTTTCAGGTCGACAGTTGAGTTCATTTAAATGCTCGTTATGCTTAAAAATTCAATACTTTCAATAGCCTTGTGGTTTTTTTTGTTTACCCATATTCGACGAGAACAGATATAACGATAAAAATTTCCACGTATATTGAATGGATGAACATTATCTTATATCCTTTTGTCCAACCTACAGGTCGCAATTGTTGAGATATTTTGATGAACTTCGGTACATGAATGTGTTTTTGGCTTAAGGGCGAATACTATCGAAAATAGCTCGGATCGGATACTTTTTCACTTTTTCAACTACTACTTCCCACCTAACGCCTTGCATTGAAAATTCGCTATACGAATAACCGATAGGTGGTGTTACAAAGCTTTCCGCCTTAAATTACCAAAAAATAGTTTATAATGCGGTGAGGTTCGTAGTGGATTCACTTATTGACTTAAAGAAGAGGCTATTAATGCGAAACATTTAGCAAAATGCCATTACACCTGCAAAAATCAACTGATAGAAGCAGTTTTTTGCTGGACTACCATGCGGTGAACGCAACATCGTACAAAACTAGAGTAGCGTAGATTCAAACCTATACTAAACGAGAGAAGCTACAATTCATAGGACTTCATAAGACGTGGTCTTACTTACACCATCGAAAAATGAAGCAAGTGGTAAACTAAATATGAATTAAATGATAAGCTTTGCTTCCGCTCGAAGAAGCAGAACTAAAGAACACTTTGTAGCGTTTCAGTATTACAAGGTTTACAAGGTTTGTGTTTAAAAATACAAATCCGTAATAATATTTTCAATAACTAATCCCAAAATAAAACGATCATCTTGTGCTGAATTTTTCTCTTTTTGTTTTTGTTTTTGTTTTTGTTTTTTGTTGCTTTACATTTCAAACAGTTATTTTACTCTTAATTCTTTCCTAATTGATCCTCCTCCCACTCGGTATATTCGTCTTAAAGTAATACACAAGACGAAATTAACGAAAACCGCTCACTTTAGTGAGCCTGAACTCCATTAATCTTATCAATCAGTCAGAGCATTTTCCCACAACCGAAGGAAACAAGAACAACAGTAAAGAAAAATGTCTTTCTGTTGCAAGCTAAAGAAATAGCAAAGTATATATATACATATATATATACATATATATATATATATATATATATATGTATATATATATATATATGTGTGTGTGTGTATGTGCATGTATTTATATATAAAAGTATACGTGCGCATATAGGTTTATGTGTGCGAATAACTTACATCATCTCCACACATTT
>KK502735.1:206595-261210 GCA_000688735.1 Glossina austeni | reverse complement strand
ATATATATATACATATATATATATATATATATATATATGTATATATATATATATATATATTGAAAAAAACAGAAAAAAAAAAAAAAAAAAACTCAAAAGAAAATCCTTCCTAAAGAGACACTACACTTGCTACACACAAAAACAAAAAAGTAGACAAGACACGATTTACAGAAAAACATTGTCAGGAGGAAAAAGAGGAAAACCGAGACAAAACAAATGGCAGCGAAAATAAAAAGAATGAACGGTGAAGACACTAAATATAAAATGAAACGCATAGTTGGAAGACAATAAATCTCATAAATCAAAAGAGACAAAACACTCGCAACACTTAAAAGTAAGCAAACGGGGAATCCAGCGAACGAATGAATTTAGTTTTATTTAATGTGTATTTGTACTTGTGTGTGTCTATGCGGTTAAATTGGACGGACAAACGCATGGATGGATGGACAACCACGGAAGACAAAGCACACGATTTTTTCGTAAGAATTAGGCTTCGAACTTGATAAACTAAACAAATAAACAACAACAATAACAAGAACAACAATAATAAAAGAAGTAAAAAAAAAAAAAAAAAAACACAAAAACCAAAAAAATAAACGAATGGAGAGTTCAAAAAATGTCCACAATGAGAGCAGTAACAATAACAACAACCACATTCGATTTGCTCATACATAGCGGCCACAACTTTGTTGATAATGATGAGATACTGTTGCATAAAAAACCAAAAGGCAGCTGACTTTACATCGGCCACCAAAACGAAACAAAAAAAAATCATTTTTGGCCTAAAAGTCTAACAACACAATGAAGAGATTTTCAAGGTAAGACAAAATATTTACCAAAAGAAAAAAAGTTTTATAAAAAAGCAAAAAAATCTCATAGAGCTTAACTGCTGCTAAAAAATAGCAAATATGTACCAGGGACACTTGCTGGAGAAATTGCTTGTGACTGGGATGGAATGAAAATGAACGGATAGTTAGTTTTGGGCTCTTTAGTTGGCCTATAACGACGACGTGCAATGACGCCCGCCGACGCCAGCAATGCCACAAATAATAACAACAACAGAAATAGCGTTGACGATAATGATGACGAAGACGTAGACGATGATTTCGCTGGCAATCCTGTCTACTCAAAAAAAAAAAAAAACTAAAACAAAAAATCTATCCCTGCTTGTTTAGCCGCTTTGGAAAAAATTAAAAAAAAAAAAAAAAAAAAAAAAAAAAAAAAAAGAAATACTAAAAAAATCTATGGAAACTGATGAGATGGGTTGCATCTTGGCATTAAGTAACAGGGTGTGTAACAGTGTATGTATGTGTTTTCTTGTCCGTATTTGTGTTTGTACGACATGCCATCTAAATAATAACAATTGCCACAGTTTGGCCATGATTTTTTGGCTATTGTTGATGCTGTTCTTATTATTGTTGTTTTTGTTGTTACTGCAGCTGTAAAACGTACTCTAGCCATTCTGTGTCGATTTTCCCTCACCATATTGTTGTTGCCGTTGTTATTGTGTAATTTCAAAGATTTCTTTTCGTAGTTTGTTGCGAAAATCACGAACTCTACT
Organism: Glossina austeni; assembly: GCA_000688735.1. Lineage (NCBI taxonomy): Eukaryota > Metazoa > Arthropoda > Insecta > Diptera > Glossinidae > Glossina > Glossina austeni. The sequence continues at coordinate 259,649 of KK502735.1, read as the reverse complement.
AAATCGTGCACGACTATTTTGCGTGAACTCATGATCAATCCCGCTGTCGCACCAAGCCACTCTCCCTTCATCTATCTCTTTCTCTTTCTCTCTCTCTCTCTCTCTCTCTCTCTTTTTCTCTTTTTCTCTATCTCTATCTCTCCCTTTTTCTTCTTTCTTCTTTTCTTCTCTTTCTCACGTTCTTTCCTTCTCTATATCTTTCTGTCTCTATTTGGTATCTCTGTCTCTATCTTTATGTCTCTTTTCCGATTTACCGCTCCCTGTAACCTTGCATTGGATACACTTTATTCAATTCATTGCCAAACCCATATTAAGCACGGTTAGTTTAAACCCTACAGCAGCATCTACAGCTTTGGCTGACGTTCAAGTGCGAGCATAAAAGCATTAGTTTAAGCGCTTAGTATGCCACTTGTATGTGTGGCATCGCTAACTAGCATTCGACTAACATCATGAATGCAACAGTAATGTTGCTGATATTAATGATTATGATGATAATGATGATGCCTTTGTTTGTATATTGTTGCTGTTATTTTCGCATTGATCGCACGACGCGTTTGTCTAAAATACAAACCGAAACACATTCATACGGTTTAATTCCAAAAGTTGTTATGGTCCTCTCGCCGTTGAGAATAATAACTGAAAAGAAAGAAAATCCCAAATAAGAGGGACAATGGTTTTTGTTACAGTAATTCGCAATGAACTGATTTTTCAAAATACCAAAAATTTTTTCTAGAATTTCAAATTAGATTTAAGAATTTGTTGTTTCTTTTCATTATTATTATTTTTTTTTTTTTTTTCGTCTTCAAAGTGTGAAAGATTTTCTCGAACTAAGAATTTTTCCAAAATTTTTTATTCAAAATTGATATATAATTAAAAATAAGTCCGCTTTTCATATATTTTCATTCCTACGTTTACTCGAATTGTGTTCTATGTCAACACATAGAAGTGAGCGCGTTTCGCTTTATTAAAAATGAGTCGAGCGATTAATTTATTCAAAGTGTGACCATTAAAGCCGCACGTTACAGTGCATGCAGGTGCCTTAACATTTTTATTTTCTTCATACGACCAGAAATTACTTGACTCAAGTTATTGGCGTTTTTACGGTTCATCAAACACTGTCGCACGCTAAAATCGCTGCCGAAATGCTTCGCAAGCGGTCTCTAATAATGACAGAATGTCCCAACATTTATGCAAAATTTGACTTTGCCGCCACTTAAGGGAAAAAGTGTTGGTAACCCAAAAAAAAAAAATAGAAGAAAACAGCTGAAGAGCTGACAGTTTAAGGTTCGTAAAAATGGAGCATTACACGAGAGAGCAACGCGTTTCCATTGTGGAACAATATTTGAAAAATGATGAAGGTGTGGCGGCCACATCCCGCAAATTTTATTCAAAATGAGGGCACTTTGATGGCATTTCTTCGAAAATGAGGCTGGTCATGATGCCCGATAACCCAACTATTTCCGCCTAAGTTGGATGACATGGATGTGAACGATATTTGGTTTCAATCAGACGGTGCCGGTCCCGTGAAACAATTTAATTAATGGATGAGATATTCCCTGGTCGTGTACTCTCTCGTTTCGGTAATCAAAGTTGGCCCACTAAATAATGTGCCTTACTACCGAGGGATTCCTTTTTCTAAGATTCTTTGATGTCAAAGGTCTCTGCTAACAAGCAAACAAGCACCGGAGCATTGAAGGGGGGAGATTCGACTTTGCAGCAACGAAATCCAGCCACATTTGTGCGAAAAAGTTCATGGAAAATTTCGATAAAAGAGTGCCTACGCGCCAGCAAAGCAGCCGAGGACAATTGCCCGATAGGCTATTCCACACACAACCTTGTCGTATACGCATTACGATTCAATCAAAAAATTACCATCGAAGAAAAAAAGGAAACTCTGTCTTCTATTTAACTGAAATTTTGCGTACGTCTTGCGACATTCTACAGACTCTGCAGAACTTTACAAATTTAGACTCACCGCCTTCATGCCTTCATTGAGGTTACCGGACACGCTAACCTATTGTGGAAACCTCCCTTCAATAGTTTATATGATAGAAAAGACGAGTGCCTTTTTTTCGAGCCATTGTTGACTTTATCGAAATTGAAGTGAATTTATCCTCATATGAATGCGCGACCAAACTTGTGGTGCTACTGACAAAACCAACTATTACGCATGCACGCAGCCAGTGCAAGGCCTAACATAAAATTGTTGGTTTGCCTGATGCAAACTTATCCAACCTTTGGAATCCCTCATCCAATTATATTTAAGATCAGAGCGTTGTTGAATTATCTCGCGACTCTGTCAAAGGCCAAGAAACAACTTCTATCTCTCCGCCCATTAACCCTGGTATATATATATAAAGAGGTTATTTTGCCGATTTTTAATCGGAAAGACATTCGTTCGGTCAGTGCTTGCAAAGTTAATATAAAAGAAAATTTCAAAATATTCTGCATTTGTGTAAATCAAAAGGTGAAACATGACTTCATAATTGACTCAGTAAAGTATCGGGATCAACTTCCTTAACACTTCTGGCACATTGGTTTATCCGATTTTTAATACCAGAAAACGAGCTCAGACCCGTCACTCTAAACACTCTACGAAAAGTTTATAAATATTCTACAAATATTCAACGAAAGTATGTACTCCGTGAACATAAGCCGTTGATATCTTGGGGCTTCCCCTTATGCACCTTTTTTCGGAGAATGTTGCTGCGAAAGAGGGCCAGCCGCCACGAGCCACAAATATATGGGAATTTTTTGAAAGAAATTCATATTTTTTGTATGATATTTTGTGTTACACTTACTTGTGTTACCGATGCGCCGTTAGTTCCTCATTATGTTCATAAAATGATTCACATTTTATAAAAGTGTGACATTAATAAAAATACATTTAATCCGATGTTTCTTTCATTTTAATTCCTGAATAAGTGACTGACTACCAGACGGATATTTAACGAAGGAAACGATAAAACCTCTGCGTATGACATAATCAATCGAGTGAAAAAATTAAGATTTCTAAAATAGATATAAATTTCCCAATTCGAAGGAGGGAGGAGCAGTCTTCATTTTCCCCTTACCGAGACATTCAGCTCTGGGAAAATAAGTAGAAAAGCTAAGAACTCCCACCGCGAGAAGAAATCTTTGTCCTGTGACTCCTACAAGCAATAGGAAATTTCAATTTGGCCTCTGTTTAGCTAACTTGTGACCCGGAAACCATGCCCTTCATACAATCATAAAAATTTTATAACGTCTTCTATTTTCCTAAATATTTCAAATTATCTCACAAGTAAGAGCGTTCAAGTTCAGATAATTGCAAATGCGAGTCCGAGAACATTAGCCCTTACAAACACTCCCTCTCGCGCTCTTTGCGGACATTGGCGGAATATTAATCTCCTGACGCGTTTATTAAACAGTTAAACAATGGAAAGCTGGAACCAAAAATTGGCCTTGAAAGTTTTGAAGTCTTCCAACGTTGGAGAATGTTTCATATAAACGAGAACGTGACCTATTGAAAGGCGAATTTGTAGAAGAGAACGCTTTTCAGATAGCAAGGCATTAAATGATGTGAGTTGCTTTTAAAGGATATACTTTGGTGCAATAATTCAATATCCTGCCAAGCAGGATAATATTATTATTATACTCACTCAGTGTACCTACGAGAAAAAAACTTCCTTTCTATCTTTTCTCCTTTCCTTGCTAGGAGAGTTCGTGTTCATAAAAAAAGAAGAAAGAAATTATTTCACTTTAAATATCTCTTTACATGTGATTTTACGGAGAAAAAAACGTACTACGTTCGCGTATATACAGTTAGTTTGTATTTATTTATTTATTTATCTACGTCTTTTGTTTTTATTTATTTTCTTTCTTTCTTTTTTCACATTGCATGCCTTTGATGGCTTTATAGCGGCAATAATTCGATTATTTTGCTTACTTTTCATTTAAAAACTCGAGATTTTAAAACAATCATTTTTTCATATCTCTGCTAAAAGCAAGGGCCTGGCCTGTCTTCGTGCCCGGGAAAGTTGTGAAAAAAAAAGTAAAAAATTGAATTTGAGAGAAAAGACAAATGCTTTCGCCTAACAAGGAAGGGACATATATGTGTTCTACAGTTCGGCCTTCATGTGCATTTCTTTTCTTTTGCTCTATAAATTGCTGTTACTGCGGGTGAAAAAATTGTTTGAAATAATGAAAGATTTTTTTTTTTTTGCTTATCACAGTACAGTCAGTCAGGTCATTTTGTTGCGCTATCGTAGTCATTGGCTTTTAGAGCCGCCAATATAGCATATGGAGGAGGGCTTGAGTTGGCCGTAAAGAGGAGAAAGAAAGGATTTCATCATCATTCATCAAAATAAAGCAAAACGAAACAAAATAGAGAAAAAAGCAAAAAATAGCCAGAAAAAATGTTGATTTACAGTTTTTTACTTAACAGTGTATATGCATATGTAACCACCATCCATGTATGGGTGTTTACGTGGTGCGATATGCTGCTGTTTGTTTAGTGCAAATGATGCAACAATTCATCTTGTGATTTTTTTTTTTCCCGTTCATTCAATCATTCATTCATTCATTCCTCTTTTTACAGCCAGTGCTTTCGGTGGTGGCGCTATATGTCCTTTATAGTTAGCCAGTTGCCTGCCTGCAAGCCTTGATTTGGTAAGCCTGATTGTGGTTGCAATTGAACGTACCCAAGTAAGCAAACGCCAGCGCATACACATCTTTACATATTCATAAATTCAATGCATCATCTTTTTATTTTCATTCTATTTACTCATTTGAATAACCACTGGAACCGTGTCCGTTTTCATATGCTGCTTGTTGTTATGAATGTGTGTTGCTGCATCGTTGTTGTTCTTGCCGTTATTGCTGTTGTAGTTGTAGTTATTTTTTTTTTTTTTTTTTTTGTCATGTTGATGAATTGTCGAGGACTACTTTATAAAGCTATGTGTAGGTTACAAGAGTATAAGAAAATAAGAAAAAAAAAAAAGAAACAACTCGAGAATGTAGTGGGTGTTGCATTTCCGTTCGACGAGAAACAAAAAATGTCTGTATTTCCTTCGACGGAAAGCACACACACGGTGTTGTGTTTGATTTTTAATTTTCTTTTCTTTATTTTTTCAATTCTTCCCTCCTTCCTTTCGACTCTCCTTCTCCTCTTCTCTTGCACTTTACATTTATGAAGTATTATCGACCACGTACGAAGTTGGACGCTGCGCTTCGATGTACCCTCTTGTTTTTTAGCTCCAGCATTCTTGATTAGTAAACACTGGGTTAACGAAAAATAAATTGGTAACAAATTTTTTTTTTTTTTAATATTTCAGATTTTTTTTTTTTTGTTTTTATTTTTATTTTTATTTTTATTTTTATTTTCTATTTTTGTTTTTGTTATCCGTTATTTATCGTTTTCCTCCAACCGATGCTCGATATTTTTATATGTTGACCAATGAACATTCAGTATCAATGAGTTTTCTATCATATGAAGTGCACTGTATCCCATATGGGTGCCATTGAAAGCCTTTCATACGTACGTATACGCTATGCTGGGTGTGGCTTCTTAGTCACTTTTTATTCTTGCTCTTGTTATTGTTGTTTTCCTTTCATCATCGCTGCGGTAATTATAGTCGCATTTAAATATAATTTTGTTTATGTGTATTGGTTAGGTATGTGCGCGATTCTCAATTTTTATTTTTTTTTTTTTTGTTTCTTTTTCTTTTTCAAATTTTTATTTTCACTCACTTTCCTTTATTTGATCAGTGATTGATAGTGAACCCTTGATGGACTTATTGTCGTTCATTATTATTTCGTTGTCCTTTGTTGTTGGCATTATGAAGATTTATTTTTAACTAGAATTTCTGTTGAATGCAAATGTAATCACAGATTTATTTATGTCAGCAAAATAAGTCAATTCGATTCAAAATAGATTTCTTTGTACTGAGAAAAAAATTTAATTAAATTCTTATCTCTCATTAATAACACACGAAAGTAATTAAATACATTTGATGTTAAAGTAAATTAACTAAAACGTAATAAATTTAACAGATCATAAAAAAGTCAAAAACACGACCGTGAAAAGTCTTTTAAAAAAACCTAAGTAGATAGCTTAAGCAATGGATATCAAGGAGCAGGCAACTATACCAACACATTTTTAATGCAATGACGCCTCAACAGCTTTGTCCTTCTTAATAAAATTGTTTGTGTGTAAATTTATATTTGTTTGTTTTGTGAAAAATTTCCAAAGAGTTTATCGATAAAAAAGAAATATGCTGACGAACCATTTTGGTTAGCTCAACAGGGATGAAATCTTTTTTCTTTTCCTAACTATCGGGATAGCTCTTCATGCGGAGTTACCACAATGCTCCCCTCCTAACAGTAGCCATGGCAGTCAGGAAATCCCAGATGACTGCCAAAGGGAGTAGGAGAGATTGCTTAACTGCTGCTATGCTATTTGACTTAAGTCGATACACAGAAGCTATCCGCTCTTTTGCTTTAAAGCTGATTACCAAACTTTTATCATCTCAACTTACTACTGGCTTACTATCCGTCCTAAGGTTGCGGTAAAGACGGACAGAGAACATCATTTTGAAAGAAAATTTTGTTTGTTTGTTAAAAGGTCGAGATACATAAAAACCTTCTTGCCTAAGTGCCACATTAGACCAATATTTCCTATGTTTGCGTAGCTTTCCACAGTTCAACTAGTATAGCGAGCTCTGTTTTGTTGTGTATGTTGCCTATAGGCTGGCGGCATCTCGACGTCCTCTTTTCACGTTACATCCAGCTTTGTTACACCAATAAGTAATCGTTCAGTCTCCTCTTTGTTTTGTCGGGATCTCGTTGGGGTCTGGCTTTAGCTTTCCATGTCATGTTTCCGTTAGCCCATTCGCTCGAGGACGGTAATGAGCAGCGGTTCGTATATAAATTATGCAATTTGGAAAAAATTCACGATCGGAATTGATGATCCCGATTGAAGGTGATCTTTAAGGGCACGTTAAATAATAACCATTAATATATATATATATATATCGTCCCATGGACGATCCGTCTCCGAAGTCATTCGAATTGAATGGTCTTCTTTCGCACTTTTCATTGTTACATATATTAGATTAAGGCTATCAATTAGCTTTCTAGCTATTATGGAAAATTTTTAATAAATTGGTAATTGACTCTAAAAGTTTCTGAGATTCTATCAAGAACTGAATCTTCTATTCCTATGGAAATGCGCCAGAACCAATAGCATCTACATTACTATCATATTATATGTCGGATAGAAAGCAAACCAATGCATTTTCGCTACAGTGTGAGTCAAACTTAATCAACGTCGACTAAAATCCATATCATAAATAAATAAAAGAGACCGCATTGGAAAAATCAAAACATTTGGTCGATTGAATTAGTAACGCCATACATCCCATATTGCGTCAAAACATCATGCGTAGTATACTTTAATGAAATGTTTATCTGAGCTGTCTAAAAAATAAAGTTATAAAAAAGTTATATGCGGCTGGGGCCGAATCTCGCATACCCATCAGACTCCATGCTTTTATTTATGGTCATAAAAAAGTGGATGGGATAAAATTTATCTTTCACCCTTTAGTTGACTAAAAGTCATTGTTAAGAAAAATTAATCCACTACGTTGTGATGTCTGCCATAATTAATTTAGAATTAATACACACACAGGCTCGTCGCCTTCTGCTCTCTAAGTCCTCTTATATATAGAATTTTGCCCATTTCGAATACCAACCTGCACGCAGAAATTTCCAATGTTTCTATCTCCGTTCTTGCGTCCAGGAGTGTCTTCACAACACACATCGCACAGACGCACAGATGGACAGACATTGCTTAATCGATTCAGAATTTCATGCTGAATTTACATATTTTATAAGGTCCTTGAAGCTTGCTTTAGAGTGTTGCACACATTATGACGAAATGAATATACCGTTACCCTGTAATGATGGGTGTAAAGAAAAATTAGTTAGTGAGTTCGATGTTCAGGTACCTGATTAATTCGAAGAAGTTCGCTATGATATGGTAAATAATCGCGAGTACAATAAAGTTTTTTAAAGCCAGCCGACCGATAGGGAGTGAAATTTGTAGGAAAATTGTAACCTTAGTTAAGAGATTTTTTCGGATGTGCTACAGGATTTCTTCCTAATGTCATTCCTTTTTCTATCTATTTTCTGTAAGGTTATGTCGTGATGTTTATTCTTCTTTCAATTGTTCACCGTATAAAAGTCTGACCTCTAATTATGAAAAGGTACAGACTTTAGCAGTAGATTTCGCAGATTATTCAAATTTTCCTATAGGAATTCGTTTTAGCTTACACATACACATATGACATAATTGTCCCGTTAAGAGAACAGCTGAAAGTCGTAAACATTTCGAAATGCGTTTGCGCCAATAAATGCAAAAAGCGATATACGATTCTGTGGAATAGGAACGTTTAAGAGTCGATCATGATTTCAAAGATGAACGCGATATCACCAGAATTGCGTATATTCCGCGACGCCATGCGAATTTTGAAGTAACCAAAAACGAGTTTCGGACACGAATTCTCCGTAACAATCCCTATATAAATAAATTATTATTTATTCTTCATTTTATTTACAATTGTTTAGATAATGTGTAAGAATGTTATACTAATTGGTGGTAAATTTATTAATAGAATCTTTGGCGTTTTCTCTTTCTTCTTTTTCTTCTTCGTCTTCGTCTTCTCTTTCTGTTGAGAATTGAAACTTAAAGTTTTACAGTGAAGATGAAACGGTTAACAGCATAATGCCTACCAAGCGCCTAACCAAGCGGTTAGTTAGTACTTTATTTGGCCTAAATACGAAAGCAATGAATTGCAGCAATTAACTAAAAGTCATGAAAAGTGATCATCACCTGCTGATAAATATTTGTTGGTCATGGTTTTAATGGCTTTTTAACGGTAATAAGAAGAAAAGGTTAAGAAATAAAACTGAAATAAAAGCACAAATATCGTAGAATTGTGTTAATTGGCAATGCGTTGTGTTGTGTATTGGAGAGATAAACATTTAACAATAGCGACAACAAAAATAAAAAACTTTAAACCAAATGAAAAGAGAAACACAAAAATAACAATAATAATAATATAGCGCGCGCTAGTATGTCAACGAACTGAAAGAAATTAAGGAACCAATTTTGAAATCTCACAAATTTATTCAATGTTTTCTAGTGTTGTTATTGTTGTTGTTGTTGTTGTTGTTGCTGTTGTTGTTGTTGTATTTGATGACAAAGTGTAGCCCAAAGACTGTCTGACTCATTTAAAGACGCTTTCGGTCACTTACTTATACGTACAGGGTGTCGGCCGCGTGCGAGCGGTTGTATGCGCAGCTTGCAAACTTTATCCACATTCGTTTATATGCATTTAGCGATTAACAGCCGAAAGCGGCAACAACAACAACAACAATAACAACAACAACAATAACAACAACTGTAGATGGCCAAACGTATATATATATATATATATGTGTATGTGTGTGTATATATGTTTTATATATTGTGTAGCTTATGGGACAAGTGCGACATGATGTTATGTGTCAACAGCTTAATTCGCCGACCAAGCTCATGTTGTATGAGATTTGCATCTTGCTGGCAAAGCACAGCAAGGCGCAAACAGTCACAACCACAACATAAACCACAATAACATTTAGCCCGACATAATAGATCTTTTCACCAAAAAACGAAACAAAACGTAGCGCAAAGCGAAGCAAAGCACAAACACAGCATAGCATAGCATAGCATAGCATAGCATAGCATAGGACAGCGGAGTACAGCAAACTTGTGTATGATTTTATTTAAAGTGGCGTTTGAAACGCATTTGTGACTTATTTAGCCAACAGGAATTTTCATGTGTTTCTTTCAACGGCCCCATATAGTGATCACAAATAATGTTACAAGGACTCGCAGAGGTTGTTTAGTTCTTTCCTCATTTTTTTTCGTTTTGCATTTAAGTTTTCAGGCAGCTTTTAAGTGCACGCGTATGTTTACTTGAAGATTTATTGTTTTGCAAGTAGATTGTGACGTTGCGACATTTAGACCGTTAGTTTTGAAATGTTTAGTTGTCAGATATGTACAAATATTGTATATACTCAACTCAACTCAACTCGACTCGACTCGACTCGATTCAACTCGACTTAACTCGCATACAAATCTACAACCATGTACAATATTTGTTAAACACACACACACACACACACACACACACACACACACTCTTCGCATGCTTTAACGAAAACAAAAAAAAAGAAAAAAACAAAAAAGAAGGCAAAAAAAAAATGCGAATCACAAAGATGGAAAATGCCTACAAAAACCTCAAAATCACAAGAAAAACGAAAGAATGTTTTATTTGGAAAATGCGGTTTGTATGTGCGATGTTGTCTCAGGCATTGTTACTGATTTGTATTTGATTTGCATTCGCCGATAAGCAGCACAACATTGATGGATAGATTGATTAATACAAATGTGTCATTCCAAGTGTCAGTTCTGCCAGCACACAAACATACATACATAACTGCATAACATACGTACACGAAACATATTAATGTATAAAAGTTACCTACACATCTCGTCGTCACCGATATATATAATCTTTCTTACCTATTCTCTCAACAGAGCATATAACGATTATTCAAAAAAGCGAAGTGAATTCTACTTCACTTCTCTGCACTATAATAAGTAATTAAGTTGTAAAATCTCTTTGCAGATTTTGTGTCAGTTTTTCAGACCTTTTTGAATATAACTCCATAAAGAATTCTAGAAAAGAATAGCAAGAATTTTATCTATAAAACTTTAAGAAAGTTGAATACCACACATCCACACGGCAGCAAGCGGATACATTGGTTATAATTGCAAAGCTTCTCCTCTTGGTAAGTAATTTTTCACAGATCTTTTATTTGACCCTGCACGAAATTGCAGATCGATGTCAAAATTATTGGTAGAAATAGTTTGACTTTTTGCAAGGCCCCTGTAAGTAGATTACATAATTTTGCAGACATAAACTAAGAATGAATTTAAGTTCACTGCATTAAGTTTGACTAGTGAGTAAATTTCATCAGCAACCAGCAACAGATGAACGGACGGGCAAATAATCAATTCGGTGAATGGACAGTTCGAAGGAGAGACGGAAAATAAACAGCCAAACTTATGGAACGCCCCGACGGACAAGGTCCATTTCCATTTCAATAATTAGAAATACGTAAGACTTAGGCCGTCGTCCTAGCACTTATAACAATCATTTACATCACACGCTGATTTGTTTACCTTAAGAAGGAACGCTATTCAAAATAGATTGAACCGCACTAATCCCCATAGGATCCTTATGTAAGCAAAACTTGCATTTTTTATACCCCTCAATGAGATGGCTGCCATTTTCTAAGAAAATTATAATCGGCAGCGACTAAACCTTTTATCCCCACCAGCTTCACCGTAAAGAAGACTAAAAAAACATGCAAAAAATCAATTTCCATACTTTCGCCGGTTTTGTATTTTTGCTCAGGCACTTTAGGATCGTCTATAAAACACACGCATAAATGTTTACAGTTTCATCTGCCATATTTTCTGCCAGCCTGCGAGCAGGAACTTCAACTGTTCCTTCCAAAATTGAAGCTGAGGCCTTCATTTCATTCATTCATTTGCGGCCACGAAAATGTTTACAACAGATATTGCACAGACGGTAAGACGGACATGCTTAATCGATTCAAAATTTAATAATCAAAAATATATATAATCAGTAGGATCCCTCAAGCTTGCCGCTAGGTGAGACTGAATATATGTATGGGGTCATCCATTTTATGGTTCCCAAAAGTAAACGTAAATAAAATACGCTTTAAATTGAGATTAGGCTGCAATTTTCGTGGGCCTTGCCATTATTTGTGGAATACAATACATATGTAGTTATACAGAGTAGAGCAACTTATTCCGGAAACAATGAACTTTGAGGATTTTAGAAGAATTTGTTGAAATATAATTGGCTACCGCATGGTCTAGTGGGTAAGGCGTCCGGCAGATACGCAGGCGACCCGGATTCGGTTCCCGATGCGGTAGACCAGATATCATTAACTATTCTTTACTATTTGTGCCGAAGCGGAGTATATTTGCGATGCATTTTTTGACGCTTACTTTTTTCTTTTTATGTGGAAAATATAAAAGTTTACAATAACAATAAAGATTTCTCGAAACAAGTTTGAAACATAATAGACCCACAAGTTATCGTAACGTTGTAACCAAATTTTACGGGCAGACGCTTACATCACATCGACAGCAACGACAGTATGTTTTTGTTAGAAACTGTCGACAGCAATTCCGCCATCACGCATTCACTGATCGTCAGGTTACGCATGTGCCGGATGACGCAATGCTGCGGCTGCTAGTTTTTTAGTTCAGTTGATGTATTTTGCACAAGCTATCCGCGGTAACTTTTCGCATCATTTCATGTAATAGTAACGAACGGAAGCAGGACTTTTCCCTTTCGTCACTTTTAAACTCTTTCTAAGCAGTCATGCCATGCATATCTATGGTTGATCGAACATTGAAATAAACGTCAGTCCTTTTTGGCCTCACGGGAAGCCACGGGAAAAAATTCTTAATGATAATAAATAAACAATATTTTCTTTTAAACTTATTGTCTTTAAGAGCTCAGGTGTACTGTTGGAGGTCACTCACAAGTTGACTATTAGCAATAGTAAGCGCTTATTATAAAGCAATAAATCACATTACCGGGCCCAGGTTCGATCCTTGGTGTCGCGGACTTGCCGCATTTTAATTTACAAGTAACTGCCGCTGCCATCATATAGTAAGCGAATAATTCTTAATCAAAGACTATAAAAATACATAAAAATATATTGTAACGAAATTCGCTTTTCTCGATACTGTTCGTGTATCACTAGATCGTGGATATTCGTTTTAAGAGAAAAAAACTTCCACGTTTCCACTTCAAGTTTCTTTACTTACAATCAATTTCTTTGAGGGTAGGATTATTTACATTTTACTTTGACAGTACCCTCGACTTCTCACAACACTAATATTCTTTTTCGACTCAAACGTTCTTGACCGACTGACTCTGCCTTCCGCAAATAGTCCATTTATATACATTTTCACAAGCAAGCATATTACGATTACTACTAACTTCACGGCTTCATTTTTAATCCGTTAACCTGCTTTTCCGCTAATCGTTTTCCTCGGCCGGCACTTGGATGACGCGACGCGAATGGGCACTTGGGTTTTCCCTCTCTAGGGAATTTATTATTTGGAACAATCAATTGATTGGAATGAACTGGATTTGGGATTGGAATGAACTGGATTTGGGATTGGAATGAACTGGATTTGGGATAACATTATGTTATACTCTCCGGTGCCAATAGCGTAAAAAGCCCGCTATTTTAGAACAAAAGTAAAAAGAAAAGGTTAGGAACAGCAATTACATTATTGGCGAACATGTTGTTATGTAAAATGCTTTTTTGCATTTTTGACTTAATTTGTAAGAGCGGATAGTCTTAAGAGATCTATTGGCCAAAAACATACAACAGCAACAAATTAGTACTTTTTTTTAAACGCCATACGTTCTTTCCATATCTTTCTCGAGATTCTCACCAAAAATGCCATTTGTGTTCAATGTTGTTTGCCACGTCACCGTGGAAACATACACGGTTGCACAGCGTAGAGAGATTGGGAAAATGTATTGCAAGAATAATAAATCGATACGAGATACGTTTCGTGCATGTGAGATTACGTTCATCTTTGATTCAATGGCCTCGTAAATAAGGAAAATTGTTTTTTCGGTGTAAAGAGAATCTACCTGCTGTTCCCAAAAGAACTCTACGTGCACAAGAATTGACTTTTAGGCGTGGTTTGTATGCTGAAAGGGTTATTTTTCAAAATGAAAATTTCATTTCAGTCAGGGTCAACAGAGAGGTCAACAGAAGTATGCTCACTGATGTGTTTGTGGCACAAATTTGATGATTGCGGCTGGGACGATATGTGGTTTCTACAAAATGCTGCATCATGCCATACATCCCGTGGCACAATCATTCAGTTCATTGAGGGAAACGTTCAATGATCATGTAATCGGCACAAATGCCGATCATTAAAAATGATCACTAAAATCAAGCGACATAAGTCATCTGTTTACTACAACAAACACTTCAGAACATTGTTCATCAACATGATTCGTATTATTGATGGAATTAGCTCAGGTTGATGTGAAAAAGAGACTAAGCATTGATTTTCCAGAATTGAATTTTCACAAAAGTCCCGACCCGATCAACTGATATCTAACACAAGAGAAAGTTGTATTAATATTTTAGACCGTCACGTTTTTACTTCAAATGAACAACAAATTCCTTTCTTTGATCACTCTTTATATAGATGCGTTTATATACTTATGTTTAGATATGTATGCAGTAGATAAGGACGAGATATTTCGATTTTAGGAGAGTTTAAATAATTTAAGGAATTCTTGTGCTTATTAGCAAATGTTAACACGGATTGAGTCAATCAATTTACTAAACAGTTGCAGGAGCGTTTCTATTGAGAATCATTCTGGGAATTCCTATATGTATATGCATCGTATCATTTGTTTACTTATTTACGTTTTTTTTTATTCATTGCTCTCTAATTAAACCTTTTAAAGATATTGCAATGAAACTTTGAATATATGGAGCAATAGACGCCATGTTTTTGCGAAATCACAAAACTACAAAAACAAGGCTTCGTATGAGCCGGATCGGTAGTTACATCCTGCCTGAATATTTTATTTATTAAATGTTTTCTTTTAGTCAGAAAAGAAAAAAATCGGAACCGAAACAGAGACAAAGACTGAAAGTAAGAAATGCTTTCAAACACAAGCAAAATATTTATGTGTACGATCTATATATATATATATATAACGTACCATGTCCTGGTATATATAACAAATGACATACCAATGGATTGCATTAGTTTCGAGTTAAGAAAAGCTACAAACTTATGGACACATGCACGAGAACATATGTTTAAATGTGTGTGCGACCGACAACTAAGCAATTTACCGTTACAAATAAATGTAAGGAAAAAGGGCAATTCTAGATATACGCATACATACACGTACATATACAGACAATCTGCTATTGTATGCATTTTGGATGAGTATAAATTTTTGAACGGGGCCTGGGCTATATATATGCATATGTATATGTATATGTCCTACATTCATAGATATATGTAGACACATGTGACACTTATTGTATAATCGTACACGTATGCATTTGTGTATAGACTATATATATATATATATATATATATATGTGTGTGTGTGTGTGTGTGTTTTTGCGTATTAAAAATTTTATGTTATTCCTAAGTGAATTTTTGTAATCCTGTCAGTTTATAAAACTTGTTCTACTCGCTTTAGTTGTTTTCTTTTTTTTTTTGGGATTGTCGTTTTTTTTTTTTTTTTTTTTTTTTTTTTTTTTTTTGTAAAGCGTTTAGATGCTAAGAGAGTACACACGATGGAGTGAAGTGGAAGTTGTGTGAGTGAAAGAATTCCTCTGAGTTGCAATTTTACGTTTATCATTTATTTAGTCCTCAATTCTTTCAGCTTTTACTGCTGGCTGCTTCTGTCGGTTTTACTCACGCGATTTTATCCTTCAAATGTCCTTGCGTGCGTTTTTACCGCTTTACTATATATATTGCACATTTTTCTCTCTCGCATATTAAATAAGATAACAACCACCACTACCAATGCCACCATAACGAATGATCCACTTCTTCAGCCTTTTGTTACTTTATCCACTGTCTGCCTCCCCGCTGCATATATAATGAAGGAATACTGTAAGGCTCTTCTGTTAGTCGTAGTGGCGGAGGCCCCTTATTATTTTGTACATTTTCTAGCTCTCGGCTATGTTAACATGTTTATATATATACATATATATATATAGTGTGTATGTTCAAATACTGCAGCAAATAATACTTTGTGCATGTTTCTAATCCTGTCCTGACATTAACGTTTCTTCTTTTTGTATATGTGTGTGCATATATACATTATGCAATTGTTGTCGTAATATTTTCGGTCCAATGTGTAGGATCAGAGGTCGTTTAAAGGACTTTGTGCTTTTTTTTTTTTTTTTTTTTTTTTGCTATAGTTTGTGTGCGTTGTATTATTATTGTGTGGCCAAGATAGATGTTATGCTCGTTGGAATTGATGACCTTATACAGGTCATTTATATATACAAAAATAACAGTTGTTGGCTTGATACACACACGCATATATATGTGTTTCTATACTTTTTGGTGCATTTTTAGTAAAAAGTTCGGTTCTCTTTTTTTCATTTTCTTCTGGGAGTTGAAGACTTTTTATTCCCGAATTTTATTTTTATACCCATTACCGAAGAATTGGGGGTATATTCATTTTGTCAAAACATTTGCAACGCGCTAAACGCTAAATCGATTTAAGCATGTATGTCTGTCCGTCTGTGTTATGTGTGTTTTAAACATTCTCCTGATCGCAAAATTGCAGCTGTCGACTAAAAATTTGACAGAAACATTGAAAGTTCTTGCACTCAAGTTGGTACTGAAAATGGGCCAAATCGGACTAAGGACACGCCCACAGCACCACTTAAATTGAGAACACCTCTGTTTTTCAAAGGGAATGAAAAATTGGTTTTTTACTCATTACCCATAAACTATAGCAAATAAATGTATAAAAATTTGAACGCATATTCTATGGACGATGCTGTAGCATTTGTATACAAAAGTGGGACAAATCGACCACGCCTAACCAATATTATAGTGTATCAAAGTGTAATTATGTTTTCAATACCTCTTTAACGCATAGAAAGAAGCTTCAAAAACCGCATAAAGTATACAAATTCTTGGCCACTTACAACTCTTGAATGAATCTAAACAAGTCCGCCTGTTCGTCTGTCCACCTATCTGTTTGCGCAAGTTTGTAGTTTTTGGGGTAAACATTGTCCCGTTAGCGAAAATGAAGATATCGCCTACAAATTTGCAAAGGAATTTAGAATCGACTTATACGTCTTAAAGGACACGCCCACCACGCCCACATGCCTCCACGACGAAATCTTTTCTTTTGAAAATAGAAGAAATCAACTGCGCCCACTACGAGCACCCATTATAGAGGATGAGAATTTTGTTCGTTTACTACTTTTCTCTTTTTTTGGGATAAACGGTGATGAGTATAAAAGGTTCGGTCCCGACCGAAATTAACTTTCTTACTTGTTTTGTTTTGTTTTTCGTGCTTTTTTTTTTGTTCGCTACATTTTAAAAATTTATAAACTTCTGTGTCGTGATATAAACAAAATGCATACCTTTTGTATCTCGGAGTGTGTTCATCTGTGCATCAAAGCGTAAAGATTTAGTAACGAACAGTTACATCAATGTCTATCTCCTTCTAGCAACTTATTTAGTTACTTAATTTAATTATTTATTTTCATTCATATTTCCCAGCTTTTTCACATGTAGCTCGGCTTCGAGTGGCTAAGCATGGCTATCAGTAAAAAATGATACCTCATAAAACCAAATTATCCAAGCGCGTGTCTCCTTTTTTCGGATTTTAATCAATGTTTATCGCCGCTAAAGCGCTTTTATGCTCACACATATATGTGTATATATATATGTGTATGTACATCTTTACACACACATACATATAGAAGATTTTTGCCTACTAATACCTTAGTTTTGTACATTTAGGACAACAATAGAATCCTACTTAACAATGATTGTCATGAGAAAAAGTGGCAACAAATAAATAGATAAACACGGCAGTAAAGATAGCAGAGATATTTTGCACTTTTTATGCAATTGTAGTCTTTCTTGTTTTCCAAACATTCTTACATTACTTGCCCAAGTGTCGTATTTAAAGTTCGAGTGTAAATATACATATATATGTTGCACGTATACTGAACAAAATTTTCGCTTACAAAAAGACATGTCACCGCAAAAGACGAAAATAATCGGATATGCTGCAGTAGTGCTACCTCGTAAATAGCCTCTTATGGTCCTATGCACTTCCTGCCCACAAAGTTCATGAGCAATGCGTCGCTAGCTGCATTCTGCACTTGAGGGAGCTCATAGCTCCAAGGTTAGATCGCAATTATCAGGTACATTATATTGATGGTATTCTTAAATGTTACAGGAACTTATGCAAGGCCAGCTGTACTCGCGACCTATGATGCAAGCAAAATTTTTTCTACTTATCTGCCTGCCAGGCTTATGCGCATAATACCTTTGCCCCTTCGACATAAGTTGAACTAGTTTAACGTCCTTCATGCCCTCTAGTTCTGAACTGTATTCGTTGGACAAAGCATCTGAATTTCCTTTTCTCGAGCTTCCTTGATCCTCAAATAAGACGATTGTAGGAGAAAGCTTAACGAAGCACCCCTTGCACGATTCGCATTTGCACGATTAATTTATTTACAGAAGACATTGTACGCCACTCACACAAACGCTCGCAGGCGTTTAAAGCCAAAGTAATACGTATGTCATATCTGAAGTTCGCTATCGGTGGCTACACAAGAATACATTTTCTTATGAATAATTGGTTAGGAGGTTAGGAGAGTAAAATCTCAACACGTATTTTGCAATCGTATTCCAATTAATTGCGAGTAAGGTTATGCATGCGTTGACGCAAGACGAGTTCTTTCGTTTGACTGAAGGT
The DNA here is from genome assembly GCA_000688735.1 of Glossina austeni. Taxonomy (NCBI): domain Eukaryota; kingdom Metazoa; phylum Arthropoda; class Insecta; order Diptera; family Glossinidae; genus Glossina; species Glossina austeni. The sequence goes on along the minus strand of KK502735.1, from coordinate 240,990 downwards.
GCAGATCAGAATGCATATATGGTACGCGGAGTGGTTAAGCGAAACACTTTTCATATTCTCAGTGTATTTACATTATACAGACCTCTCTATCATCCGTATAACGTGGTACATTGTGAATATCAAATGATAACCGTACGGCTGGCTATATGGCCTGTAGACGGAAACTAAGCGTAAATGTTTGCATTTTTTATGCAATTGAATGCAAACATAAAACTTGAAAGCTCCTTAGCGGCAGCAAACAACAAATAGTCATCACAACAACATACACACTTGCATGAATACATATCAATGCGCATATTGTGGTAGTCGAGTACAATAGGCGACAGCAAAAAAAAAAAAGAGTAACTTTACACTTGCCAAAGGTTCTTTTATTGCTTCTTGTTGTTGTTGTTGTTGTTATTTATTTTTTTTATTATTATTATTTTCTTTTTTTTTTTTAAATAGATTCTTATGTAACGGAAACTAGCATGTCCTGGCAAATTTCCCGTGTTTGCCGTTTCCTTCTGAAATAGAAAAAAAAAAATGAAAAAAATAAAAGTAAAAGCAAAAATAAAAAGACAAATACACACATATATATTTTTCATTCAACATAAATGCACAAAAAATGATTGTAGTTGAGTGGAGGAAGTAAACGACTGTAATGCCGCACATATTCGTTAATATTTCTAATAAGTTAAATCATTCAAATGTTGCAGAGCGGCAGTGCATAATAACAGTGTTGCAGGCAATAAAAACAAACCTACAATAAATTAAATTTAATATTAAATCGTGTTTCTCCCCTGTTCGGTCTGATAGCAATTACAAGTATCTCTAATCAATGCTAAAGCTTTTCTTTTTCTTCTATATGAATGTTATCTAAGCACAGCAACCACTTTGTTGCATGCTATTCATTGCAACAACAAATGTTTGCATGTTCATAAATCAAATATGCAGTTAAGATCCAATGTGATATTTTGATTAATTGCGAAATAGTTAAGTTACTTCACAATTATAATTTAATTAAAAATTGAAATAAATTTTAAAGCGGACAAAAAAAAAAAAGATCCCACAAAGAAGTCTTGCATACGTATTGACTGAATTAAAAAAAGTGCTTACTTCTCAGATATAACTCCACCGTGTAGAAAAGCTAGGGAGACACAGACGTGTGTTGTTGTGTTTTTGTACGAATATGAATACTAAAGATATCGCAGAGATCATAAATTTAGTTGATTTACTTCCACAGCGTAGTAAAGAAGCCGTAGCAAGTAAATATAAACCAACTTATCAGGTAAACAGACTCTTCATTAAAAGTCTCTATTAATATGTTTACGCTGCAGTAACTGTAACAAAAGCAAGTGTATCTGTGCAACTATCTGCGTACGCTTGGCCTTTTCTGCTTTTAAAAAGTCTTTCAATTACGCGTAATATTAATAAACACTAACAACAGCGGCATAACTTGCTTTTTTACTTTTATATTGTATTTAATAATGTTTTAATTAAATTTATGCTCTCGCCGTAACCAACGTTTCGCCTTCCTACAGTCGCTATGTATGAGCCTTACGTAGACTGGGTCTTAAAGTTTTCAAAATATCTCCCTCTGTTAGTAAATTGCTCAGTTTCGCAATCATTTAAGGTTAATTAAAGGCTTGATAAGTACAACATTTCATGTCGGCAACAAATTATGAGCAATTCATAACTGTTTTTCATGTAGAGACGCAGCAACGCACCCATAATACCGATATTAGTTAGCGATCTCTCTCTCTCTCTCTTTCTCTATCTCTATATCTCTCTTTCTCTATCTCTATCTCTCTCTATCTCTCTCTCTCTCTCTCTCTCTCTCTCTCTGTCTAGCTATCTATCTATCTAGCCGTATCTTGGTGTGCGTGTGTGTGTAATTCTTGTAGGAAAAGGGAAAATAATTCGAAAACCAAACCGTTCGGAGCATAGACGTAATTCAATGATTACACGCACTATAAAATATGCATTTTTACTTAGTTACATATCTACATATGTTAGTGTTTATAACAATGCGCAAAGGGGTTAAGTATTTCGGTTTGCACAACATCTGCTTTTTCTTATTGAAACGCATGCGTAACTAGTGTAAAAATAACCATTAACTTCTTACATGCATGTAATCGGTTTGAGGTTCGTGAAGCCCTTAATACAAATTTACTGTCCATGTCTTTCTTTCTCTCTCTCTCTCTCTCACTCTGTCTTTCTCTCTCGATAACTCGTTCACTCACTAACGCTATCGTCGACATTTTTCTGTTTCCCTTTCTTTTATATTAAGGCTTAAAATAACTGCATTTTTAAGCCAACTTATCTTCCGCAAGAAGCCTTACTCCCCTCTCTTCGCAAATTTTTGTGTTTAACATGATTATTTTTATGTTAAATTAATGGTTGTCGATTTTTCGGCAATTTTGTTAATTACAATTTATTTAAAAAACAACTGTATATATATACGTATATGTGTTCATTTATTGGAAAACTTAATAAAACTCGCAAAGAAAATTTGTATGAAGATTTCTAAGATTTGCTGCTCTTCTCTTTTGTTTTTTTAATATAAAATATATAACAATAATCTTAACAATAATTGATTAATTAATAATAATAATTTAAAAGCATTAATAACGTGTTTTACCACATGAGCTGCAACATATCGCCGCAAGTAAGAATTAATATTTTTCCACAAAATGTATTTCCTTTAAAACCTCATTTACGGCGAGCGATTGATTATTTTTCGTATAGACACTTGTTTAGGTATTTTGTTGCTAAACCAAAATTTTTAGGTTGAATTTTCACCTTCAACTGATCTAAATAATTTGCGTAGGATTTTTCACCGCCTTATGGTATAAAAGTGCAATCACTTCAACCGGCTTATTTAAAGTGCACAGCACAGCACTTATGCAAATTATAATCTGCCAATGGTTCGTTTATACAAGAGAATTGTTAAAAAAAATATTTTATTTAAATTATTGTCTATCTCTAGTCATATATATTTTTTAATGCAAAAACATACCTACCGAGGAAAAAGTTTCCATCGACGTTCTTAAAAATCAGCCCGTTAAATAGGCAAATTTATTCTTTGGATTTTGATAACGTTTACGGTCGTATTTATAATACGCTCCATGTCAAAACGCACTCGAAATGAACGAAAAGTGAATGATCACATATTTTGCACAGCTTTACTAATCCATATATACTTATATTCATTTCTTTCTTTGGTTTCTTTCTTTTGCAAAACTATTATTCTTCGATGCCCAATGACTCAGCAAATAATGATAGCGATTGAAAAAAATCATATTCCATGGCTTTTTCACCATTGAAGATATCCTGTTGTTAATTATAACGGCGGCTGGGTGTAACTTACGGGGGTTTTATAGCACCGGGAATCGAACCCACGGTTATCTGGACCATACGGTAGCCAATTATATATCAATAAATTCTTTTAAATTTGCCAAAGAGAAAAGGGAAGAACAGATTACCTCAAATATTCCAATAATGATTAAGACCGGTACGTGTTAGAAGCCGATTTGCAGTTTCATAGTAAACCTTTACTATAATTTATATTAATTCTCTTTTAAAATTGCGCCACCAAATTAAAAAAAAAGTTCGTTTTATTTATTAAAAAAATAATGTGCACCGCAACTGGGGCTCGAACCCGCATCCCAGCAAAGTTTGACTTTTCTACAGATAGATTCACCTATGCAGTACAGCTGCTAAATATTCTCTTTTTACGCGAATTTTTTTTTACACGATATTTGATTTAACACGAGTTAAAAGGAGAACAATCTCTTTTTACACAAATTGTGTTGTTTTAACACGATTTTTAATATTCTATGAACTTTTCGGATGAATTTGATTGTTTTTTAATGCGTCTAAGAATATTTTAATTCCTAGTCCCCACAAATATGCATTGTACTCTCGCATACTCGTTTAGATTATCTCGACAATGTTCGTATATGAGTGTCATTCCCCGCATAGAGTAAAGATGTACTTCGCATGCCATCTAGTTTGGTTTTTCAAAGTATAATATGTTTTTTATAATATATTTAATAAATTAAAATGTAAATCCTAAAGTAAACTCGAACAATAAGTTTTTAGTACAATTTATCGTAGCCTTAATTTTCTTTTTTAGGTCTGAATCCAATCTACTATTTTTCCATTTAGCCAAAATCTTTTTTTACACGAATTTTTTAACACGAATTTTTTAGAAACGTATCCATCGTGTAAAAAGTGCATTAGGTGTATAAATATTGGAGAGCCTCCGATGCGTACTTAAGTGCACTACAAATATTTAGTAAATTTTTGGTATATCCTGTAAAGATGTAAAATATGATTTGTACGGTTAGTCGCCGAAAGAGGGAGTGGTTTCATTTCGTCAAGACGTGTACAATGGTACACACTATAAAAGCGAAACATATGGTATGGTATGGGCGACTTTTACAATTTCGTAAGAATCGATGGTAGCAATAAACATATCATAATTGTCGTTGAACATACGGCAAACCGTACGGAATGGATTATGAAGTTCGTAATTAATCCTGCAATGCGATAATCTGATCGATAAATAATGGGTCGAACATGCCCCCTAGGAACATCAAGGGCATTATTACTTAGCAATTTCGAAGAGCAAATTTAGCCCCGTATTAGCTGAACAATAAAAAGGACGGCAAGACAAACTGGCCGTTTCTCTAACGTCGGAAAAGTACTTCATTTCAAGCTATCTTCATATGAAAGGAGAAATCGTGCAGGTTCTCATCCTAGGCCGCGTAACTCGAAAATTAAGAAACTTCCTTGAACGAACTCAATAAGCACTATACGGTATCTATAGTTAGGAGTGCAGACAATCGAAGCGTACTCTAACGTTGGCCGGGCTAATGCTATATAAACTTTTTTAGTTATGTAAGGATCATCAAATTCCGTACTCCATCTCTTCATGAACAAGAAAAGTGATTCGGCCTTGTTCGTATCTGAAATCAAAGACTACCTCTAGATCTTTAAAAATAAAAATATTATCCAATGTCTAATTTCCAATGTAATATAACTCAGCAGGTAACACATCGCAGCAAGAAAATGATACCTTTTTGCATTTTTGCTGGTTTACTGTTCAACATTCCATTGGTGGAGCACCAAGATCAAGTGGAATTTATCGTAGGAAAGGATTTTATTCCATCAACATACATCAGTATTCTAGCATTACGAACACAGGTGGGGAGGTCGTTTGTAACTAAAACAAACAAAAGAGGGCGTCGTCGTGTGTCGGGGAGAATTGAGCCGCTCTTTTTGCTTTCATCCAATTGGGTAAGATTTAAACCATTGGACCATGTTTCCTAAGAAACCAATGGATTTAAATTTGTAGGCTTTGATCAACTTTATTAAAAACTTTGGAAAAGGCAGTGACCTTGAGAATTGAGAAGGAGCCTGATGCACGCTACAAGTCAAATGCAGTAAATTAGTGCACGTCGAGGGGCCAGTTGAAAAGCCGTGCTGGCAACAAAATAGATTTGATTACCGTGGATAACCTCGTAGTCGCTAACGATTCAAAGAGCTTACCCAGAACACTGAGTTCTTCTCTCTATGACCGCTTTTATGCAATGGCATAATAAAACTGTGTTTTCAAACTGGCTGAGATAAATTTTCTGCAAGCTATTGTTGTGCTTTTGAACACTGCACATGACCAAAAAATCGAAGATGGTATACCATCATGTCCAGGGGTGACAGAAAATCTAATCGGATAATAATTCGGCAAAAAATCATCATCAGAATAGGATTTTTCAAAGAAAGAGCCAAACGTATTACTTACTTCGGATGCGTCAGAACATTCATACTTGTCATAATACATCGAGTGATGGCTAGTCTATTACTCTACTTCGGTGCTTCGAAGCGACAAACTTGCAAAATTTCTTCGGATTGCTAAGCAGTTGAGCTTTCATATTATGAATATACCGGACGCAACTTTTGTTCTTCAAGGAATTAAACTCAAGCCTGGAATAAAAAATCCAGGAGACTTGATGAAGATTAAAACCGCCTAGGAAAAGTATTCTGTCGCTCACTCGAATAACTGACAGCCTGCTGGATTAATTCCATATACGTCTTATAAGCCGAGATATGTGAAGCTGGCAGAATATATGAACAAATTATATTAGGGGGACCCTTAACTAATCAATTATTTTGCATTCATAGACAAAATGTTTTTTTTAAAATGACATTTTTAGGTTTTCATCGTTTAATCGCTTCTTGATAGTTCCTGTATAGATAACCTTGGATCGGACTCCACTGGAGATTTTAAGGCGTCGTTATCGAATTGACTTGGGTGTCCAGTTCGATGCTTATCTGACAGGTCATAATCACTTGCAGCAAACGTTCTGAACCAACGTTGACACTTGTTGACCTTCAACGCATCTCCATATATGTCGCAAATTTTGCTTGTTGTTTCCGTGGCACTTAAACCGGCGTTAAAATGGAAAAGTACACAATTACGAAGATGGCTCTCAGAAGGTACAAAGTCCGCCATTTTGTTACAGGGCTACAAAAAAAATTTATGTTGTTGGGAATAAATTACTAACAAACTTGTTGAAGAATAACACCAAAAAAAAGTATACTTACACTTGCCTGGTTGCCGCAGGGCTAATGAGAAATGGTATCTTGCGAAAATAATTGATTAGTTATGGATCCCCCTCAATATAAAAGGATGTGCCATTTCGACGTACATGAATGAACTCAATATGAATCTTGATCGGAAGAATCAACTGCAACGACACTAAGGAGTACTTGACAGCTATTTAGCGTGAATACGCTACCAGTTCTAAATACCCGATATCCAGGCCATAGAATTTCAAAATCCTTAGCACAAGACTTTAGAAATGCTCCAGTAAATACAAGAACATTTAAGATAGATCCATAAGAGATTAAAAAGATGTTACGCAATCTGGTGTCGCGGCCACGAACGTTTTGACAAAGAAATGATAGGACGGTATTTTGCTTTTTGCTTCGCCAGAGAACACCCTTTTTACGTAACGCTGGCGAAGAACATATTCTTGCATAAAAACACCTGGCGGCCAAAATTTTTCACTCAAGAGCTGATTAAATAGCTCTGGAGGAACAGAAATTTTAAAAGAAGCTACATCTCGTCATAGACTCTTTAAATTTACACAGACTTATACTGGCTAAATTATTATCAGGCAGCTTACTCTGGATGGAAGTCCTTATACTGTCAACAATTGTGCTACAAGTGGGAGGCGATAAAAAGATTGGCTTGCAAAAATGAATGATTATAACGATAATATATTCTTCGGCGAATCACTAAGACGTCAAATACTCCAGAATTTTTATATGTGGATCTTTACCCAGTACGTCTAATTCTAATGGTCTATTTTATGCTCTTAAACATAACCAAACACAATATGTATGCTGACGACAAGTAAATCTACTTGAGGTGGCATCTAGACTAGCTTGAGAATATCACTGGAAAGCTTAACGAAGATAAAATATACAACTGGACATGTTTCAATGGCCTAAGAATCAACCTCGTAAAGAAAAGTCAAATGTCTTTCGTAGATGATCCTCGCATTCAATATTGTTAATGTGAAAGTAACGCTGAACGGATGCAGGGTAGATGTAGGAGGAAGCGCTACGAATTTCGATTTTCAATATAAGTTAATATTCAAAGACCGTATTATCAGAGTTGCTGGTAAAGTTTACGGTATCGCAACACTGATGTCAGGCAAAAAAAATCAGCGAAGTTGTTGCGAAGTCCATGCTTATGCCTACATACAGTGCTATATAAATATGAGGTCTTCGTCATCTACGACGCTTGAATTTTTCTACGTCAATGACCTGGCACGCCGTTATCTCACCTTGTCTGTATCATATACATTTCACTGTATTCCCGTAAATCGTTCAGTGGAATTCGCTTCTCGTACAAGCCCGGCCAAATGAACTGTAGAGATGGCAGAGCTTTCGCCAATCCAGCAAACGTAATTTGTTTGATTAATCGAGGCACGAAAGCATGATTTCGAAGCGAGCAATTATTTATAAACATAACTCAGTCTAAAATCATGTCTGCAACACACAGCATTGTCTTACTTACAGCGTGAATACGTCAGGTTTTCCTTTTCTCTTAGACTAGGATGGAGTCACAATGGATTATAGGTACGTGGAGAGGAAAGCGAGATAAGTATTTGTGCGCGTTCAACTTGAAAGTGTCAGCATTTGGAACAATGTGGAAGATCCCCGCTGGTAGTTTGTTCCAAAGACGGACAGTGCGGTTCAATGAATTGCTCTGGTGGATAGTGGGCGCGCATTCAAAATGAGTGAATGAGAATACTGAGAAAATCGAATTGTCCTGTTAAACATCTTGATTGATGGAAGAATTTCTCTTACCCCGTGTGTAAAACCTGCCTTTTGGTCTATCTGCTGTTTATAATATGGGTTATGGTATTGCTTCAGGATACGGGGTAACATGTTTGCTGCCCCCTTTTACACCCTATACCATTTTCACCTCGCACTCGAAAAGACTCGAGATATATAAACTTTCGTTTTATTGTACAAAAAGCCGTTCTGAATCGATCGGAGCTTTTCTGTCCGTCTGTCCGCCTTGCTGCTGTCTTTTTAACAACTTACAAGCCGCAATTTTTAATATTTTTTCATGAAATTCGCTACATTGACGTGGGGAACGCTATTGAAAATGGTTCGAATCGGAAAACTCCTTCGACCACTGCCCATATAACGACTTATTGTGACAAGTCGAAATATGAACAACTGTTCGGTGGGATAGAGTATTTAAGAACGGGCCGTGGCCTGTGGTGCTTTACTAATTTGGTGAAAGGGGAAAATTGCCAGTACACGTCACAATGTTATTGATAATCTGGATTAACTATATGTTACTGTCAGCAGTCGAGCAACTCTCCAATTTTCGAATACGTTGTGCAAAGGCCGGCATTTCAGCGATTCGTCGATGACTGCATATACTGCAAATTATATTGAGCAAAAAAAAATTAGTGTTCGTCTGCGCAAAGTAATTTCGAGCGATAATAGCTTTGCTAATAAGCAAAATAGTCCCCTTTGGCCAATCCAATAACGGCCATGCGAATGCTAATATAAATTTTTCAAACGTTTACAGCACACACAAATATTTCTAGTATCCCTTATATCCTCCCTTTAATAAATTTTTTCAGCTAACTTTTAACATATTTTTAAAAAAATGAAAAAATGTTTTTTTCCTTAAAATCAATATTTTGAACGAATTCTATTTGTTATTGTGAGTCCACAATGGCAGTTTGCAGTCAATCGATTGAAAATTGAGGTACGCTGGAATTGCGGTCTTTAAAAATAAATAAATGTTGTCGTCTGCTTCTCAGCGAGAGCTTATTAATTAATTAATAAAGAAAAGCCTTTTTAACTACTGCAACGAATATGCCAACAGAGGTAAGAAATTAGTTCTAATGCTATAGATAGCTTTCTTAAGCAACTTGACAAGGTAGTAAGTACTTTCTCAGCTCTTTAAAGGTTACGTCCGAAAAGCATTTAATCGAAGAAAGGAAATCGTGAAACTGAGAACGTGAAAGATGGCAAAATGTTTGAAGGGCTTTCACCGAGCATTAGTGAGTGAAGCCAAGGTTTAGTAAGTCCGTCTTGTTAATTGTATTAAATAGCTGTTGTTTTTTTTGCTAATGTAGCCTGGAACCAGGTTTAGCTTTGAGTTGACAAATTTTAACATTTATTAAAGCTTATATTTACTCCTCTCATCATAATCACTTAACTTTAGTATGTGATGACAAATCTCAGTGTTTGACTTAAGTAAACATTAAGAAAATGAATCCTCTTTGGCAAGTGTCCTGTCGCTGATGCCCCCAGTAAACAGAATAAAAGAAAAGAGATATGATGGACCATAGTAATGAACAGGAAATTCGTTTACATTTTCCATTTGTATGAATTAGAAATTCAAAAAGTTTGCTTTCACACAATCTCCCGTACGTGTACTTAGTTATGTATGAAGTATTGCAAGAGAAGAGGAATAAAATGTAGCCAAACAAACTACCACTGGACTCATGTGATAACAAAGATGAATGTGTAGTGAAACCAAAGGAGAAATAAAAAAATAAAAAAAAAAAATAAATAAATAAAAAAATAAAAAAATAAAAAAATAAAAAAAAGAAAGGATGATTAAAAAACAAACAAATGCTTTCCAGTTGATGAAACTTAACTTTGAAATTTACTCGGGCCTGCAGACACAAAATACAAAAAAGATAGAAAACAAAAAAAAAAATTTCACAAAAAATGCAAAAATTGTTATTTAGACTGAAGGGAAAAAGAAAATGTTTAATGAGTAAGTGTTAGAAGGAAGAGAACTTTTTTTTTATACCCGCAATTGAAATCAATGCCATGTGTACACTATGTGCACACATACATAGCTTGCTGGACGTCGCATTCAAAGGAGAAAAAATGTAAATTAAACAAAAAAAAAATGGTAATAACCAGTAAAAGGGCAAAGGTTGCTCTCTAACTTGGTATGAGGAAAATCTGCTACGACATGGTAGGCATTTTACGTTTAGACTTTCTCAGCTTTCCAAGCAAACGAAGAAAATCCAAATCTGTTATGTTTTGTTTGGCGACACGAAAACTTTGACTTGACAAACATTGACAACAATTGCAGATGACAGCAATTAGAAAAGACACAAGCAAAAGCAACTCAGGTGCAAAGCAGATTGAGTGTTTTATGTTGTAAATGTTGGTCGTGTGTTTGCATTGCAGATTTTTCACATGTATGTTTGTTATACACATTAACATCCTGCAACCGTGTTGACAATTTGAACTGTTTTAACACGAGGTGACGGTAGTTACATTAAATTACCATGAAACAGGTGCTCTCTCGCTCCTTAAACGCTCATACTCTTTTTATCTGCTGCTGTGCAATGTAGTAATGGTAGCTGGCTCCAACACTCATTTGACACGTTGAACAGTCCTAAATACGTAAAATTGTCATTGTTTGCTGTTGCTAAAGTTGTTGATGGTATTCAAGATTGTTCATCGGTGCATGAGTATGCAAACCACCAAGTGAATGAACCCTCGTGCAAATGTTAAATGCAATCATCACATTATTTCAATTAAAGGCTTAACATAATGTCAGCCTGACTGCCTGGCTGCTTGGCTGCTTGGCTGCTAGGCTGCCTGGCTGGCTCGTTGGTTGGTTGGTTGGTTGGTTGGTTGGTTGATTGGTTAGTTGGTGGCTAGCTAGCTGGATGGCAGGCAGCGTGAAGCTGTAAGGATCTGCCAGCAAGAAACAAGACCACTAAAGACTTGCTTCAAATTGCTCAGCCTTACTTTCCGTGGTTTTCTTTTTCTTTTTCGTCTTCTTCTTTTTTTCTCTTTTTTCATTTTCTTTTTTTTTTTTGTAGGTCACCCTAAAGTTAATGATAATGTGGCAACATATGCTGGTAGGTAATATAATGCTTCTTCTACTTTTCAACTGCAGTTTAGGTCGCGTGTTTGTTTTGGTGGTTTTTTAAGGTCTATTCTCATTATTATTATTTTTTATTTTTTTTGGTGGAATTGTTGCCGTTGAAAAATTGTAAACAAATTTGTCAACGAAACTTGTCACAAGTACAATAGTTTTATTTTATTTGTTTGTTTCTGTTTTTCTTCCTAAACGAATATTTATGATCTAAATACACGAAAGACTTTTACGTATCGTACCATCGGCCGCGGAAAGGGTAAAGTATTATTAATATTATGAACTGAATGTTGCAATATCTAATTAGAAGCTTTTCTATATATAATAATAAATGTATTAGAACATGTCGAACAACATAACATATTTTCCACTTTTTCGACAACATTTTTGAAGGAAAGAGTTTGTCAGCCAAAGATAATATTGTGAACAAAAGTAGTTAGTAAGATTTTGCCATTTAAATTTTGCGGACCCATCCAAAGGGGTAGTTCTTGGCTTTTCTGAGCTAAACGGCACTTACGTGAAGACACGCCTGCTCATTTCCGTTAAAAAGATATTTATTATACGATTCGACGTTAGCTCGTCGATTGAAGCGCCTCAGTGAAGAAGTGTAAGAAGTTTGTTAAAGAATTGAAAAACCCGCAAAAAACTACTACACTGTAAGAGTGTAAGAGTGTGCATTACGAAAACCTAGAGTTGACAGCAACTCACGCCAATAGCTTAACACAAATGACGTGTAAGGCGCGTATTTGCAGTTTGGCACAGCAAAAGGAATTTAACTGGCGGGACGTCATCTATTATCCAAAAACGTATGTTCCTCTAATCGGCAGTCGAAGTCAGCCAACGGCAGCTACATTGAGAAAAGCAAAAGGAAGCCTATGTCCAAAAATTGCAGTTTAGGTTTGCGAAAAATATCTGGGACGGCAACAAGTCACACTAGAATCGTGGCATTTATTGAACCTTGAAAGAATTTCCAATTCTTTCGTCCTCAGCGACCTAATTGCGTATCGTCCTTAACCTTTCCCTAAATCCAAGGTATAATTTCCTATAGCGTGACGTAATACGAGTTATCCGCTAAATTGGTATTCGGAAAAGAAAGGTTATCCCAAAAACTGCTTATGGGCTAAGGATTGTCACAGATCGATCGCTTTGAACGAGCGTGCGGCAAAATTTTGTACTAATGGTGCCCCTATTCGAACTTTGCCTTGGAGAGTTTGATGCTTTCGTGGTTTATCTGATAAAATGTTAGGACTCTATTTTGAGGACTTCCAATCATCCTAATATGCGCGAGAAACAGACGCTGGCAACGATGAGGTCACAGCAACACTAGGAAATCCCTAATCCTGGTCCTAGTTTATTGTCCATCTACTCGAGAGTCCAGTTTTGAGTTTTCAAAATTCAAACTTTAATTATTAACGAAAGGGTTCAACTTTGAAAGAAGACGTTTTGGCTTAAAAATTAGTTAACGCTGAAACTCGTCCGGTTTTTCGATACAGACAAAAGCGCAGCATTGAGCGCAATAGCTTGGAATACAGCTGGAACTTTTTGTTCAAAAATACATCATGAACTGAAATGACGCTAGGCTTTAGAATGACGCGAAATTGATCAATTTAAGTCAACATGATTACACCATTGGAATAAGAGAGAGAGAAATAGAGAGAGAGAGAGAGAGAGAGAAAGAGAGTGAGATAGAGAGAGACATCATTCATTATAATTTCATTTGGCATTATGTTTACAAAAAATCATAAAGTCGCGTCTGTGCTAAGGTATAATTTAGGATGAGGTAAAAAAAAAATCATCGAAATAATTCGAAAAATTAAATAATTGGACAAAATCCTACGAGTGATATTGTAATTACCTAACCAAAAATATAAATACTCCTACTATCCTAGTGTGAGTCCACGTAGTCGCTGAAAGATTATAGTGCGCAAGTCCGGTTACAAAACTTTTCACAGATAAATAAGGTTCTTCCCGAGTCTTCTTATGTTTAATGTCGCGTTGAAATCCGCGAGAAAATCGCATCGCGAAATTTCCTTGCAATGATCGATCGTCAAGGTCCATCATTACCAAAATCCGTTATAAGTGTCATCACACATCGGACACTTAAAATAGTAAATTAATTATAGAAAATTTTAGAAAAGCAAGGGCACTCCCGCTTTTCGATACATCTTAAAGTCCATCGACAATTACCTACAAATCTCAAACTCTGGCTGCTGGTTGCAGCCAAAAAGCTAAATTGGAAAAATGATTGCAGGAGATGCTATTAAGTTTAACAACCCTCAAAAAGATCTTATTATATACATATATGAAGACTTGTGCTTTGGAATGTAGAATATTTTTAAGTTCTTTCATTTTTGTTTTATAAATTTAGAAAAATAATTTTAAATATGTTTCGTATTTTGGTTCAATTGTTGTAATCATTTAAAAATTTAAATCGCTCTGAAGATAGCCCCACCTTTCAGTGAAGACAAAAAGATGGACTACACAAGGTGGGGACAAGCTTGACGCTAACAGCAAAGCCGCAACCCCTATAGTCCCAGTATTCTCTTTACTCGGGTCAATATAAACGCTTTCGTCTATTATTTTCCCCCCTCAAAAGTCATGATTCGAACTTTTTGTTTTATTAAACCTTACATCACTTATGGCAACAGGTAAGAATGCATGCAGCAAACAAGCGGGCTTGAAACAGCAGACTAAACTTTTGTTATACTAATCGATTCAGAATCGTACGCTGATCTAAGCTTGTCCGTCCGTCTGTTTGTGTTGCTTTCTTGTGTTCAATCTACGGTAATATGAGGTTTAAACTTAGCAATCGTGTTTCATTTCCTTCTTTTAGAAAGAATGCAAACTTGTCCGTCCGTCTGTTCGTGTTGCTTTCTTGTGTCCAATCTACGGTAATATGAGGTTTAAACTTAGCAATCGTGTTTCATTTCCTTCTTTTAGAAAGAATGCAACCATGCATGGAGACGCTTGTTAAGTTCTCGCAGGGGAAATGGTTTAATGGCAGGCGACGCTTTGACGCCATTTTTATTGGTTTTTTGGTTGAGCTTGCGATTCGGTATTGGAGGAGGGGGACTGGGCGATTGAAAGAAGGAGCGTTGCTGGATTTGTGACAGTGAAAAGACAAGGAAAAGATGTTTCGGTTTAAAGAAAAGAGAATTGACAGTTTGATGGAATTGATATCTGCCACGAATTGAAAATAATTAACTTAAAAATAGAAAAGAAATAAACAAATATAAGATAAAGAAAAGCAACAGACGCATTGTCTGTCAAGTTGGTGGCAATTTTCGATGAAAAGTCTGTGAGCATACATTAATATAATTGAAAGTTATATGAAACGCAAATCACGCCGCGGAATTTAAACAATATGACTAAGTAATCTTGAGAAAAGGAAAAATGCTGAATGCGTCCAAGGTCAATAAAAGTTCGTGAGTCTAAGTTTAGAAAATGATTAAAGTGCTTATGGACGATTGACGTTTTATTTGGTGTTGACGTTACGTTGGACATCAATTTTACAAAATCAAGATCGTTTAGAACATATTGTCTGAAGAGGTGGCCATTTTAATTAATTATGATTGTATTTGTGAATAACAAGAACATTATACACATGCAACGGAATAATAAGTCAAAGAAAAGCTATCGATACTTTGAAAGAAAAACAAAATTGAAATGCGACCTACACTGAAAATTAAAGATAGTCTGGCAATTGCACTTAGCGTCATATAAAAAGTTCTATATTTCATTGCAAACACAGTACAGATATTTCCACTTATCGTGAGTTTTACTTAAATCTACTTCAGCCATTGTTTGTAGTTGTTGTGTGTTAGTTAAATGACTTTGTTCAGTTTTGGGTAAATATAGCGTGGCAGAGGCAATATCGGTGTTCGGTCATAACCCCCGATTCAGTGTATTACGACATACAATAAAGAGCTAAGTAGTTTAACATTTTTCTACATTATTGTCTGCTAATACAAAGCTGGACGTATTTATGGAAATAGAAAAATAAAGGGATTAGAAAAAGAAATTCCTTTTAGAATGAAGCAAAAGAAAGACAGAAACAAAAGCAAAAAAGAAAGAAGAGATTTGTAAAATGTTTTAATAAGAAAGAGGAAAAGAAACTTCGTTAGTAATTAACTCGTAGACAAACATGTATGCATTCAGCTTAAGTGAAGAATAATTTGAAAGAAAAATAACACGAAAATAAACCAATTGCTAAAAATTGAAAAATTAGTGAAGAAACTTTTCCCTTCTTTTTGGTACTGTATGCGATACTGAGAAGCATGCAAAAAGGCAACGTTAATCATAAGAATCCATCGCGAGAAAGGCGCAAACTATAAATGAGACCTACATTGGATGAAGTTTTTTTTTTCTTTTCTAAACACAAAGTATACGAAGAATTGTACGCCAAGCGGTTGCAAAGGAAAGCGTATAGCGCGTTCAGACGATGCCGAGCAATGGGTCGTGATACCGCCGACTCTATCAAGGTAAGGCTGCGCCAATAAGTGAGAGCTGGCTGCTGTTAAGCTATCAAAGATTATTGAGATCTCGAATTTGACTCGATATATATCGGTATATCGGCATATATCGATTACTTGAACTAATTAAAGTTTATTTTTGTGTTTGTACCGCTTTCGCACTATATACGTATTGACGTGTCCTATCACGAAGTACGAAGAATACTAGAATTTATTTTTGATTGTCTTAAATAGATATTTTTACTTGAAAGTACTTTATATTATGTATTGTTACTCTTTAAAATATGCAAAGTTGTTCTATTATATAAGGAGATGATAGTGGATTGAAAGGGATCTTCGGACCTAGCATCAGGGTCTACCAGGAAGTTTTTGGGACCAAAAGGAGGTCAATAAGCAGCGTGGGTATTGAAAGGCTCTAGGGGCACACAGGGACCCCATTCGATGGCTCAGGGGTAGGTACGTGCAATTTCTTTCGGTTGTAACTGTCCCAGGAGCGCCCGTGAGTCAAGATATAGAAACCCTCCCACATCCCATGAACTAGCTAGCTCAGCTAAGACACGTACACATGACTTATAGGCCTCCATTTCTCTTGCAATGGCACTGAAAGGTTGCCCAAAAAAGCTGAACAGCTTAAGATACAAGAGGACATAGATAGACTTGCTACTATATTGGTTAAATAAGATTGGTGTAATGATGTGGTTGCATAAAACTAAGTCTGCTAAACACACACACGCCTCCTTATACTATAGCGCACAATGTTTGAGATATTTTGATCAAATTCGTTATATTGTGTTGTTAGTTAGCTCAAGGACGGACGCCATTGAAAATGTCTCGCATCGAATCATCTTTTCGACCACTCATCATATAACTACTACTACTCATTTTGATAGGTCGTTGCATGAATACCTGGGAGGTGGCGTCGGGGAATATATGGCGGGCCGTGGCCTACTATAGCGCTTTTCCATATGTTTTTTTTTTAGTTTTAGCTTTTAGTAGAACATGAACAGTGATAAAAACAAGTACAGTGGGTCAAGGCCGACCATTAGCTACCACTTCGTTTAGTATAGTTATTCCATCATTTCGTTCATAATATGCTAGCATTATTTTTACGCAAAGGCATAGATACGTTTCATGAAGGCACGCATATTAGAGGATGCCCTAAACACCAGATGGCATGATCTAAATTTTGCACATTTTAATCTACTGCCTAAAAACTTTCTCTCTTTGTAAGGGAATGGTCTTCTAAGATCTAAAAAATGGATTAATTTTTTTCTAATTTTTTACTAAGGATACGTTAATTTTTTTCTAAATTGCTCTTAATGATCAATTTTTATCATAAAATATTAAAAATTAAACCTGTTTCTGAAGGGTTTACTATTGATGAGGAACCTGATATGGAGTGGGGTCCAAGAAGTAGACTCTTGTGGTTTAAACTTGGATCACTTAATTTTTATGTCAAATTGCTAACATGGCAGGTACGGGGGTTTGCATATCCCGAGTATTCGCTAAGGTTTATTTTTTTATCAATTTACTATTGTGAACTAATTTTCATTGTGAAATATTGAAAAGTTTACCTTCTTACCAAGTAAAGATTCAGATTTCGTAAGAACGATTTTATGAGAGAGAGCGGGCTCAAAAAATTATCCCGGCCAAGCAAAAATTTTCAAATCATTTTAGATTATAAAAGTACTATTACTCGGCGAGTTTTATCGAAAAATTTTGTGAATTGCAATTTTTTTAGATACAACGACTTCTCAAAATAGAGCGCAAATGAGGTGAAAAAACTAGACCGAACCCAACCATTTCCAATAGTCTTCGTCCTTGTATGTCGAAGTATCGAATTTCATAAAGATATCTCAAAACTTGCGATGTGTACGTAAAACACAGAAATACATGGACAGACAAGCTTAAATCGACTAACAAAATGATTTTGAATCGATTGGTATAGTAAAAGGCGGGTCTATCTTAAGCTCTTCTAGCTGTTACATACGTCCGTACAAGTGCACACTGATACAAAATTTTCATGATTAAATGATAAAATAAACCAAGAAATAGAAGTCATGTAACATCATAATTTTGAAGAAGTGAAACGAACGTGAAGTGCTCCTACAAAAAGTGAGGAAATATTCGAGAGCATTTTTCACGTTTCTCTTGCTCTTTCCTTGGCGAAGAAGTCTGCTTTACTAGGCATGTGACGTGGTCTTAGGGATCCCTTAGTAAGGTGTCGATGTGGTATTTTGTAGATTTTGTGAAGACTTGCTACTGAAAGTCATGCATACAATCGCATACAATTATATTTATGAACGCTCTGCGACTTCAGAATGTTTACGACTACTTTCAGTTGTTTGCTGTTATCAGTCATAAGTTCATCAACGTAGTTGTAGACCATATTTAAAATATGCATTTTTCATAAATTTTATTTGGTTTCATGTTAAGAAGACTTGCCAAGGCATTCTCTTAAATTACATCACTTTGAGTGATGAACGTTAAATTTTAGGTCTTAGTCTTAATAAGAAAAATTTATATTATTTTGGTTAACCGAAATTTCTTCAGAGCTTCACAAAAACCAACCCAGAAGAACGAAATGCACAGCATTTTCCCCATTGAAAAGGTTTTCTATATTCTGCAAAATGAGATTCTATCAATTTTTAAATACCAGCATATGAAATTCATACCAAATGCCCAAAGAAAGTAAGAAAAATTACAAACAAAAGTGTTTAAAAATTCAATTTCCTTATTTCAGGAAATATACATATACATATATATATATATCACTGTATGTATGTATGTATGTATGTATATATATATATAGGTATATATATGCCTATATATGTCCTCTATACGTACGTACAAATAGACTGGCACACTGCAATTCAAGTTGATTTAGATTTCAAGTCTTGTATACTTTTATCCTATTTCTTCTATTTTTCTACTCTCATCACCTTCTTACTCTATGAGAACTATGACGACCATCAGATTCGTTTCAATATCCAGTATGGCATGAATTGCATGCAAATATGTGTATTCCCCATACATATAAAAATAAAAAAATAAAAAAAAAGAAAACCAAAAATTCATTTACAATTTCATATAACCCCCTGCCTTACAATATACACACACTACCGCACTTGAACATAAACACTCTTCAAATATATGTGTTTTACTTTAGTTTAAGAATTTCAATTTTTCGGTTGTGGAAAGGTTAAAACAAAAAAAAAAAAAACAAAAAAAAAAAAAAAAAAAAAAAAAAAAAAAAAAAATAAAAAAAAACAAAAAAAAAAAAAGAAGAAGAAAACAAGGAAAAGTAAAAAGAAGAACAAATACACTTCATTGTATACATTTGCAGATAACTATGCAAGGTGTCTGTAACGCATATGTATGGATATGAGTGAATGTAACGTGCAGTGAGAATTTTTCTCAATACCTTGGTAAACATTTGTCTGTAATCATACAATCGTTCATTTATTCCATCGTTTATACATCATATCAAGCAAACGTATAAATTTCACTAACGAAGATCTGAAACACTTTGTTTTCACAAAATAATAACCTATCTTGTATGTATCAGTGTCATGAGCATCCACTTGCATGCACACGAGGGTAAGATGACTACTGTCGAACCAGAGAAGGGCTCTGGACTATAGGCAAATAAAAGCTTTATCGATTCCGCTTTTTTTTATATTGAGGGAGAACCTATATGTAATTAGCGTATTTTGCATCAATAATTAAAAGCATATTAAAACATTATCCTCAGACAAGGCAGTCTATTTATTACCCTAAACGATGTCATCTAACACAACACTTCTTCATTTACACGCATTATGAAATATCAAAAATTGAAGGCCGTTTGGTTTTTAAGAGAACATTTATGGGTGAGAGGGCAAATGCACCTACAAAAAAAACGGACGTACGTTGTCCAAAGTCCAAAGTCCAGTAAAATCGTATGTTACAAGTGATAATATCTTTTCCACTTTCCATTATAATGAAAATAAGACGTTGTGGCCGTATAGGAAGGTTTTCTTGTGGAACGATGTTCACAAAATGTTCCCGTCTCATTCATTTGCAGTAGCGTGCGTTCTTGGTTCAAAAAATGTTACTATGAAACTCCATCGAAATATCTCGGTAGCACATAACCGAATGGACAGACATACTTAAATTGATTCAGACAATGACACATAAATCAGTTGGTGTAAGAAAAAGTTGGATGCGCAGAAAACCATATGAGAGACATAGGCGAACAGACGGACAGATATGGTTAAGTTAATTTAGAAAGTAATTCTAAATCAATTGATATATGAGTGGTATAGAGTGAGCCTTCCTGGCCACATAAATTCAAGTTAACGGGTGTCGCAAAAAAAAGTGAAACAATATGGGCGCCGGCCAGGAAGTTTCTCTACGTGCCGATAATAGAAGTCCATAGGCACCGTAGCTTAGTACTACTTTCAGACATCTTGGAGTACAATTACATACCACTTTAACATAAGCAGAACATATAAGGAACGTAGTGTTGACAATCACCTCACACACACGCAAACAATTTTTACAAAATTATACCAAACATGAATAGTCCACAGTAGGCCAGGCCCGAACTTATATGCAGCGCAGCCTATGCGTAAATGATTTAGATCGCACCCATCTGGCCTGCAAAGCAAACTTCTACTACGATTCGAAAGAAAGTGAAGCATATACCTCCTAATCTGGAACATTGAACAATAAGTACGAAGAAAACACGGAGAAGCAAATTTAAGTGTGAAACTAAGTTTTGTCGGGGCATGGGAACTTTTCGAATTATATCTGCCATACGCACCTAGGAGCAGATAACACATGCGACTTGTGTCAAAGCATAAGTGATGGTGCGAAGTACATTGTCTACGCGACTTGGGCAACTTACTGAGCAACGAGCAGGCAAAGGTGGAGGAAATGCAGCAGCTCTTTGTCACACGAAGGCCAAATCCGACCGCTTATTTCACTCGAGAACGGAGGACATAAGATTATGTAGTAAGGAGAAGGATGACCCATAAACATACATCTCGAGGAGCTCGAGATGAAGCGCGCTATCACTCCGCCTATGAGGAAGAGATAATGAAGCACTCACTTTATTCACCCGACATTTAAAAAAAAAAAAACAAATTTAATCTAAAAAAAGTTTGGTTTGTGGTGAGCATGCGTGACTCGAATCGCAATTTTAAGAATGGACTTTACTTTGATGCACTTTTGAACTTTCTCTCACTGCCCGATTAAAAATATTTTAACTTCCTTTCGTGTATGTTATGAAAATGGTCGCCGGCATTAAGCCGGCATTTGCCCATCAATTATATACACGATAGGAGCAGAACTTTAAATGAATTGAATAAATAATCTGAATAAACGAAATTCATAGTTGAATATAGTGAAGTTCTTTACTCACATATGCACATAGGTCTTAATAATATTTTATTCGCTTATTGCTTAAACATATCATTAAATTTGACACTTGACACAAAAAATTTAGATTTCATTAAAAATAAATTTCATATGAAAGGTTGGAAAAAGTGCCAATAGTCTAAAGAAATAAATTGCAAAAGGCGTAACCACTGAAAGGCACAAGAGGAAGGCAAATATCAAAAAGGAATTTAAGAAAACGTGTAAACACATACAAGCACAAACGCACACAGAGAAAGAAAAAAAGAGAGAGAGAGGGAGAGAGAGGGAGAGAAAGACATTCTCATGCACTCATACGTATATGCACAACTCAAGAAGAACAATTATGGGCATTTTGCTTGGCAAGAACTTAAGTTACAGCTAAATGCGAAATGTGAACGCTAAGCTGCGTAAATAAAATTAAGCCATCGTTGTACAGCATTTAAAAGACAAATACAACAACTAACAGCTTAAGCCAGCTGAGAATTTGCTGTTGTACCGAAGGAAGGTATAGTTAGTTACTGCTGCCGCTGTTGCATTGTTGAAGAGGCTCGCACTTTTGCTCTCGTCTCGTCTCGTTTCGTCTCGGTTCGTCTCTTTCCGTTTCATTGGTAAACGGTGCCGATGTCGATAGCGATTAATGAGTTGCACTTTAATAAAATCATGCCATGGATTTTCAAAGAACACCACCAGACGTGATGCCAACCATAATCTAAGTTAACAGCTAAAGCTTTCACAATTTGCACCTTGCTTTAGTAAAATTACGAGACAAACAGAATAGCTGGAACAAGTGGACGGTGACACAGCTTTACAGACAAAGCCTAACTGCTTCAATGAATAAGTGCGTTATTTCATCGTTCTACGGTGTTCGTTGTTTTCGTTTATATATTTTTTCTAAATTTTTTTTTCCATTATATTTTCACGAGTGGGTTACATTTACCGCAGAGGATTTAATGGTGCGTGGTTTAAATGACTGATTGCGTGTAGTATTTGCTGTATACCAATGAGTGGGTACCAGATTAAAGCCTTTGAGGCCATGATTGCTGTTGTGCTGTGGATTTGTGCGCTTTTCTAGTTAACACAATTAAACTCTAAAAAACTGTGAAGGCTGTGAATGTGAATGTAAGCTGTGATTAAGTACCTGCGATTAGTTTAATGGAGCATGGATTTTTGTATGTTAAACTAGAAAAAAAAAATTAAAAAAATAAATAAATAAATAATACATATGCGTGTATATACATAATGGAGGCTTTGTTTCGCTTTCTCTACTTTACGCTGCTAGGCTTAGTAAACGTAGAAATTTAGCTTAAATAGAGTTGTGACATTTTTTTAACATGACTATGCGGGTATTAGCACGAGTCAAAAATAATTGCTGTGGAAAGAAGCCTTACTTGTCCTCCAGCCGTTAAACCGACTCAAAGTGAAAATCATTATAAAAGACGTACTCGCGTTGCGGCGAATCTCAGATACCCACTACCCAAGATTCTTAATATTTATATGTCTCCTCGAACGATGTTTCTCAGCATCAGCTCTGTCCACCAGAAACTTCTCACAACAGCGTCAGTCATTCTGCTTAAGTGTACCCAGCATAATAGCCTTTTGAATAAATCCAATCGAGCTTTGTTGCTACATCGTCACGAATACTAGCAACTGAAGTAGACACGATGTCCGATGTGTGGAAAATTGCGATGAAAGTGCCACAGGCGGTCCAGAACAAAGTTTAGGCCAAGTAGCCATGGCATCCACATTTGAACGTAATATGTTACGTACGAGCTCTTCCCACCCAAAGAGACCATTGCCAACTACAAGTAATACAATTACCCCGTTAAACGGAACTGGAATATGTTACCCTCTCTGCTGCATTCATGTTACCCTCGTTGGTGCATCGGATGCCTTGCTAGCTTACTTATTACAATATCTGAAAAATTGTGGCCATCGTAGGCAGGTCCCAAAGTCAATTGCGCTCTCTATACGCAATTGATTTTTCGTCACAGAAATGGGAGAAATCTTGACCACTCGTAGATAATATTCAATAAATTATTTATTACTATCTTTTTAAATTTATTTAAATGAAATTTTATCGATTACTCTCTTAAAGTATGCGGTTTTTTTTATCTAAAAAACAAACACACATGCAATTATATCCGCAGCTAATACTCTCTTAGTCTATGTAAGATTCTCACTCCTTCTCGTTATGTAAGATTGTTTGTAATTGTAGGAAGAAGAAGAATTGTAGCAGAGAACTACAAAGGTTTGCTAAGCAAAAAACATCATAACGTCGGTAATTAAAGAAAGGACTTACGATGTTTGAGAGAATGGGTCTACAAAATTGTCTTTATATTGGCGAGTATTTCGCAGAATCGAACGAATGGAAGAACAAACGTCTTAGCATGAAAAACGACACATGGATGAGAACATGAATAAGCGGATGGGCAGACACAAGGGTAGTTTACAAGAGAAAAACTTGTTGACCGTAAGAGTCCAGAGCGGTCCGATTTGACGCCTATTACGAATGGGTCAACAGATTTAATATATCTTTGGCCTCTGATATTTGCTTAAGAAAACCTGAACGATAAACAGCTGACGACTATTTGTATGGCGATTAATTTTCTTTGATTAAGATTTCATGGTAAATTTTGCAGCTAAACTGGCGGCCTTAACTTAATTAGTACGTTACCTCAGGTTTTATGCATTTTTTTAATATTTTTTCTTTTGATGCGAATATTGTAATTTTTTTGTTTTTTTTTTTGTTTTTCGTATTCACATATATGTATATATTATGTTATGTATTATGATGTGTAATGGCTGGCTTGGCCAGCAGATTAAGTTCTCTTCCATGGTAAATTTTGCAGCATAAATGCAGCGAAGCGCATTTACTACAGTATACCGGTAGCTGCCTAAATGTTTCAGCTTTACTCGTTTGCCGGATTTGTTGATCAATTTGTTTTTGACATATTTTCCTATTGACAGGTCCTTAATGGATTAACATTTGTTTATGTCATATTGTTGGCTACACTGCCGGCATTGTATACTTCCATGTGTATGAGTTTATAGTCGACTCGTTGCTTACCAGTTATGTCTTAATATTTTTACTTTTGTTTTTATTGCAATCTCATATTTTCTTATGTAAAAAACAACTGAATGTTTATCGTTCACCTCTTTCTCTGGCTCGCTCGCTCCCCTACTATAAGTCTTTCTCACTCATTTTATCTATCTATTCGGTTATGTATGCAAAAATAAAGGAAAGCAAAGAAAATAAAAAATAAAAAAATAAAAAAATAAATAAAAAATGTTTTGCAAAAATGCTTAACATGACAGATCAAATAAATAACGTTACATATTTAGAAATGTATATATTTACGAGTAAATGTCTGTGAACAATGTGAGTTCTGCAAAGACGTTATAACCAAAATGTTCTGTTACGTGAAAACTGTTCCTTGAAATTTATAGCAAACCGAGAAATGCTTAAAACGAACTGAAATTTATTAAGAGAAACAATCATAATTGACAACGAATTCACTAAATTTCCTTCGAAAATATTTCTACCGGCGATAGAATCATTCTTCGGATATGGTCAGAAAACCCTATAAGTTATTTAATAATAGATGAGTGAAATAAAGTTTGATTGAAAAATAGCAGAATATCTGCAAATTATCGAAGCCTTGAAGGTGCAAAGTGATAATGTATTTATTTCTAATGGAGAATAAATTACGAAAGGGGTGAGGGGTTATTTTTTGTTTACTTAAAACTTTTCCGACTTTTTCTCCATAGCAGGAAAATGAATGCATTTGTTCGCAAAGCGTTTGCAACGCTTACAGGAAGCTTCCCCTAAGAACCGTACAGCAACTGTATGTATGCCTGAGCAATATCAGCTTGTGAATCGACCTAGGCATGTCCATCTGTGCCGTCTATATAAAAGTCGGTGGTAAAGGTCCCCCCGGTCGCAACAATTACGATATCATTTTCAACTTTGGAAAATAAATTGGAATGATTTGTTTTAGAAATGCATTCAAATCGGTTAAAGCATACATACACCCACACTATAATATAAACTGAGAACACCTCTGCTCTCGGCATTTTTTGCTTAATATTCATAAATTGCAACCGATACAACGCTAGTAATTTCTGCATACATCCTATAACTGATTTTGTACAAAAATTGCAAAAATCGTCCACGCCCGCTCTTATGGAGATCTATTGGAATTTAATTTCTTTCTATTTGTTTTAGTTTTTTTTTTTTTTTTTAAGTTAAGGGTGGTGGGTATAAAAGATTCGGTAAAAGCCGTATATAATTTTCTACCATGTTTTGTTTTCTCTTAAGCTCTTTGAATTTTGTCGAACAATTATGGATTTTCTTTGCCCTTAATCGCTCTGGCTGCTGGCAACCTTTAAAAGATGGAGAACTCTCCGAGCGGCAACGATCGAACCTTGTGGTGGCTGTCGCTCGTCATGTGAGTAACGTACCACCTTAAGCTTAAGCAAGAAAATTTCGGTCACTTTAGAACGTTGATTAGCTTTAAAAGCCAACTTCGAAATGACGGCCAATTAAACCCAAATCGCTGCAGCTTGAATACTCACTTGTCTCAGAGATCGAAATGTTCAATAATTTCAGCTCGTATGTGTGGCGGGGCAAAACTGAAACGGTCTTAAATCAGTTTAGAAAGTTTGTTGAAAGTAATTATGCTTTTTAAGTTTTTTACATTAAAATGCTCTCATGGTGTGCTAGTAGTAATAGTAGTAGTAGTAGTAGCAGTGCTTTATGACTTTTCTTTTCGAATAAATGCTAGAAATTCGAAATTACAGCCATTACCTATCTAAAAACCAACAGTTGGTCGTTGTAACAGGTAATTCATTTTCGTCTTTATATAAAACATAAACGTTAACACAAACAGTAACAGTAACAGCATTGAAACTTATATTCTTGTTCTTGTTATTGTTGGTTTTTTTGTTACTCTTATTGTATAATGTCACTTCACTGTTTCTGCATTCAGTTACGTTTCGCAAAAGTTGTTGCATACGCTGCACATTTATACATTTAAACAGCTCTCCCGCAACTTGACATTATAGAACGGTCAACAATGTCACTGTAATCACTGTCACAATACCATTACCAACAACATTAGCAGTTTTACACTGACATTTTTCTTTGTATTGTGTTATTGTTGTGTATGTTGTGTATTTAGTTTCAGATGTTTTTATATAAGAATTCACTTGTTTATGGTTGTTGTAACAATCGTTGTCGTCATCGTCATCGTCGTCGTCGTCGTCGTCGTCGAATCTTGCTTTTGTTGTTGCTCTGCAGTTAAATTGTGTTATTTCTGTAAGGTTTTTAAAAGCAGCACGAAAAACTAATTTCAGTTTGAAATGTTTAATGCAAAAAAAATTTGTTGTAGATTTTAAATACACAAACACAAGCACAGGCAATAACGACTGTGCCCTAAGGAGATGAAATTCAAAATTGGTTAGCAGACCGGCCAAAATCATAACCTACCTAAAGGTTGTATTCGCCAATAATATATCGCAATGTATCGTAGAAAGGCCACACCTATCTACCTATAAATGCAAACATATTTCATTCGCTATATGACAAACTGAATAAGAATCAAGAATACATTGTGTTGTAATGCGTTGTTCGGCAACTCAATCCGTACACTTACCAGGCAGGTGTTTGAACTTTTTTTTTTTTTCTTGCTTTTCACCCTCCTCTCAATATTTTAATGGTTTGCTTTCGATTTTTTTGATGTCAGTCATGTACCGCTTAAGCCGCAAGCAAATTATGCATAATTTCATTTGCATCTCTTGGTTATCATATTCGGCTTATATTGATTACTTATATCACAAATAGTTACCAAGAACTTATGAGATCGATAGCACAGAAAAGTTGCTCTAAAAAACCCATTAGCCTACTAGTCTAGAGATGACCAAATCCACACAGTAGCTGAAGATATTCTTTACATAGCTGGTCCAGAAATTTCCATTCATTTCCATTTAGCACATTTGAAGGAATCGACTTAGTCTCTTCCCGGATAGTCAACGCTGCTAAGTATCAATTTTAAAATGTTTTCATTGGTCATTCACTAATTTTTCAAAGCGAGAATTTTAACTTTAAACGGAAGAACGGACATAGCCAATTCGACTGGGCTGCTGACGCATACGCTTGTGTATAAGAACATATACGAAATAGCTTTTTATACCCGTCAGCATTAAATCTTCTATCTTCTATCTAAGCTGTCTGTCTGGGTGTCTGTCCGTCCGTATAAAGTGTGTTGTAAACATTCTCTTCGCCGCGAAAAAGAAGCTACCGACTTCAAATTCGGCATAAATATTGGAAGGTATTGAAAATGGCCCAAATCGGTCGAAGGACACGCCTACCGTACCACATAAACCGAGAAGACCTTTGTTTTGCAAAAGGAAAAAAAATGGTTTCTTCTCTACTACTCGTAAACTACAGCAGATAAATTTACAAAAATTTTACCACATATGCTAAGGGCGATGCTGTAATAGTGTTATGTAGTTGTACACAAATGGGCAAAACGATCACGCCTACCCAATATTATAGTGCATCAAAATTTAAGTATTTTTCACTACCTTTATAACGTGTAGAAACAAGCTTCAAAAACCGCACGACGTATACAAATTCTCTGCCAGTTTCAAATCTTGAGTGCAATTAAATATGCCGGCCTGATCGTCTGTCCATCTGTCTATTTGCGCAACTTTGTAGTATTTGTGGTAGACATTCTCTTGTCGAATATATTTTGCGAAAGAATTTGGAAGTGACTTAAACCTTTCCAAGGACACGCCTACAACGCCCATATATCTATGTGATAAAAATTTTTATTTTAAAAATAGAAAAAATCAGTCATGCCTATTTCATATTATAGTCCGATTCGGCCCACTTTCAATACCAACTTGCGGGCACGACCTTCCATTTTATGCCAAATTTGAAGTCGACAGCTTCATCCTTGCGACGATGGGAAGGTTTAAAACAGACATTATGCAGACAGACAGATGGACGATGGGCGGGCGGGTATGGATAAATTGATTCAGAGTTTTATGCTAATCAAGAATACACCTACTTTGTGGAATCTCTGAAGCTTTCTTCTGGCTTTGCAAACGTCTTCACAAAACAAATATACCTCTCATCGTTCAGTAATGGGTATAAAAGGAAGAAGAGGATACGATTTTTGAATTCGAAATATATAAAAGTTGTGAAAGGTTCATTTTCACAGAATATACAAATAATTATGTATGGAATCAAAGGATTAAGAAATAAATAAGTCGAACCAAATTTCCAAATATTGCCAATCCAAGCCTTTCCAGTCAAGGGAAGGCCAGCTCAACAAATCAAAAAATTTAATCAATTAGTTTTAATTAGTTTTAATCAATTTCAATATTTTAGTTTATTTCGTTATTTTTTTCTTTAAACATATATTTCATTATATTTATACATTAACATTTTTTAAGTGATACGTAGCACGATTACGAATGTAGCGGTAATCTTGGTTATTACACAAACTAGAAAATGTAATGAATTTTTTTTAAAATTTTTTTTTTTTTTTTTATTCCCATGAAAAGGAATATCAGTGAAGACGAACGTCGGGTTGAAAACTTACTTTCATATAAACCCTCTTAAACCGTAGTGGGAATTATGAAAATCCTCGTGTAACTTTGCGATATGCATTACACCACAATAACATCCGTTTGATTGCAATGCATGTGGCTTAAGATATTTCCGTCTATCCTTCGATGTTTGCTACAAAAGTCAATTTCGTTCTATGTTAAAAAGCAAGGAGACTTTTTTTATCACCTATTTTGGACACCTCATATGTCAACTTTTATAGGCGTGGTCGTCATATAATGCACACTTTTGCGCTTAAACACGTCCAACATTTTACCGAAAGGCAACATTTGCACAGAGTTGCTGGTTAATTCGTCTCCAATTTCAAAAAAAATATTATTTGAACTTATCCACGTAGAACTAATTAGGGAAATCGAAGTAGAAAGAGTTGATTGATATCAAGGTCAAGGTCGGATAGTTTCGGATAGAAGACGACGTTTTACTTTTGCTGGGATCAAAAAATTAAAAACTTATTACTGAAAAATATTACGTTTATGCTTCTTTTTGGCAAATTTCAATCCTATGCCGTCGACTGCCAAACAGGCTTTCTGTTCCTAAACTTAAACGAAATTGAAAAATGAATAGTGTATCTGATGATGTATCTGAGCATATGCATGCAAGCCTATGTATGTCTCTCCTTACGCCGTTGAGAAATTAATAAAAAGGTTAAGAAAATAAATTCACAAAAAGTGAAGTGTGTAGTGATGTGTAGTGATGACGATTAAAATACCTTGTGGCGTTTGCTTTACTTAGAAATGCTAAGTATGAAAAGTTATATGTTTGTGCAAAGGCTGCAGGTTTTGTGGATCAATTTAAACGGCATTCCATTGTAACGGGTGAAACAATTCGGCATTTCTTACACACTTACACACTTAAATTGCACTTAAGTTACAACACATGCAACAGAGTTGCAGACTCGATCATATATATTCAAACCGATTCCAAAATTAGCAACAAAAAAAAAAGGAATCGAAGAAAATTAATTATTTACTTTAATTCCTTGATGGCGTAAGGTACGCTTTTTTTTTAACGACTGTATGTATGATCTGTTTCTCCCTTTGCCTAAAAATCGTACTTGGCTTCTTGGCCAGCTATGCAGCAATTGTGAAAAAATGGTAAAGAGGCAGTCTTGCAAACTAACATTGCAACATGTTTTATTGCACGCAGACATCATCAAAAATCACTGAAGCTCAACAAAAGTTTTCGTATATTTTTATGGCCTACCGTCCGAGAAAGAGAAGTACACTAATTTTGTCATTCCGTTTACAACATTTCAAAGAAGACTCGGAATCAGTTCAGCAAATAAGTTCAATTCTTCCTATCTGTCCGTCTAAGCGGATGCATTTTTTACTTTAGTAGTGTTTCATTTTTAATACAGATGTCCTTAGCTATTGCAACACGATTAAAGACTTGTTTCCCATCTAAAAACTTGGGTAAAGTGTAGTAACTCTTTAAAAAACAAAAAAAACAAAAAAAAAAAAAATTCTACTTAATTTGAATGATGGTTCTGCTAAACCCTTATAACTGATTAATAGTGAATGCGCTATAATCTCCAAACTTGAAGTAATCATGTGACAGATTAGCAGAACCGTTAACATCGACAATAAAACTGAGTATCTATGGCGGCTCTCTTTGGGCGGAAGGCGGTCGGCAGTGCGCCGTTTAATGTGGTTTGTTCTAACCAGATGACACGATCACTAAGGAGTGCTGCCAACAACAATTGATCCAATTGGATGATCCAAAAGTCATTACGAGTTTTTATTATGAAGAAATTTGAATCCATATACTAAAACTTATTTACACTACTAATAATAATCACTGTTGGTGTGTATATATTGTTGATTAACGGGACATTTAAAATCAATTCAAAAATGTTTACGCTTCTCTTGGTCTCTCCATTTGTTATCAGAATTTCCGAAGTCGCAGAAATTGAAATGCGAACGCTCCACTGAATATATTTATTCTGTGGCTTATCTCTCTCTGTCTATCGCTCTCTCTCTCTCGCTCTCTCTCCCTGATTGCCCTTGAAAGAAGACGAATGTAATAAAAAATGTTGTCAATAGTTTTACGCTAACTTTTGAATACGAAATTAAAATTCGTTTGTTCGAATTGATCGACCAGCATGTGGTCAAAGTATTATTATTTTATAATTGCCGTTAAGAGAAAGAAGGAATTTTTCCTCGACCACAGTCAAATGACTAATGAGTAAAATCGAACAGAGTTAGGTAGAATTTTCTGAAAATATTGAATTCAAAACCAAATAAACTCGATCTTGTAAGAATGTATGTGCATTTCAGAAGAGAATCTTCTTTACAAGTCGATCGATTAAGAAAATTAAAGGCATGCCGCGAGAAGATCATGAAAAAAGTTTTAAGTAAAAGAAAAAAAAATAAATTAATCGGTTTTTTGATCCGTGTACAATTCGAACGCCTTCACACCTTTACATATCTTTCAGATATTACTCTTGAATATTTGAAGGGCTATTTAAAATGATTAAAGCGGATAGGGAAAGGAAAATTTACAAAATCGAACGCCTTTTAGAAGACGCCTTACAATGAATTTATGAATCCGCGCATATTCCATATAAATCAGATTAGACAGCGTTTTATAGTCATTAGTCTTTCAGATGGCAGTGACGTATTTTTAAGTTTATACTACTACAAGGGATAAGTCATAGATATATTCTGCGAGTTTTTGTATGATTTTTCGCGTTTGTAAATTCCTTCGTTTTCTTTAAATCGAACGGATCACATCTTTTTTGGAACTTGATTTAGGCATTTAAAGCAACTACGCCGAAGTTTCAGTCTTGTATTTCTATGTCTGCTACTCCAACGATGAACGGGATGGTTGGATGGGAAGAAGCAGAAAGATAAACGTACAAACAAAAGCCAGCATATACGGGCAGATTAATGAATAGTTAGACATAGAAATAGACGAACGTCGGTTGTGCAAAAGAATAGAGAAAAGAACGAACACATAAAGGGGTGTCATTTTAAATTAATCACATAATGAAACCATTGTTTTACGAGCTTAGTGCCAAGAGGCACCATCCATATTGATAGCATCAATTTCAGAATCGAAAGGAGGTCAGTCAATGTCGTTCATTGGCGATCAATTTAGCAGAGTTTTTAAAAAATATACTACTGCTTCAATTAGACCGCCAGATCATAAACAGCAGCATTGAGTGACGTATTGTAACTGAAGAAGTCTTTCAACTATTGCTCATGGTCCCTTGGGGCCCCAGATGCGACAGTTCTGTTTGTTCTCCGAACAATCTCTCCTCCTGTGCCGGACATCAGTACATACACAGCACAACTTTTAGTTTTTATTCGCCAGATATCATCATAATTGCATATTAATTACATATTAAGGGTTTAAAAATAGTGCGAAATTTAAAATAAGATCTCTTGATGAAAGCCCTTGCAGATGCTTTAAACACCAATTTCTTCTGATTCTTTTCAAAGATGAAAGGACAACAGAGCATCTTAACGCGAAGAGTGTTACTGGGCATTCGAGGATGCCGGCTTTAAAACTAGCCAGATTTAATGGACGTGCATCGATATTCTTACACTAGGAACACTATTTTGTCCAATGCTCGCCATATTTGCCTTACACTTCTATGCTCTTGTGCGCCTGATTGGACACGAAAGCGTTGGTTGTTAAGCCGGATTGTTTCATAGCATGATCAGATATTCATTTGTATGAGAAGTTTATAATGTTTTCGCGTACTGATGGTGATGTGCGAAGAACTTTTGGAACCATATGCGCGACGGAATCGAAAGTATAGTAATAAAGTAATGTAAGGAATGTAAAGTATTGTGTTACAATAGTAGCGAATAAAAATTTAATATCATAGCATAACCTCCAAAAAAACCAAAAACATCAAAAATGGAGCGGTCCTAAGAAAGAATTATATGCAAATTGTCTATAATCTCTGATGAGGACGTTTAAGAGATGCACACGTACTGTAGTAGCCCCGATTTCCAGGTACGGATCACGTTTGCAATAGGGTAACGTTGATTCATTTTAAACGGCTTTTTCTCATTTGTTCGCTTTTTTTATTTTAGTGTTTTGTAAACACAATTTTGTTGATTTTAATACTTAAAGGAAAATGGCAGAGAAAAAAAACCAAAAACCAGCTAATTTTTTTTTGAGCCTTTTAAAGTTTTTTTCACTTGAATGTTGACTTTACATATATGTAAGCTTATGTGTGTGTGTGTGTGTGTGTGTGTGTGTGTGTGTGTGATTGTGTGTGTAAACGTTTATAGTGCCGTTTGTTGGCAACAACAACAACATCGCAGAGCAGCTCATTTGTAAACGATTTAATTGCCAGTTAAGCGACAGTTAATCCAATACCAACAAACAGCCTTCAGCCATTGCATACCAAGTCACACCATTTGAGCTTTTAAAAATCTCTTTCACATCCATGTGCCAACCGCTGGTATGATTCTTTTCTTTTTCCGTTTCTCTCTCTCGTTTTTTTTTCATTGTTAAGATGAATGCATACTTTCGGAAAAAATCTCTTAGTCTTTCCTTTTTCACTTTTTTTTATTTTTGCGAACCATAAATTGATATTTTAAATAGATTCGCTGGGTATGAGTTTTTCTCGTACCCTGTCAGTCTGAATTCGCGTATAGCCGTAACAAAATATATATTTAACGCGAACTAAAAGAAATACGAGGGCTATACTTATTTGGTTTGGAGGCGAATTTTAACTACCCTAGACAATATAAAGTGAGTGCGGCCGCGTCAGCTGATCGATCAGGAACAATTTTATCCTTAACTTCTAAATTGACAGCAGGAAGATTGAACATTTTTTTTTTTACTTATTCTCAGTTTGGTGTTTGTTGTAAGCGTATTTATACGTGCGGCCCCACTCATTCCTTAATCTGATCCTTTAAAAGTGAACTACAGAACTGTATATAAAAAAACTTTTGTTTTCTGGTTTAATTTTTGCGATTTTGAGGTGACAGCTAGTCTTGATTGAACGAGTTTAATATTGTAGGCTGATCAGATATATATCACACTGAACGGTTTCTAGATGCTACAATGAACAAAAAGGTGTAGGAAGAGACGGGCAAGTTTACTTAGGTGAATAAGCGAACAAACGCGTGTAGCTAAATCAACTCAAAATCGTGCATTTATGAAAAATGTGTGTAAATATCTACGATCTGTATTCATGAGCGTTGAAAATAAAATGCGAAAGCATGGACAGACAGACAGACAGACAGACAGACAGACAGATATGAAAGCAGACATTAGGCTTTGGGGTCATGGGGCAGACGGACGCAATTAAATTGATATAAAATCTCATCCTGTTACAGACGTAATGACAAAAGTAGCATACAACGTCGCTGCGGCATTAGGTCTGAAAATAAAAGAAGTGGGAAAATTAGCATGTTAAAAAATAAAAAAAAAAAATTTATATATATATATATATATATATATATATATATATATATATATATATA
>KK502735.1:173400-199916 GCA_000688735.1 Glossina austeni | reverse complement strand
ATTTGATTTTATGGTCTTTTTTAAGATCATATTACTTGATCACAGTTTATTTAGGAGTTATTTTGGTTGGTTGTGAAAACGTGCCTAACATAACTAAGCAACGTCTTCCATGTTCGTTACAAATTGGATCAGTTTGTGAAATTTTCTCAGAGTTCAATCATCCATCGCAAGAGCAGCAATTGCGTGTTGCGGCTTCGAAAAAAAATATAAAAAAAAAAAAAAATAAAAAAATTAAAAAACAAAAAAACAAAAAAAAAAACAAGAAAAAATAGAGAAATTGCGCACTTCAATTTCAAGATTCACATAAGACTAGGTGAAGACCGCGTTTGCTTACAACACCATCAACCACTACCACCAACACGATCACCAAATGAAAAATAAATCACGACTTCAAATAAAATCAGCGTTAAACTGTTTGCTTCACGAAAGTAAATCAAGCCAAAAATAAAAAAAAAAAAAATAAAAAAAATAGAATGAAACGAAAGCCTTAAAATTAGTGCAAAATAATCCAAACAGCATAAAAACAATATTAACTGCGAATGAAAAATAAAATAAAAATAGAAAAATAAATTAGAAATAGTGTAGATTTACTGTGATATCTCCCCACTGCCACCAATGCCAATACCACTACCACTACTACTGCAATTACTACCTCCTCTACTACTACTAAAAGAAGAGTTTCGTAGTATAGTGAAATCTAGAATCTTCCACCACATAATTTGAGAATTTATAACATCATTCAAGCAGCGACAACGAAAGAGAGAAATGAAGAGAAAGAGAAGCAGGCGTTATGATCATAACGATGCTTATTAACGGCTGTAAAAACGCATCCTCATCGTCATCATCATTTCGTGTAGAAATTGGAAAATAAGCGCAAGTTAAATTTGACCCGACTAGAGCTATAATGATTATAAAGCCAACTGGATAGTATAAGAATAATAATAATAATAATAATAATAATAATAATAATAATGACAACAACAAAAGCAGCAACAACAACAACAACAACAACGGCAGCAAGAATATCAACAGTCAAATGATAAAGTTGTCTAATAGAAAAAAGAGCAAAGGTAGTTAGGTTGTCATAATAGTAAGCAACAAACTAAGAAGAATGCGGTAACCACCAGTTGAATAGTTTAAAGATTCGTAACGCGATTGCCGTAAAGTAAAAACGCAATAACAAATAAAAAGAAGAATATAAAGAAGGTGTTGTTGCGTAAGTAATGTGGGTGTTACGTCCACCACACTGCGAACATAAAATCATCTTCACCGAAATAATGAAAGCAAATAATGTTTTTGAAACCACAACCACACACACATATAAACATACATATACACACGTACATACAGGCATATGCAGTCAGCTCTTCTCTTACATCGTCTGTCAGTCTTAAGAAAATATAAAGTTTTCGCCATCAACACTGACGGGTTTGTTCTGCCCCTACACGAGTACACCCGTTTACTTATATATAGTAACGAAGGATCTGAGATTTTTTTTTCATGTTCTAGTTGTGGCTATTATTAGTGCTGTTGCAGCTTTAACAACGTTTATATATATATATATATATATATATATATATATATATATGTGTGTGTAAGTGTGCTTGCGTATCCATGCGTATAAATGTATGCGAACAAGATCACTTGCAATATGTTGACGACACCCAAACCAATAACAAGAAATCGTGTCCATGATCATCGCTTCGCAACAACAACGGCAATAATAATATTCTATATATTTAACTCTACAACGTCAACAACCGTTGGTATTGCTATTGCTAGTACTATTACTGTTGCTGTTCTATATGTAATTCTGTAATCGTATCGTTGTGAAAATTGGTCAATGAACCTGTAAGTTCACGTGTACGTAATTTTCTTTCTTCTACGGTTCGCTTTCATATGCCTGTACCTCGTTTCATACCATACAAAATTTTGGCCGGTCATGCATACGCACACACTTATA
This sequence comes from Glossina austeni, assembly GCA_000688735.1. Classification (NCBI taxonomy): domain Eukaryota; kingdom Metazoa; phylum Arthropoda; class Insecta; order Diptera; family Glossinidae; genus Glossina; species Glossina austeni. The sequence goes on along the minus strand of KK502735.1, from coordinate 197,953 downwards.
CCTATTCACAAGTACATACCTAGAACGCTTGATATGCGTAAATTACTTTTAATTTAATTCCGCGGTACACGCGGTAATATTCTACGAATGTTTACTGAGAGTTAAATGCAACCAAGAATCTTTCTAAACTTCTTGCAGTCTTCGCAAAACTAAGCTTGTGCAGTTTAAGTCTGGCGTAGAAAATTCATGTAATAAATCATTAGCTCAAAGCAATCAGTGTAAAGACATCTTTTTTGTAAGAATTTCTACGCGAAAGGGAACTGCATCCCTTCTCTCCCTATGCATTCACTGTTCAGTATTTGTCCAAGTCGAACGTGCACAAATACTATTCTCCTCGTTCCTCTCTTTCTACCCATAATGCTTCCAGACAATTGCCGTGCCCACGCGTGTGGGTGACATCCCCTGAGTGGCTGGGGTCAAAGAAGAAAAAGAAAAAAAAGGATATAAATTTATCGATAAATTTCGCAAATTGTTTCCGATAACAGAACGTTATCGGGCTTATGTTTTTTCGATTTAATTCATTCTCGCTACCGTACACAATATTTCTTCAAAATATATTAAATATTGAAATCTGTAGATTGCGTACCAATATGGTTATGGATTCTGTAAGACAAACTGCCGGGCATCCTTAAAAAATCGATTCAGCAAATAAACTCTAAACCGATTAATAGCATAAACGTTCTGCCCGCCAATGTAAACATCCACACAAGCTTAATATAACTTTGTACCACAAATTCTATAGAGGGTAAAAATGTAAGACCAAGAGCAATACTTACGTGATTTGTTGTATAAAAATTTTATTAAATTGAATATATCTCCACTTCTATAGCATCACTTCTTACGGCCAATACTAATCAATTGCGCTTTACACTACCGGTGACACAAGCATGTATTAAATCTAGGACTTGAAATAGATCCCTCCACCCTTTTATTACACCGATCAATTGAGAAAACGATTCTGACTTTGTCTGTCCGTCTGTCCGTCTGCCCGCTTGTCTGTCTTGTTTTCTTATTCTCAACCTACAGATCGCAATATGTGAGACTTTTTGATCGAATTTGGCGCATCGATATAACATCGCCCCGATTAAACGAAGTAAAAGTAGGTTATCTAATGGTCGACCTTGCCCCACTATGCTGTTTTTATTCATTTTATTCCATTTTCAATCGATTGTAGGAAATAATTCATCTGTTTTGCTTCTTACCGTCTCTCATCAAACACGGCTTATTTTTGATATGAAGCGTTTGTAACGCATGGAAGTAAGCAATTCGAGTGCCACATATATTCTTGACCAGCATATAAAATGGAATCTTTTTAATCCGTAAATTAAAAATTCTCCAATTACAGAATCACTTACATCGGTCCATTGCAACATTGGCAGAATTCATATTTCTTGGATGTACGCGTAATACGTCCAAAATAAAAAAGACTTTCTTCTGTAGTAAATTTCATTTCAATTCACGCCCAAGCTGTGGATGCCTTTCTTTTTCATCGCAAGAAATCATAATATTAGCTGGTGGCTAAACAACTATTTGCTCGTCGTCAAAAAAATGTATTACATAAGCAAAAGTATTTAAATCCTTAGGTGAAATAAAGAAAATTGCGAGTATGCCAAAGCAATTCAAGTAAAAGTTTCAACGCTCCTGCAAACGTAAATACGTTTTTCAGATAAGCGTAGGGATTCACCCAGATATTCATTTTCTGGTTTCACCGTTATTGAATATCAAATCTAGAAATTAGGAAGGTATACAAGAGATTGATGACTTGTCGAGCACGTGTATACAAGTCATCTAAAATTTTTAATGTACGTTTGTCTGCCACACTAAATGGAATGGCGGCGTCATTATGTTCACGGGTACACGCTTTCAGTGCATTTTATTTGCAATTCTGCGAACTAAGCACAATTACGTTTACCCCAATTTCGTAGTAGTGCCGATCAGCGATCGATGAACAAGTAATATAATCGGACTTTAGACCATTTTCGCTTTCTGATAGCGCAGAATTTAGTCAACGAGCCGTTGCTTCGTCACTGATTGAAACGCGTGTTTCGAATGCAAAAACCTTTTTGTTTCTTTTTTTTTTGGTCTGAAAGCGTAAACAGAAGAGGTGTGAAGAAGAAAGCGTACTTTTCTTAGAAAGGCAAGTGATTATGGTCAAAATCGATGTGATTACATTTGCTCTTCTAATTTCGTAATTTTCAAATTGTCTGGGGGCGTTCTGGAGTCTATGCATTTAAGTGATCCTTGCCTTAATATTGTTAAAGTTCAGGTCAAACAACTGCATTTTATGGAAAGTTTTACTTCCATTTTATTATTTGAAAAAACAAAAAGAGTTAGAAAGTATTGTTCTTGTACACCCATTAACCTTCATTTTACGATAGTAATATAAATTTTACCCTACTTTGTCGTGCTGTGACAAATTATTGTTACTGGGGTTCTGCACGTTTTGTGTTTAGTTTCTTCTATCCCACTACTTTATAATATATGGTCGGTCACGCAGACAGACGGATGGACAGATAGACATTTTGTTAGTTTAATATGGCCGGACAAAGAACAAAGACAGTTCTAATAACATAATGGGGCGGAGAGGGCTTCACTTAATATGAGTGTCGTCGACATATTAATGCAGGACGTAATTCGATACCAAGGCAGGATGATTAACGGCAGGCTGTCATTTAAAGCTCATCTCGAATATGTCAACCAGAATGTATCAAATACAGTAAAGGCATTAACACGGCAGATGCTCGATCAAAATACACCCAATCCCCGATGTGATGAGATTCCCAATTTTATGTGGATTCTTTGTATGGCATAAGGCAACAAGCAACCCTGATATAAAAGAGTAGTCCCAGCAACATACTGCTTTTGCGCGTTAAGAATAATTGTACCGTACCGTACCACTTCCGACGGCTCAACTATGGTCATCGAAAGCACGGTTTCTTCTTATTTCAGAAACCGCATACCCTACGAGGCTACAATATTGAAACGCTGTCAGCGTGCCGCCTGATTAATGAATGGCTGGTGCGATAGAGTGGATACGCAAACGGTAGATAGGCGTACAAGCTCATGGCGAATATAAATCAATGGACTCATAGATATCTTGGCCCAACTATTCAGTGGCCTTGGGTGCTTCCAAGCTTATGTGCACCGTTTAAATTCGAATTTAGCTCTCTGTGCTTTATCTGTACCATTATAGAAGCCGAACACGTGTTCTTTGTCTATCCGAAATACTAAGCCGGGTCACAGAGAGAGCAGACAAAATGTCATAGAGGTATTTGCGGCAAACATATTGAAGCGAAGAAGGAACGAGGAGTGTCAACGTTGGCCCACAGACCTTATAAAGGCATGTCGAAGTGGTCGTACCATAGGATAAGAAATAAGAGCGTATGTGGATTTTGGCGGGTTAAAGTCTCACGTTGGCAAAACTGCTGGTTTTCAGGTGGTTCGCCATCTAAACCAAAAAAGACGCAAACATATACACTTTACAAGATTCCTGAAGCTTCCAAACTGAGTATACCGCTATCTTTCGATATTAGGTGTGCAAAAATCAACGTAGGAGAGTAATGATAAAAACTGGATCTCAATGCAGCAAATCAGGGATTTATCTAGGGGAACTATCAAAACCAAACGGAAGACTCGAACGCTTTAGAAGGAAAAAAAGCTTGGCTTATGGTTTTAGCCAAATTGGTAAGATTACTAAAGATTGGCGAACTGTAGTGGAACTGTTAAGGCTGCTTATGGCATCGGAAATGCAAAGAAAAATAAGAAGATTAAACCTCAAGGATAATCAATTTTTCCTGGTCGAACAAGGCGCACAAAAGTGATAAAAGATGGTTGAAATAGTCCTTCATTAACGGTATTCGGCAATTCGTTATATGTATTCGTAGCGTGGGAAACGTAACTTCCGCGTGAAGGAATGAATTGAAAGTCAATTTCGTGGAAGTTCCGCTTGAAAATGATTTCTTTCGAGATGCCATCAAACCGTTTTCTTTATTACGAAAACAATTTATATAACTCATGACAGAACTTGATTTCAATAAAAGCACTTTTTTTTTTGTTTTCTTACCGAATAGATTTTTTTTTTTTTATTGTCATAAAGCCCACATTATGCATTTGTCCACCTATTACATAAAGATAGTGTGACTTGAAGAAATATTTTGTGTTTTTCAAATTCCTAACCTCTTACTACTACTCCAATTTCAAATTGTTATTATTAAACTCTGGAGAAATGAAAGAACTTGTCAAGCGACCATAAATTAGCGCAATGAAAGTGTTGACATTAATTGTCAACAATAAAAACAACAGCAACAGTAACAGCAATAGCTTGATGTTGGTAACAAGAATCGTTTTGCACGCTCTAATTTTTTATTGCACAACATTTCGTTAACATATACATACACGTTCATATTATATATAATTTATATATATACATATATATATATATATATATATATATATATATATATATATATATTTACACACATTCTTTATTATGATGATCAACGCTTTTGTTCGCTCCATAGCACATATAACCGCATCGGTCCGCATACCGCATGAAAGTGTCAATTTGTTCTTATTTTATATACGATCGACTTTCTACGCGATGCAGTGTGTGATCACGACCGCATAAAAAGTGTTGCGCGAAAAAGAAACATAGAGATGCAAGAAAAATAATTAATGTGCGTTCAAAAGTGAACGCGCATGCGTTACTTAACTGAGACAGATTTTTTGTATTTTTGTATTTTTGTATTTATTTTTATTTATTTATTTTTTTTTTTTGCATCTGTACCCTTAACAGTAAACACGTAGAACCATAAAACTAAGTGTGCAAGCTGGGAAGTTTACATTGCTCTAAGAGGAGCACTTACTTCCTCAAGATCGGCGGTAATTTGAACAAAGAATAAACACAAAACTTAAATGTCAACACATTGACAGATGAAGTGACAGCAAACGTGAGTCGCACCAGATTACAAACAACTTTAGAACAATACAACAACGGCAACAATAATAACATTTAAAATGCAATTTAAACGTGTGCCTCCATGCAACCAACTTCAGCAACTCAGTCATCGTTTATTTTCGTTTACACACCAAGTTGCTTTTGCAGGTTAGTTGGCTGGCTGTTCGCCTGTTTGATATGCCTGAGAAGTGCGTCAGTTGGTGCGAATTGTAATTTGACAGTTTAAGCATGTTTGGCATTTTTAATGAAGCTCTACTCATACACATATCCTATATATATATATATACACACACGTATATACGCATACACTAAACCATAAAGTGCGTATTTTATTATATCTCTATGTATATGCATCGCCGTCGTATATCTACCCTCTCTTTCGCACATTTTTATTGTCTACCAATAAGCGCCATCGCGTAACTGTCATTTCTGTGTCAATTAAAATACAATATTTCAACGTTGACATAGTGATTGCAATTGGCACTTGTTACCATTGTTGTTTGTAGGTTTCTACGCGGTGCCATATTTGTCATTTTGCACTTTTTCTATCTTTAATTACAACATAAAAAGATAAACGAAACCAGTACGCAAGCTACATGTTACATATTCGCTTGAGGGGGCATTTTGAATACCTCAGATAAATATGCGAACTGTTTAATTGCGAGCTCCAGTGTACGCCGTTTACATTTTTGCACTCGATTTAATGAATATTTTCGTTAAGTATTTCAAAAGATTACTTTTCCCTATTTGAATATTTTCAATTGTTCTCTTAAGACTGCTTTAGCTTTTTGATTGGCTTCATCTCGTTTTATTTGTCGAATCTTCCCCTTTTCATATTTTTGAACGTTAAAAACAAGTAGTAAGCCGTCGGGTTATCTAATTGACATGATAAACCTAATAAGCAATCGCATCGTTATTAAATATATATGTATGTATGTATGTATATATGTATGTGTGTATATACGTGGGGATTGCACTTAGCCACTTGATTTAAAAATCTACTGGTGTTAAATCAAGTACTCTACATTAAGTTTGTGCGGATGTATGCCACGCCCACCTTTCATTATATGGGTGAATTCAGAAGAATTGACTGAAGCATTTTCTAAATCAATCCACGTTTGTCTGTCCGTATGTCCACCTTATTACTCAAGGTTCTCAAATTACAGCTCGCAATTCTTGGCATATTTTGATGAAATTTGGTAAACTTATGTGTTTTGGTTCAAGGACGAACGCTATTGAAAATGGTTTGCATCGCACCATTTCCTCGATCATTTCCCACATACTACATTAGTTGTGATTACGATGCGAAATAAGTTTATAGCATATTGGGTTAATTAAGTCAATCGAAAATATGCATTGGCCTCATTAATCGAAGTAACAAAATCGTGGGCAAGAGTGAAAAAAATTGAAGCATGTGATCTATTTTGACATTTCATACCATAGAAAAAACAAACAACAGTAAGAAACGTCTCTTTCTCGCAAACTCACGCGAGACAGCAACTCTCGAAGCGGCTTAAAAGAATTTTTCTCAGGTGTACTATAACCCGCTCAAAATAATGAATTGTCTGCTAATATTATGAACTCGGTCGTTCCATCGTTATAGAAGCCACGTTGATGATAAAGTTTTCTTCATTCTGGCAAAAAAAAAGAGCGAAACATTTCTTTCTGTCAAATGAAATCTGTTTTCCTTCTTACAAAGGACAACATCAGATCAGATTAAATTTCTTCATCCTGCTGCCAATAGGAAGCTTTATCATTGAAAAACAAGTACAAGGTTCTAAGAGGAATACATTGAAAGGAAACTAGTCAAGTTTTAAGCGATTAGAAACTTTCACTGTTTGTAAAATTCATCTGGAATTAAAGAGATGAATAAGTGACAGATGCTTTCATTCATTCATTTTTTTTTTTTTTTTCAAAGTAAAAATCTCTGAACCATATTAGCAATAAACAGACAACACGATGCTGAGAAATCTTCGGCTCAAGCAAACATAACGAGATGTAACTGTATTCATATCGGTGAGAATCAATCTCTAGGTCGGATTTCTAAACAAGTTGAGGCTTTGGAAAAGAAATTGGAACAAGTGACTGCAGGGACTTAAATCTGTTACAAGTTCTCAAAAAACTAATTCGGACAACGGCTTACACACACACACACGGCCACATATTTCGGACATTAAATTTTCGGCCGCCTTCCGATTTCTTCTTCTTCTTCTTCGATGGTGACATATCCTTATTATCATACCTTTTTGCGACTAACGATACTTCTATTCAGACATGCGAGAGAATAATTTTAAAAGTTAATCTTAATCTTCACAGGTCGGGGATTGCGACAACATCGAGTCGGCGTCAGGTGTAGAAGAGATTACATTGATCTTAGCCATAGTGAGTGCTTAGTAAAGGCACAACACTTACCGTTTGATCACATATCTACTAGGATTTTGTTACCTCCGTACCTCTTTCTTCACTTCTTTCCGACCATCATCGTGTTATACATGTGGGGGACATTTCCTGAGTGACTGCTTGTATTAAAAAAAAAGGTTATTATTTGATCCAAAAAAATCAACGTTCACTTGATGGAAATTCGATGACCTCAAAAAAAAACGATTATATGATTTCCTCTGACTATTATTTTTCCAAATTTGAAAACTAAAAAGAAGGTAAGTGCATGCATAGTATTACAAGGTCCAGACTATTAAGTCTCAGATCAGCCGTCGCATAATTTAAATGCAAAAGAAAATCATTACGTTTGCATTTCGAAAAAGGATAGACAGAGGGTCGATTCATCCATAGTTGGTAAACTGGACTGGACTTGACGTTAGGGTTCTCGAAGTGAGGACCTAATATACTCTCATCCCCGGATGCCTGTAAGGAGCGCAAAATGAATGCAAGGGAAGAGAAACAAGTGCAAGACATTTTAAAAAAATCTTCCGTTCATCATGTATCTGTGCGTTCAATTTTTATAGAAGTTTCTGTAGGTCTCACATCGATTATATATGGCTTTTGAATTCTTCCATAAGCCAGCACACTATGGTTACTTTGTAGCTATAGAAACAAAAAAAATTGTTTTGAGATATTTTCATGAACAGATGCGATTCTAGAAAGAAGAGCCATTAAGGTTAGTTTAGGCCAGATCGGTTATGAATGACCGATATGAATGCCAGATGTGTATCAATTGGCTTTATAGTCGTAAGGGATAAGTATAGTGAATTAAATTAAGTAAATACCTCAACGACTAAGTCCCAAGATATTGAAGACGATAATTGACATAATAATTAACAATCAATTACTATTCTTGCCTGCCCCATCCCTTCAGTCTCCGGCTTTAACGACTCGAGTTAAAATCATGTTAACTATGTGTCTTGCAATTTCTTGTATAACTTTATTCGAGGTTTTCGAGAAATTTTGATAAACATGCAAACATGTATTAGATGAATTTGTTGTTATCTTCAACGATCTCTTTAAAGAAATTAAGAGCATTAGGGTTTGTTTCGGAAATTAACCAAATCATTAAAAACTAATTGAACGATGAAATTTATAAAAAAAAAAAAACTTATTAAATAAGTTATTCCGCTATACATAATTTCTATGTCTACGTGACTAACTGAGCCATACTAACCGGGCTGGCTCCCTTTTTCCTGAAAAAAATGAAAAGAAATAAAAAGAAAATAAATGGAAAACAAAAAACCACCAAAACCGAAAACGTGCTAATTGTGATAATGTGAAAACACAATAACAACATTTTAGGCCGGTAGCTATAAATCTCGATCTCGCTCAACTGCAACCAAAAATTATCAGTTACACAAATTATAGATCATACAAACACAAAAGTAACAATAATGAAAAAAAAAAAAAAAATAACAGCACAACAATAACAATAACAACAACATGTGCCTAAAAAATGAAATCTGAAAATATGATAAAAAGATATGAGGCCAGTTAAGACGATTATTTAGTGTATATGGATACGAGCAATAGCTGTAGATATAGTTACAGGTATATGTATACGTATAGGTATATGTATAGGTATAGGTATGGGTATGAGTATGGTTATATGCATGGCATGGATGGCAACACACGAACGGTCTACTTAACTAACTCTCCTTAGCAAGTGATGTTTTCATCTAAAGCATTTAATAGATCTTTTGCGATAGTTTTGGCAATTATAAGCGCTTTTCTTCTGCCTCTTATTGTTCGTTCTTTGATTCTTTTTACATTGCGGTTTTTGAATGGTTCAAAGGCCAATCTCGGATATCTAACAAATTTTCTGCCATGAAATAAAACGGCAGCAATGCAGCAGGCATTTGAACATTTAACAGATTTACACTTTTAGGAAAGAGACTTTTGGCAGCAATTTTACCCTAAAATTGATAATCGAGACGGTCCGCGAGGATAAGGAGAAAACAAAGGGAAAGACACACAGGAACACGTATCTGACAAAATCGGTAGCTTATGAAAAACAGTAAACCCTCGAGTCACAAAATCTTTGCTAAACATTGAAAATCCATTTACCGCCTGTTGATCATCATCATGATCGTTTAACTCAGTTTAGTCAAAATGATCGCTTAGTTGAAACAATGTTTTGCGTTCTGGCTCCAATGCGCTGCGATGTGGCTTAGCTTCTTCTAAATATTAAAACAAAAAACAAAAAGGGGCAAAAAAAACGAAACGTATCAAGATGTTAAACTTTATTTTTCTGTTTTTATTTTTTGGCAGCTTGTTAGGGAATCTCCTCAAAAATACCTATCAGCCAGTTAGTCAGCTAAAGCTATAGCTACAGCTACTATCATACATGATGCAGTATAGTTAGAGCTGCAAGCCTTTCTTTTCTTTTAGTTTTGTATTTTGTATTGCGAGTGCTGAAGCGGCGACAGATTTAATGCTTAGCTACAATTTAGTTTGCGGAAGCTTTCGTTAACATTCACGTGCAACACGTTTAATAAACAATTTTGATCTAGAGCAGATTATATAACGTTCTACCACCACCACCATCACCACCACCACCACCACCACCACCACCAACACCACCGCTACCGCTACCGCTATAGCCACCACAGATATATCGAATAGAAACTTTTGACCAAACTAATGAAAAAGAAAAAAACGAAGAAACGAAGAAAGGAAAAAAGGAAAGAAAACTGTAAGTTAACCAAGTGCTGCTTACACTCCTTACCACACTCTTGTATGTTGTTGCCGTTCCCCTTCATATTAATTCCTGGCGCGGTGTACACGATATCATCTCATTCATTTAGCTAAAGCCCAAAAAAAAACTTAACCATACTGCAGCATCATCAAGACTGTTGAAAAACTGACTGTTTCATGCTATGAACGCATACTATACATGTTAGTATGCAGTGATGCTTTAAAGTAATCTGCCCTTTTTAGTTCATTGGAAGCTGTTCTTTATTTAAGCGCACTTGACTTTATAGTTGACCTTTTGCGCATCGAGAAAGAGATTCTTTCCCGTTCCTCCACTAAATGCCAATTCAACCAACAGCAATCGATCTTTTCCCTACTTGCGATTCTTCTTCTTCTTCTTCTTTTCACCTTTTTCTTCTTTTTTCATCTCATCTTCTAGTTCTTCTTCAGCTAAGTTTCGTTAATTTGTCAGTGAGTTTGCGAACCAACTGCGATTTTACTTTATTTTTATACTACGATACTGTTTTACAAGGAATTTGTACTGATTGCTTCTAGTCATGCCCGATTTGTTGTGCTCGTTGTTCTTGATTTGCTAGTTTTGATTACAAAATGATTTTTCATTGGAAATTATCCTAAAATGTGTGTGTATATATATGTGTGTGTGTGTGTTTGTATGTATATCGATATGTGTGTTTATACGTTTGACTATGCACATCGCCTTGTGCTCTTTTAAGCACATACAGTGAATTTTAATTACTGCTCAGTTAGTACTTTTCTCGCTATTTTCGTTTTGCATATTTAATGATTGTTTTCAATTGAATCTCTTCTACGAAATCCTAAAATTATCCGTCTTCTAACGGTTTTAAAGATAAACCAGATAAAATTGAGTTTCTTTCATTTATTCATTTACTTCTTTTGTTTTTACGCTGTTCGCTCATTCCACGCGAGATGGGTGCACTCACTACACTCACTGCAAATATTTCCTTGTTAAGATTTTTGAAAATCGGTCATTAATTAAAATGACAATAAAAAGACTGAGCAAGTAATGCCCTAAATTCCTTCTAAACCGATCTGGCATAGCAAGTTCTTAACAAACAGTAAATACAGTTAGCTTCGTGAGTAGAAAAGTGAAAGCCGATGAAATCCGAGCAGCTACAAATGAGAAATAGTGTCAACGACGATATTTTTACGCTGTAAGACGATAGACATTTTTTATCTAGTTAGTAAAAGCCTGGAACTTCAAGTTCTGTCCATCATTGGTTTATAAAATTTACACTTCGCCACGTAGCAAACACTAGCACTAGACTTCACAAGTTCCCTATGGGCAAAACGCTTTTTCTTAGAGAGACTCGCTGGCGCCTCTCATTGAACTTCATGTTCACCTTCTTGATGCGCTCGTCGGCTGTAGGACATTTTTTGCCGTTTGCTTAATGCACCCGCAATAATATTAGTATCAGTTATTTACAATCCATAACACACTCCCCTATCTATCTAAAATCATGTGTGAATGTGCAGTAGGTCCGTCTAAAGTATCAACGCGTAAATCAGTTAGTTAGCTATCTAATCAAGAGTCACTGTATCGTGCATGGATTCATTTCTTACTTATCGTATTGATTGTTAGAAATATGATAGGATTTTAATGAAATTTGTGCGAAATGTGTCTGACGCAAAGCCGAATAAGATAGAAGGATAGTGAGATAGAAAAAGGGTTGCATTTTTCATTATGTATTTTAGATCAGATCAAATTAGATCAGATTTAAATTAATCGTGCATATGGATGAAGCAATTGAAAGCATTTTTTGTGCCTCAAGTTTTAAGACGACAAAGCTAAATAAATTTAAGAGATCTAAACGTATATTGGTAACGAAAGCTCTTCTTTTTTTTTTTTCTTTTTTCGCTATTATGGGACTTTAGTATCTCGAATGTTCCCTCAATTTTCAGTTTTAAGATTTTATAATTTTATTTAGATACGTACTAAGGTGAGCGAATTCGAAAATGCGCCTTTCTTTTCTCGGTCACGTTCGGTGTAATATATTATTTATACTAGTAATGTTTTGATCGCACTTTATATAGAATTCAGAGTACAAATGAAATGCTATATAGAATTGAATCAACTCTTTATAGCTACGTGAATGATGTGAAGTTTTTGCTTTACGAATAAAATCAGTCCTGCCAATAGTAAACAACAAACAGGTGTGATTATAAAAGAAGAGAAGAGAAGAAAAAATTGACATTTATAGAGCATATGGAAAAAGTCTTGTGGAAAGAAAACTAGAAAAAGTCAGAGAAAAAGACTTGACTTACTACAAAAAGCTAAAGACAAAAAAAAAGAAAGAATAAATTAATAACTTATTTAGTAAATTTAATTAACTTTCTTATTACGCGTATCAGAACAATCTTTACATTGCTTTCCGTTGCTTTCGTCTTCAAACTGAAGAGCTCATGTGAAAAAGAAATGAAAATTCCAGTATCTCTAGTGAAGGCAGATGTCGTGGGGCAAAAACCCTGAATTGGTTGCATTGAATCCACGTAGCGCCAATAGGAACGAGATCACATACCACAGGAGTGTCCAAATGTTGTTCTTACCAAGACTACACGAGACGTCATAACCATATGCCCACGTTTCATGGCCAGATCTGACTCTTTCGAGCAAACACGGATCGTCGTTGACGTCATTCAACAACTCTTAAACGACGGACTCATGCGGCGGTCCTTTCATTCAAATTTGGCAATTTCGCGACAAAATTCATCGCCAAACGTTTCATGCCCAACACATGGGAAATATTGGATAACATGAGCCAACTGATATGCCGACATCCTCAGTAACTTCACCGATTCTCCATAACCATTTTCTTCATTGCTTCAAGATTTTCATCTGTTGTTGACGTGCTGGGGCATACAGAGCGGTCACCGTGATTAACATCTTCTCGGCCCACTGGGAAGCGCTTGGAACCACTTATAAACCATTTTATGCTCAAAACAGACTCGCCACATGACACAGTCAACATGTCAAATGAGTTGTGGCACTTTATTCTTCACGAAAAGTTTAATACCGATTCCTTGGTCCATTTTTTTCGATAGCAACAAATTGCCGAGCACACCAAAGTACCTCTAACCTTTATACCTGACAGAAACAAACTACAACATATGCTGGGAACATGTGTCCCAGTCCCAACATAAAAAAAAAAGAAGAAGATCGACCCGACTTGGGAGTGTACGCAGCTCACGGAATTTGAAAAATCACCTTTTTTTTGAACACGCCTCGTATATAAACTTTTTGGAACATATGGATTATGGGGCGTACTTATGGAGAGAACTTTGTAAGCAAACTGAACCGAAATTTTTCATAAATCGGTCATCATAAATCAATTAATTAATCAATTGATCAATTAATCAATTCAACTCATCCAAGTCAATAAAACATTCACTAATGAATGCATTTTTGCTTTATGGCTTCTTTTTGAGTCATAAAATTAAAAAGGGACGATGTCTAAATCAGATTGAAAGAGGCGGGGATATGAATCCCAGTTGACATCATCAATGTTCATACATTACATCGAATGGTTTCACTCAATTACGGAATTGGGATCATTTATGTGAAGAACAAATAGGAAAGCGGCTCTAAGCGGCTACGTTGAGGGAGGGACACTTGATCGCGTGGGAAATTCTTTACAAGCAACAATCAATGACTTACCATTGATTCGATCCAAGGTCTTATGAAAATTTTTATGCACAATGTTCATCTTTGAAGCGCTAGAGAATGAATTGTAAAAAGTTAGTCACGGTTGTAAGGTATGCTGGAACGGAGCAATAGATGATTTGATGGTCAATTTTTGATTAAGAAAAGATTGCAAATGTCAAAAGAAATACAAAATATGATCTATTCAAGCTATTTGCCATCACTAGCGTCCAACTCGTTCATCTTTAGATAGAAAGGTAACAAGCGTTTTAAGGTTGTACGCAGAAAGACCGATGAGAATGAAAGCCCTGCTCGAATAGACAATCATCGGTTGTAGCCAGTATTAAATTCTTAATGCTTGGGAAGAACTGATGTGTGTTGATAATTGTGCTGACGTTTACCGGGCGAGTTGCGCCGTATGAAGCTAAACGCCATCATCCTGGGAAACGAAGCTATTATGACTGTTGACATGCTAAGCACCTACGCGTTGATTCTTTTCGAATTAACGTCGAAACCGTATGCTCTTCAAATATCGTTTTATATTTCGCAAGCTTCTTAGACAATGTCGTAAGCTTCTTGCCTATATCCGAAAATTCTATTTTAATGCTTACCATCACCGGTTTTTCATCAGAAACAAGTATATATTTATATAGCGAAAGAAGGGGGTTCGCAATTTTGGTTGTGTAGGCGCGTGGACTTTGTAGGTGTGTCCTTTTATCGGTTTGGGTCATTTTCAAATTTTTTAGGCGATACTTTTACTTTTCCGAACGATAAAATGTTTATCACAGACAACTACACAATTGGACAGACGGACAGATGGACAGACGAACACGTGCATATGTTTAGATGCATTCCGAGTTTGAAACTGACCAAGAATTTATATATTTTATATAGTCTTGGAAGCCTGCTTCGGGGCGTTATAAAAATATTGAAAAAAAAATTCAATTTTGATTCACTATAATAATGAGTAGGCGTGATCGGTTTTTAACATGTTTGTACGGGTGCTATAGCATCACCAATACAATATACGTTCAAATTCCTTTAGATTTATCTGCTGTAGTGAGTAACGAGCAATAAACAATGAGCAATAAATCAAATTTTTATTCCTTTTGGGAAACAGAGGTGTTCTCAGTTTACGTGCTACTGTATACCGTGTACTTCGTTCGATTTGGCCCATTTTCAATACCAACCTATGTGCCAAAACATCCAATCTTTTTCCAAATTTGAAGCCGATATCTTCATTTTGGCGGCCAGGAGAGTGTTTACAAAAGATGTTACATAGGCGGTCAGACGGACATGGTTGAATCGATTCAGAATTTCAGGCCAAGCACGAATATATATATGCTTTTGGGAGCTCTCCGCAGCTTCCTACTGCGCGTTGCAAATGTCTTGATGAAATGAATATACCTCTCGTCCTTCAGCGATGGATGAAAAATGAAAAAAATGTGTTTGAATTTTGATGAAATAAACGCTGCGAACTTTTTCTCTTTACTATTGTAATGGGAAATAAAAAACGTAACTGTACCAGTCAGTACCTCTTTAAATAGGAATAGTTTGGATTTATGTTCCGTTTGAAAATTTAATTGCCGTACATTTTACCGTTACCTATAGTACAGTTTACCATTTAAGATAATATTAAAGAAGCAGCCAACAGCTTCGATGACTGAAGCGGGAGCAACTGCGTCAAATATAAACCATATTTACTTACGTACTTAGTTACAAAGTAACACGAACGTGTTCTCGAAAACATAAGAATTGTTACTCATTTAAGAATGCTCTTCATTTTATTGGCTAAATAAATGATTATCATTTTGAAGAAGAAGAGCGAAAAGGAAAAAAGAACACTACATTTTATTAACATTTGCCTGGAAAGCAAAGCAAAACGCAAAAAACTATGAAAACATAGACATTTCGAAAAGTTTATAAAAATGCAAAGGTCTGTCTGTACATGTGTATCGGAAAATGAAATAAGAAGTTCTTCTCGCTACCTTACCAGCGCAGGTACTCTTTATGTCTAAAGTATTCATTGCTGGCGCTGGTGACCCTCAAAAGGCATCAAGCGTAAAAAGGTATGTTCTTTGGTATGGCAAGCGGCACAATCATAAATTATGTTTTATATGGCATTTTGCTTCAGTATATAATGATAGCAGTAAGATGGTAAAGCAGGTAAAGGGAAGTGATGGCGTGCGACTATGTGAATATGTCGGTGTGCGTATGTATGTGTGTTCGTGTGTATGGGCTCGTAGAGGTTTGGCCATACCATACAAAATGGCTTGTGTTAGGTCAGTTAATGACATTACATATATATATATATATATATATATATATATATATATATATATATATATAAACAATTTAATTAGAAAACCTATTACCTAAACATAAGTCTATCTGAACACCGGCGGTTAGAACGTAAAAGCTTTTATTGAAAAGCAAAAATCGCATTATTTAGATATGATTTGAATTATGCGCCGGAGCCGTAACAAGACTCAATTAATTGAATGATTTAATGCAAACATAATAGCAAAGAGGAATGAGGAACGACAGCAGCACTTAATATTGAATCCTTTGCACTTGCCCAAGCATATGTTATCTACATATGTGTCAAAAATTAATGCAAGAAAGTTGAAATATTAATGCGGGACGCTGCGGAAAGTCAATCAACGAATAAATAAACGAACAAAATGTCATGTTAGTAAAGTGCGAATCACAATTAAATTAAATAAATTTATTCTTAAAGCCTTTAAAATATTTATAAAATCGCTACGTATTTCTTATATTAAACTTACGAGCAATAATGCAATGATTGGAATGAGAAATTTGCAAGCACCGAAATTATAATTTCGTACAATAGTTGTTTTTATTAATCACGGAATTAAACCATGGAAATCTTCTTAACATGTCCATCAGTCCACTCTGTTGTAAATGTTTTTCTATTGTTAAAATCATACCATGATTGTGTTAATGAAGCTCCAAGCCGTGCATACGCTTTTAAAATTTTGAGTTTTGCCTCAACCCCAAGCCCCAAGCTTTTATGTGTGCAAGTGACATAAAAGTGGTTGAGATAAAATTTATTTTCCACCTTTTAGTTCACTTGAATAAAACATTTTATCGAATTTATTTTATACTTTTTAGTCTGTTACAGCTCGCCTTCTGGCTTCGAAGCCCCCTTTTTTCGACATTAACCACCATATTTAATTTGGAATTAACACGCTCCACTTGTCGCATCCTACTCTCCAAAGCGTTTTATTCAACGCTTGGACTAAAGGAATTGTTGAGAAAAAGATAAACGATGACTTTATAGCGGGCGGCATTTGACGAGCATAACTCGATTTTCTGTATTTTTTAAAGGCCCCCACTCCTTCGATTTCAATGAGTGCTTCATTATTTCATCATCTGTTTCAGGGCATTTCTTCTTCTGTTTGTAGGGCTTGCAATGATTTCAATCGATTTAATGCTCGACGTACGCTTGACCAGGTGCGAATATCTTCCGGTTCCGGACACAACAGCGCCTTGCATCTTATGAGCTCTCAAGGCCGACGACAGTGCAATTGAGAACATCCTGCGCTCAAGAGCTCAGAGAGCTGGAGCTCATTTTTTTTACGGGAAATCATTTTATTATACGAACATCGCCTTTTCCATTATTTGTATTTATTTATGTTAACTGCTAATGTCTGTGACAAGTCCGATGGCACCATTTACAAATTCATTCTCTATATCGATGGTAGACTTTATCATTATCTTCGCTCCTGTAAATGTTACGTAGATTTTCCGTCTAAATAACATCGCTTACGCTTAAATTGCCCCTGTGCCCCTTATCGCACCTATACGCTGGGTTTGAGCACACATCTTGTAGATAGCGGTTTCTTTCGATCTGAAGTGAGCAAGCAAGCTTTGCTTATCTGTATATGTATATATATGCTAATATATATTTTTAGAGGTCGCCATTTTAAATATAGACAACATTTTCTTTTTTCGCAATGTGTTATCGCCATAACTAAAGGGATGTGCGAAATTTCGACATAATCGATCATTCGACCGCAACATTTTTGTCTTTCATGTTGCCTTACAAAATCCAAGGCCGACCGAAATGAACTGAAGTACTCGAAATATCGATTTAAAATTCACCAGTTAAGTAAAAGTTGCCGATGTGCGTAAAATCAATGAAATGTCAAGTTTTTCATGCCGACAAAGAAGGCAATTGATTGATGAAAGTCGTCTTTAACCCCTTTGAACTCTTTAAACTGATCATGTCGGTCCGCATGATTTCCATTGCAGTTATCGTAAACAACTAAATCGACAGAGTTCATAGTCCCGAGCAATTGCTTCAGTACTAAGACGACCTTTTTCGCTTAGCTTTACAATGGGATCCTAAGCAACGTAATGACTGTTTAAAGCTAAACTTTCCGGTGTAACTCGTAATGCCTCGATAAGGTACCTGTATCCTTAATTAAAGTTCATTGTGGGCCCGTATGTGGAAAACACCACGTGACTTGAGGTCACGCATGTCAAAAGCAAACATTTAGTTATTATGGCATTATTGCCGTAAAGTTGCCCGTAAACTATCAAGTATAGCGTCCGGGATTTTGAAAAATTGTGGGCTTTTGTGGATCTCTTTACATTTTTGTGTTTTTGAGCAAGAAATTTTCCAGCATTCTACGGTATCAAGCCCGAATTTAGCCTTCCGGATGATGGCTTTGCGGTGAGCCGGCGCCCAACCGTGAGCATTCCGATTTCGAATCAGGTGAATCCATAAATGACGAACACTGCATGAACCATCTTGATATTGTCAATGCACACAAACTATTTCGACTAAGTAGTAGTGCCTTAAGACAGTTAGTTGCCCAGTTCGTAAAGCAAAAATTTCGGTTGAAAAGTTAATTCACTTACTGAAATGATTTCGGCTAAAACAGCTATTCGGTTCGCCCGATTTGGCATTCTCTGACGAATATCTGGTCGAAAATTTTAAGACTAAAATGCTAAAAAAACAATTCGGGTCTATTTTGCTTCAAAAAATTCCGCTTGCTTTCGAAGGGCGAATATTTGATCTGTTGAAGACTCAGTGGACCGATAAATACAATTTCCAAGATGGGAAGCTTTTTTTTGATTTGTATATATATATATATCGTAAGGTATTGGGTGAAAACATGGTCTACAAAATATTGAACTTTTAAATGAAGAGGGCATAGAATGAAGGGTGAATGCAATAAATAAAAGGAATGCGCAAATTTTAACCCTTTGAATATTCAATATTTCTTCACTTACATAATGATGTTTTGTTTTTACTTTAATGGGGATGTCCCTCATACGTGTAACACGGTGACGACCAGGAAGAGGATGAAGAAAGAGAAAGGCATGAGAAGACAGCGGCCGCAGCCTACTTTTATATACTTCTACCGATAGAACATTCACCAGCTTCGGCCAAAGAAAACTCACTCTACCGCACGTGAGATTTGAACCCGCGAACAGTGACTTGGTGTTCGCGCGGTTCGTACTCACTCGACTACTCAAGTGGATAACTTTAGAGTTTCGTGATTAAATATTTTTTTACACTTACACAGTTGCATTTACAAAATTAATTTGCGGCCCAACTTTAGCCCAATGCTTCTTCTGTCTATTGTCTTGGCCTAAGAATAAACGAATGAATGCAACGACCAGATCAAATCAAATTCCCTGTAAAAAAGCAAAAACTCCCGAATTTGTGCTACGGTCTTAGTTAGTTTGTAAATGAAATCTCGCGATATTGGCGAGATGAGATCTTTTAAATGAATGGCATGATATAATGTGAAGATGATCGGCTTTCGCTCTCGCTGGTTGTCAAACAACTACTGAACAATGTAGCGTGTACGAGCGTCAAGCACGTTGAGCTTTATAAATAGTAATTTTTCCCCCCACCCCAATAGCCCTCATCTGCATCTTCGTATTTCCTGTATTTCGGAAGCTATACCCGTAAACTACTGCAATTAAGAACCATTGGTATGGGTGTCATATGATTACCCTGTAAATTTTCGTAGCTAATAAATAATAAAAATACACTCGGTTTTCGAGTTTTCTTTTCATTTTCGCGTTAGTCAGCAACGAATTCAAAAAATTTACTTAATCGCAAAATCGCACCGTTGAATATGAAACATAACTTTACAATTTGTTTTATGATGTAGTTATCAAAAATGTTGTATGTGTGTATGCACTGATGCATACACACATATACACACATTGATTTATATACATATGCACGTTTACGTATGATCATAAATACAATGAAAAATAGATATTTTGGTTGACCGTAGTTAACCTTTTATATAAAATGATTACATGTGTGAGTGTACGTTTATGTTTATGAGTGTATGTATGTATGTATGTATGTGCAAGTGTGCGGGTGTTATACAACAGTGCATGCGCAAAGAAATGTATATAAGTAACTATAAACTGCTACATAAATCGCTCACGATCGATATCAACTAAAATAGATAATAAGCCCATATAAGCCATTCACTCTAACTAAATAGTCGATTGGAATGTGAACGTGTGTCGATGAACGCGCATGTGTGTGTGTGTGTTTATGTTCAGCAACGAATTGTGTGAGTGAATTGTGTTCGCTCATGATTCGTAATCAGGCACAATAATACCGATATATGAGTCAATGCAGTGAATATATTGTATATCGGTAAGTAAAAGTGTGTATGGACATGAACGCGATAGTTTCAAATTCGTTTATGCCCAACACACATTACTCATGTTGCGGCCAATTCGCGTATAGCAAACACAATACACAACGATTGCCCGGTAATGCACACACGAATCCTCCTCATTGCCATAACCATATAATCTAATCTAAGTGCGTTGAGTTGTGTTGTCTGCTGTTGATGTTGATGTTCATGTTGATGTCGCTCTTGCTGTTGCTCTTGCTCTTGCTCTTGCTCTTGCTGTTGCTGTTGCTGTTGCTGTTGCTGTTACTAGTTGCCGTTGCTGTATTTTTGTTATTGTTGTTGTTGTTGTTGTCTCTAATAATTGGTGTATGGCATGATTTCGTTGTAGGTGAGTGCATTCCGTGTACAGTGTGTTATATTATAAGTATAGGAAAATATCTAAAACCAATTTTAGGCCTTATTATCGCTTTACATATGAAATCAGTTTACAACCGCTACAGTAGTAATACTAGTTGCTGGTGTTAGTGCTAGTCTTCGTATTAGTGCTGGTAGTGATGATGGTGATGGTGATGGTGATGGTGATGGTGATGGTGCTATGTAGTGGCAGGCAAAAGACTGGCAGGCTGGTAATCATGTCAAGATAATGTTTCCATATTTTTGTGTGAGAAATTTCTCTCGTTTCAACCTTTTCCTGGCCAAGATGCTGCTGCTTCTGGTGCTGCTTCTGCCGCTATTGCTGCTTCTAATGTGAATCTTAAGAAATCAATAGTTTGGCGCAAAAAAAAAAAATTAAGGAAAATGAAAAAACTCTATCGGAAAATTGTGTTGACGTGTTAAATGGCTGGTTAGTGCGCCTTGTTACATGATTCCAAATTTAAAACCTTTTTAAGTTTTCTTCTCAATTTTTCTTGCATATCGCCGCAGTTTCAATTTCAATTCATTTTGCTAAAATGCAAACTTCCCCCCCCCCCCTTCCCTTCACCTTACCCATCCTGCCCGAGAGAGGGAAATTATTAGTTTGTGTGTTAAAGCAGCAGAAGGTGGCATAAATTTGTTGGCAACCTGTGGTTAAATGTGATTTTCTCTATAGTTTTTCGTGCACAAAAATATACAAAAAAAAAAACCAAAAAAAAATAGAAAAGAAAAGAAAAGAAAAGGTGTTAAAGCTTTTCGTTTCATTTCGCCATTTCTCCTTTATCTGCCCGCCTGCTTACCCTCTATCTGCTAAAACTGCTTTAATATTTCTTTGAAGTTTATGAGACATTATATGGTTTTTTGTTTAGCTAAAGCGCAATCGTGCTGCACGAATTATCATTCAAAGTGCGGGTGTGATTTCATTTCATTGCAATTCAATTATCTTGTTACGCTGCATAAATTGGTGCTGCCGCTGCCGCTGCCGCTGCGCGCAGTTATTGTCAATTTGCCGTGTTGACCCATAAACTATTGCAAATTTATTGCTAATCTGAATATTGATTAAAATAATATGAATTTTATATAAATTATTAATGAAATGAAAACCAAAACGAAAACCCACTACTCTCACGTAACATTATTAAACGAATATACAAGAAAGTGTGGCCAGCTTACACATACAGACACCGATATGAAATTCAGACGAATTGTGCTCTGCACGAGCATTAGATTGGAATTGAATTCAAGCGCTGTTTGTTGATAAGGCAGGCGTGTCGAATGACAAAAGAATTTCACAGTTGCCCCGACTACAAGACAACAAAAAAATACCAAAGCAATTAACAGTCATACCCGTTTACCGCCTAAATACGTAAATATGAAAACGGAATTTTTTTTTGTTACAAACTACACATTTCTTGTAAGCAGTGAAGAAGAATGTTTTACTCAAAGTATTGCCCATCGCTAGCTACCTATTCTTCCCAATCTGCCTGGGCATTTGTGGAGGGCCATGTATTTAAAAATCGTTCATTTCTGCTACGCAACAACAACTCATCGAATCGATTTTTTCATATCTTCATACGAACCAGGGCTTCGCTGAACATGTGTGTGACCTATCGAGGCAAATAAGGGATAATCGGAAGAACTTGAGCTTGGTAAGTAAGCCGCATGGACAGACGCTTACCGTTTGAAGCCTTCCAACACCATACCACGAACCTGTTTTACAAGGTGGATGGACGAACTAGGGCTTCGCTGAACATGTGTGTGACCTAACGATGNTATATATATAGATGTTATATGCATAGCCTCACTATTCTAATGAATAAAAATTTATATCGACAACGATATTTCCTCTCAAGGATTAATAAATCATCGCTATAGACGATAACTTAGAAATCGTCCATAGACGATAACTTAAAAAAGCATCGAAAAAGAAGAGCAAGCAAGCAAGATAGGACTATGTATAGTAAAGAGAAAACAATATATTTCACTATTCATGGTCGCTCGATAAACTGTTTGGCAGCTTTCACTTTTTTAAGTTCTTCTTCGCGACAACAAAAAAAAAAGAAAAAAACAAGCAATCAAAACAACAGCCAGCAACAGCACTCAAGAATAGTAAACTCAACCTCTGCTCAAAATCGCGCCGATGCCTTTCAATTGAATTGTAGGTCGCCCAGGCATGTTCCGGGTGTTTGTCTAGTGTTTTGCGTAAAATCTTTCATTCCTTTCTCCTTTTCATCAGTCATTTGTTGTGATGCCTTTCAACATTTTAACTCCTCAAAGCCTATGTATCACGGGTCTAGATAAACCTTGACAATCGTCCCAAGCAGGCGAACAGTTGCACATCTTAAGAAAAAATAATTGTCAACGTAAAGATTTCATCATTGTCGTCTTAATAGTATATAAAGTTCAGAAAATTCAATGAGTAAAGAGTTCAAGCTGTACGCGAGATTACTGCTGGAAATTGGAATTCATCGATTCCGGGCCCTTCTTCTTATGACCTAAGCATTTATTCAAAGTGAATTCTAAGAACAGGCCTAAAGTTGCGTATACATGTACATTGTCTCGGGAATTGTAACCGATAGGTAGGCCCGATGTAATTTGAAGCATGTGGACCGTTGATTAACCCTTGAAAACCTTGAAAACATCGGCCTCATGAAGGGGGAAGACATCGCTTCGATTTGATAACTTAAGTAAATTAAAAAATTACGGCACGCAGACTGCAGACCTCTCTAAAACCTAGCTATGCGTTATGGCGCCAGGGACATTTCTTTAATGAATCGTACCAAGCTGTAGACAGCAACGAACCAACAACCAATATTCTTACACGGGACTATTAAACACCATTTGGACAACGACGACACAAGTGGATCCATTTAATCGGTTTAGCAGACTAAAAAGTCATCGGAAGTAAAGTCTTTTTTTTCAAAAATCCTATTCACTAAAATATGTTGTCTTGTGTTGCTCTCAGGAATTTAGGTAAGTTATTAATTTTTCGATTTCGATTATAGTTAAAATGGATCGGATTCCATTGTCATTGTGATTAGGTATGAAGCGAACATCTAATCGCCTTTTTTTTTTTTGCAAAATCTCTTCTTCTTTTCGGCCATTGTAGGTGAATTTCCAAGTCATTGCTTAGTAAACATTTTGGCAAAACCATATGCATAATCGAATCATAGGCATGTATTTAAAATTTATGCGAATATTAAATATTTACGCCATGCACATGCACATGCGCATGCGCAAAACACACAATTCAAATGCTATTGTTGCTAAACGAATCGTACACATGCTGGATGACTAGGCGTTCTTGGTATCTTTGAAACTGAATATAAAAAAAAAAAAATAAAAAAAATAAATAAATAAAAAAAATTCCAAAATAAAAAATAACAAACAAACAAATAAAAAAAAATCACGACCCTTAAAGCCAAACAAACATACAAACTACATTTCCATGTACGAGCAAATACACAATATATATATATATATATATATGTGTGTGTTTATATATGTAACGATGACTTTTAATAAAACGCGATTACTATCGATTGCAAGTCAACAAGGGGGACAACAAAACAAATCGGCGCTGCATCTATAATGAGCCATATGAAAAACGTGTACTCAATAACACGCTTTGTAACTATTCCACTGTTATAAACATTTTTTCTGCTTTTGTTGTTGTATGCATACATATATACATACATATATATATATATATATATATAT
>KK502735.1:51708-155537 GCA_000688735.1 Glossina austeni | reverse complement strand
ATATATATATATATATATATATATATATTATATATGTATATATAATTAAATACTGCTTTCATTCGTTCTAGCTGTGATCAAAGAAATACTTGCCAACTTGCTAACAACGGCAGCTTTAGCACTCTTTCCCGTTAATCAGTTGCTTCAAGAATCCTTGTCCAATCAACATATACATACGCAATTTTAGAAGACAATTCAAAGATGATTACATGAGCACCCTTACCACCTTCGTTAATATCATGGGAAAGGAAGCCCGTCGTTCCGGAACGAATTCGGAATCAAAATTAATCATGAACGGTAAGGTGTTGTTGTGGCAATAATTTAGTTGAACACTCTTGACGGTGTAGAGTGAACAGAGAAAAGCGACGAAAATCCATATGCTTTCTATTTACTTGCTACAATCTTCAATTTAGTTTACGCAAATGAATGTTTTTAGATAGAAGATATTTTCATCAATAACATATTACTTCCCTACGTTATATAGAAGAAGCTTTGCCCAAATGTGATTTATTGGCTTTACACATTTTAAATTTGTTTTACAAATACAATCAAATCGTCGCCAGCATTATTTAAAAAACGTTCTTATGTAACTATAAAAACATGACTTTAAAACAATTACTAAAAATAGAAGATTTGAACCTGATTTCGTTGACAGCGAAAAACAAATTAATAATCAAATCGATAATCAAATTACGCTCAATACTAGAAAGAAACTTAAATTTCAATTTTATTTTAAAATCTAAAGAAATCTTATCAAAGCAACTCCTAAGCAAAGAGCATAAAGCAAAACTTGATTTCTGTTATTATTTTTCGCCATAATTATTACTCAGCCAATAGGGAATCAAACCTGCTTGACTTTCGAAGCATATAAATAGATGGATAGATAGGTTAAATATATACACACTTGCATTCCGCTAATTGTATCATCGGTTGACAGGTAAAACTGACTGAGTGCTTTCCTCCTCATCCTACCTTCACTTAAGAAATGTAAATTTATTCTCTGTGCTTTCTTCATAGTTAAATGAATGAGTGGTAGAACTGACCCGCCAGCATAACGAGATGCGATAGATGTTAATGTTAGCAAACAGTTTGTCTGGGAACTTCACTCTCGTAAAGCCTTGCCAGTGTAGATACAATTACCAGCTGTTCACCTCGTTCTGGCTGCTTTGCAAAAATCGAAATTATTTTTATTAAATCAACTCTGCTCTAACACTCGCCCTTTGCTTATGTCGTAGCTAAGATAAGCATAACTCTTTCAACTTTTTGTTCAACTCGCAAATTGAACCGATTGTGTTCACTATTATCGGATCCATATCGGCTGCGATATCCGAAGAACGAGATTTTCGCTACTTTCCCACAAAAATCTACTCTAATAACATGAACAATGTTGGCGAATAAGGGCAATAAGGGTTCGCGGTTGGAGTTGGCTTGGAATAAGCGAGCCATTGCTCCAACATAACCCCAACGTAAATAGTCCAATAAAGTTATACCGCATAATTTTTAAGGTGAGCTCATGTAGGCATTTTTGGAAGATTGCATGGTCGTTGAACTTTTCTCACCTACCGTCCAAAGCAGAAATCATCTACTTCGTACCATAAAAAATCGACTATCATGTCTGTGCAGCATTCTCCACTAGTAGTGATTGCAACGCCCTTTTCACATTCAAGAACGGGACGTTCAATCCACAAATCACCTACAAAGGGGCAAGAATGCGTAATTACGAAGTCAACTAACGAAATCGGCTACGTTTCGTGGCATTGTTTTCGTAACAAATTTTCACAATTACTGTACGCTGTACAAGTTCGTATGTACTGCGCTGTATTCCGCGAGCAATGCCAAGGTTCAAATAATGCAATGAAAAGAATATTTTATTCAAATCTTAATCGAAGATGTATTTTATTTGCATTTGCTTTCAGAATCACAAAGTGGATGACCCTATAATTTGTACTAATGTAATCATACCACTTAGCATAAAAGTAATTTCTGAGAATCAATCGAAGCCAACGGTTAATTTATGTCAGCTGAGTTTCGTGTGTAAATAAATAGAAATAAAAAAGAAGAACATAGATATTGATAACCAATTAATGGGTTTTAGCCATCGACTGACGGTATGTTACAGGCATGAAACAATTTTAAATTATCTCACAAAAACCTAAATTTTTCTTATGCTGAAGCTAAATGGAAGGAAATTTACACCCAAAAGTTTTATTTTGGTTTACAACACCAAAGTATAGAAAATGTTTGTCTCGTATTAGATGAGATGTGTGTGTTCTTTCCCTGTGTAAGTTAAGAAAGCAAAAAAAAAAAAAAAAAAAAACACAGAAACAAGTTAACACACTGTAGTGAATTACGGTCCACCGGACGGAACACCATAGACCGCCCTACAGACCTTCATATAACGACTTTTCAAAGTAGGGGAATTGGTCGAAGAAGTGCTCCGAACTGTCTGTGTACCGTAAGGAGTTTCGAAATGGATCGATATAATAAAATGTGACTCTATCCCCAGTACTCCGGTGGTGCATGCATGATCCGCACAAACTTGGTACACCCTCGTATCGTAGATGGTATGTATAAAACTAAAATCAGATATCTATTAAAATTAATTCCCTCGCGTTTAGTTTAGAACTCGGGGTTTGCGATGCAGCTACACGAACGGGACACTCAGTTTTCTACGTGTAGATTGACTGAAGTATAACGTCTCGCATTAACTTTGTTATCAAGTCAGTTAAGGAGTAGATCGACTACCACTAATCTTCTGGAATGTGCTTGCCATGCATTTATGTCCTTCTCCAAAGACGCACAATTGGATATGGTTTACAGCGATCTAAGTAAGGCCTTCGATAGAATTAACTACAAATTATTCTTATGGAAATTACGTCCTTCAGGCTTCCCACCACATTTAATTAATTAGTTATCCTTCTCCCTTGATGGTAGATCGTTTAAGGCAAGCAAGTCACTTCGAGACCATTCTATTTCTCTTCACCCATCATTCGTTGATGATCTTGCTTCCGCAACTGAATCCCTTCATATTCTAATGTACGCAGACGACGCCTTCTCGCCTTCTTATTCGGAACTTCATTCATGTCTCTTCCATTTTTTGATTTCAATAATTTTCTAACACAATCTTGTTCGTTCGACTTCTTGATGTTAACATCAAAAGAAATGCAAAAAGCTGTCCTTTTCTAGACAAAACATTTCTTTATCGAGGTCTTCAGTTTGATAATAAACTGCGATTTAATTTACAAATCGAACATTCTATGAATAAAGCTAGATCAGGGCTTTCTTGAATGCTGCTCGACGACCTATACGTAACGAAAAAACTGTACGACCTATAGTGGAATGCTGGAATATTCCGTCGCGGTATGGTTACCTTCTTATCGTTGCCATGTTAATTCTGTTGAATCTGGGCAGAAAGAGTTTCTCCTTTTTGCTCTAAGATATTTCGGTTGGAATCCACATGAGTCCCCTTAAGCACCGTAAGGAAACGGGTTACTACATATATCTTGGGATCCTAGGCATTACCTTCATGGCAAAGTTGATCATTTCTTCAAACAAATTTCAATTTGTATCGATTATGGGCTTAAAATTCTTAGGCTAGTCGAGGCCAGTGGGTCGTTGTAGAAAAAATCCTCCTGCTATTATCATTTTAGCCTAAATGAAAATTTTGCACTCATAAGCCGAGTAAATTGAAAGCCAAAAAAAAGAAAATAGAAAGCGGGGAACTAATCGATTTGTACATGCCCTACATGAGTTAGCCCAATACGAGTATTTTGGACCTAGAACTAGATATTGTTTTCATGTAAAGCCGTACTCTTCATTAAAGCTCATATTTTAGAGAGTGCGGGAGGAAGGGAAGCAAATTTGTTTTTTTTTTTTTTAAGATTTCGTTATCCTTCACCTCTTTTCGTCGTAAAGGAAGCTAGTGAACCCATTTTTGCGCCAAATAAAGCCCAACTTTTCATGAGAACCGTTATACGGGCTGTGATGTAAACAATAGACCTATGCGGTGCTCTGATTAGAAACCAATTTTCATCATAAAATATGGAAAATTCGACCCTTTTACCATATGAAGGTTTAATTGTCATAGATACGATTATGAGGGAGATAATTCAAATAAATCGCCCCATTCGATCCAGATTTTTCACGTTTACTATATCGAAAATTTATCGCTTAATAATTTTTGTTGAAGAATTGCAAATTTTTGTTTCATAGGATGATTTTTTCAAAATAAAGCGTTCTATAGAAAGTAGTAAAGCAAAAGCGGTCCGATACAATCGATTTTCAACGGAGCTTGTCCTTGAAACAAAACTGGTCATTGTATTATTTTATTGTATAGCTTGGCAGACATCAGACAGAACGACAAGGTTAGATCGATTCAGAAAATGATTCTAAATCGATCGGTATAACGAAAAGCGCTTCTGTCACCAATCGTAGCAAAACATATAGTTCATGGACCCTGTAGCATAAGTAGTGTACGATGTAAATATCGAATGAATGTTTTTTATATATCGAATGAACGTCACATCTATACAAACATTTTCATATATATGTGTGTATTGATATTACATGCAAATAAACATATATGCAACGACATTTTCTTTACCAAACCACATGAGAAGTTAAATATCAAAAGTAAATCGAAACAAAGGACAAAACTTATTAACTGCAAAAAAAAGAAAAAAAAAATAAATAAATGTTTTAAAAACACTTGTAAAAATACTAATAAGGAAATAAAAATTTCGCATAAAAAACTAAAATAAAATATTATTCTAAAATAATAATTTAAGTGATAACATGAAAAAATCAATTCAAAAACACAATAAAAACCAGTAACAGTTCGCATCGACTTGGCGTATAATTGTTTGCCTATTGTTAACATTTTGTATATTAATAAAAAAAAAAAAAATAAAAAAAACAATGGTTTTTTTTTTTTTTTGCTCCAAACCAAATCTCATCAGTAGTTAAGAGATACGTCTATAAGTCTGCTGCGTAGATATCTATAAAATGTTAATAATAACCACAAGAAACGATGAACGTAAGTTATAATGTTGCACATAAATATTCATACATACACATATACGTAAATATATGGTATACGTTCAAATAGTTGTCTATGCGTTTAATACATAACATATTCAAAATTCGATGGGCTTGTCTACCGCGACATATGTTTATAAGTTGTAAGTGTCAAAATATTAGTCAAGTGTATTTAAAAACAAACTACACATATGTGTAAACAAATTCTATTGTAAATAAAATTAAAATCATGAAAAAAACAAGAAAAGACTGTTATTTTGTTGTATGCACTGTTGTCTGTCTATTGCAAAAAATGAAGAGATGATGATGGCATTGCATTAAACATAAAAATAAAAAAAGTAAATATTTTTTAACTTAACAAATAGCGCAGTTATATACATATATGAGTGTTTATATGTATGTTTTATGTATGTCGTATATCTGCGTGTATCTGCTCTTCTGCACAAATACACATCGCACAGTTAGATTAAATATTTTAAAAATGTCTTTTAAACATTTTGCTTACCAAATAATAAAGAAAGTTTTTTATCCATCGAAAGTCGAATCTTGGGCACGCATCCAATATATCGATCGATACAATCGAGATATTTCCGACGTGTGCTTTTTTTTGTTTTCATTATTGTTATCATTGTTATGCTTATAACAAATCTAGGTAAAGATATAAACTCTAAGAGTAATGTCTCTCTCTCTCTTTCTCTCTCTCTTTCTGTCTCTATACTTATCTGCGGTGACGAAGAATGGAACCGACATTAAGCCATGCCGGGTGCACGCTTCGCACGTTATGGTAAATGTCTTCGATTTCTTGGTGGCACTTTTATCGGGATTTCCCGACTCGTAATAGATCAGAAAGGCTTTTCAACACACATCCGTAGTAGCGGTCTTCGTTTGGTTTAGAGAAATGTTTCCACATCTTCACGGTGCTCCTGGTTATGACATTTTCTGGAATAACGCAATCGAGTAACATACGGATGTTTTGCAAAAAGTAAACGTAAAAAGCACTTCATAACCACACTTTTCCCGGTTTTCATTCAATTCATGCCACATCCATTTATTGATGTGGCAACCTTTCGAAACGTTTTTCGCAGATCTGGTCTGCGTCCGTAATAAGACTCACTTATGCATCGATAAATTATTCGACGCAACATTTCGTCGCACCGAATGCGTTGTTAGTGTTGTTCATTGCCCCTGTTTCGTTAAGACTTCATTAGAGGCTTTCGTAGGATATCGCTCTCAGTTACTTCGTTCCTATCGTAGATTCTATATTGGATATTGATTATAATAATAAGCATAAAATCAATCGTACGGAAATATAAGCACAAAAATATGCTTTAAAATGGCATGTAACGTACATTATGACCACACTGCCTACTGGCCCGGTTTGAAAGAAGGAAATTCTGATGGAGTAAGTGAAGAGTGTTTCTGTTGCATGCGTGCAAAAAGCATAACAGGTAAAGAGCCAACGGTTTAGATCTGATAATAATGTTACCGAAAACCTTAAATAGATTACACAAATCCTTGAAATTTGTTAGAAAAATTTGTGCTCGAGTACGGCAGGTTTATGCGCGCTCGAGCTAATTTCTAATAATCGTAACGTTCCATGAAATGTACATATGAGTCTTGACAACGATCTTTATTTAAGGTGATAAGGGCGCCTTCAGAAATTAAGCATCTCTGCGGCCACTTATGGCGCAAACCTTTCAAGATAGTTCGCCGAAATTAAACTAACAAGAGAAGGACTCGCATCAAGGATAATGGCAATTTTCGTCATATAACCATTTTCAACGATGTTTCTTCATTTTGATCTAAAGGCTACCTCTGGTCAAAGCTAATTTGCTGCATTTAACCCGATCACCTAGAATGTAAGGCCTTAAATGGAATGCACTTATATCCCAGAAAATCGTAGACACTTAATTGTACAATTGTTTACTGCTAATCCCTATGGTGCTCGAATATCAAGTTTCTCTTAGTACCCTTAGCCTTAGGCAAATGGGGCAGCACTGATTTTAATCAATGTTTATTTAGTTTCAAAACGATTTCGTAAAATGAAATGAAGGGAATTATTGGTTTTCTCAGTTTTTTTAAATTCACTTTCATGGCACATTTATCGCGGCTCCTTTTCAAGATCGAAATTTCCAAAGAGAAAATTAACAAAGACTTTGTATACTAATGATCTGCATAAGGCTGCTAAATATAATCGCATCGATCTGAGCACGTGGTACTCAGACGAAGCTAGATCTGGAAAATAAGCCGCAATCGAACGAAATTGCTGCACCAAGCATTGTTTTTCCGGTGGACTGAGGGACATATGGAAACGTTCATCGCTTAAGATTAAAATTTTTCCACTAAATCTCGTAAACCGCTTTCTAAATGTTTTATAGCTTACGGCATTTTCACTCCAAGCCAAGTTAATATATCTTCAGCTGCATTGCTTTCCGGTTTAAGGCCAAAAAATATGCGATACAGTAAATGACTTCCATCTCTTTACATTTTAATATATATCGAGCGGTAGCTTGTAAACAACTGAAACATATACGATGCAACAAACATCAATGTCGATTTTATCTATACCTGAAATTTTGGAAAGAATTGATGCGAAAGGTCGATTTTATTTAGCGAACCATTTCAAGGCAGATAAATTGTTTACTTGTTCACCTTAATATTATATAGTGGGATGACTTTTCATAAGTATTCTCTGGTGTTACGAACACTACAATCGAGTTAGTTAACTTTTTAACTCCGAACGATTTATCGTGAACATAAAAACAACAATTATTGTATATTGAAACAAATGCAACATTATTTCATTACATATATTTTACACTTTAGAACTTCATTTCAGTTTGGTTATGCATATGTTTAAATATGCAAATGTACGTGTATAGAAAGATATACATACGCATATATATAGATATATATATATATATATATATATAAAGAGATATATACATACACATATATTTGTTTTAATCTCAGCATACTTCAATGTTTATGTGCCGTGTTATTATTAGTGTTATTACAGATTTTTTTTTATTTTTTTTTTTATTATTATTGTTGTTATTCAAAAGCGAAAGACAATATTTAATCACTAAAATATAAATATTACAGAAGCGAAATTTAATATACCCACACACTTATGCATATACTGTAAATATAAAAATAATAATAATAATAATAATAATAATAATAATAATAGTAATGATAACCAAACTACATTGTATTACATTTAAAAAAAGAAAAAGAAAAAGAAAAAGAAAAAAAAGCCAACGAAATTATATGAGCAGAGATAAGACAAAGATATCTTGCGATGACAATCACTCTTATGAATGGGCGGCGCTGAATGTACTTTGAGAAGCACTAAATATCCTTGGGGAAGAAGTGAAATAATTATTCTAGTGATTAACACTGAGACGAAGCAAATATTAAACTCAATGCTAAATATCGCATTAATATAATCGCATGACTTCTAGATCGTTCTGTTAATTACTATAATTAAACTTTATCATGAATGTTTGCATAAAACAAATCAAAAACAATGTTATCGAGCTATGTCAGTTCAATTGAAACGTATGTGTATTCGGCTTAGATCGAATTTTCCGTTTCGCACCCCCATCATCGAACGAAGTGCGGTATATTCACTTTGTCAAAACGTTTGCAACGTCCAGAAGGAAGCCTCAGAGATCCCACAAGGTACATATATTCTTGATCAGCATCAAATTTTGAATCGATTTAAGCATGTCCGTCGGTACGTATGTGTGTATAAACATTTTCTTGGCCACAAAAATCTAGCTATCGACATCAAATTTGGCGGAAATTTTGCAAGCTCTTACACGCAGGTTGATATTGAAAATAGGCCAAATAGGTTGAAGAACACGCCCACAGTGCTACGCAAAATGAGAACATCTCTGTTTTTGAAAAGGAATAAAAAATTAGTTTTTTCCTCATTACTCATAAACTATAGGAGATAAATGTACAAAAATTTGAACACATATTCTATGGGCGATGCTTTAGTAACTGTACCAAAATGGGAAAATAGGCCTCGTCTACCCAATATAATGGTGTGTTAAAATTCAATTTTTTTTCCCATAGCATTACAACACGCAGAAACAAGCTTCAAAATCCACTTAAAGTATACAAATTCTTGGCTAAATACCTTCGTCTGCGCAACTGTGTGGTATCTTGGAAGTGACCTAAACTTTTCAAAGAACACGACTACAACGCCCACAGGCCTATGCGACAAAAGCTTTTTATTTGAAAATAGAAGAAACCAGCCGCGCCCACTCCATATTAAAGAGCATAAAAATGTAGTTCTTTTGCTTGTCTTGTTTTTTTAGAATAACGGTGATGGGTATAGAAGATTCCGTCTCAACCGAATGTAATTTTAGTTAATCTTAGTTGTTGTATGTTAAATAAGCCATGTAAGCGTAACTTTCCCCTCACGCCTTAACGAGCCTCTCGAGCCTTAACCCAACTAAAACCATTATAGTCAGACCAAGCCGAACATTAAAGACCCTACATCACGTCACTTAATAGGATTATTTGTTTCTTAATTTTCGTGATAATATAACAAAAATTATATCTTATTTTCATGTAAATCCAAACTTTTCATCAAAGTTCTTGCAGGGGAGAATGGCCAAAACGTGAGCTGGCATGGTCCAAATTTAACAAAATTAATTGTTATACTGATGATTTTTTTATCACTCTTCTACTACGCCGGAAATTGAACTTTGTCGCCATATAACCGCGCACTTTTCATGAAAATGCTTATCCATAGTGGGCTCTGAAATCTATCGATATCCCGGAAAATTTTCATTATACAATATTAAAACTCAGACTTTTTTTTTGGAGTTTGTTGGAGCCTCTAATACGAGCTACCGACCAAAAATAAACTTTCCGCGTCCAAATTTAAAAATTTTATAAATTTATATAAAAGTGCAGATCAAGTTTACCCATGAAATTTCATAAATTCGACCTTTTTACCACATAGAGATTTAGTTTGCGTGAGCGGGGACTTAATAAATTGTTCATCCGATTCAAAGTTTTCACATTACATTAGAATGCCGAAATGCTATTCTTTAGTGAGTTTTACCAGAAATTTTGAAAATCGAAAATTTCTTTCCATATAACGACTCTTTCAAAATAAGGCGTTACATAAGAAGTAGTCGCAAAAGTAATCTGATTCAATTCGTTTGCACTAGGCTTTGTCCCCGAATCCAAACATCTCACTCTATCAGATGTCATTAAAATATTTCAAAAACAATGAGCAAATGATTCTGGATTGATCGGCATAATAGCAGCTGAGATAATTATATTCGATCTTTACCGAATCCTTTCACCATCATTTTTACGAACGGGAGAATGTTTGCTACAGATACTACAAAGTTGGGAAGGCGGAAAGACGAACATTGGACAGACGGACATGCTTCGTTATATTACGTATTTGAATTGGCCAGTAAAGTGTACACTCTATGAGCTTTCTGAAGCTTGCTTCTATGCTTCTTGCCTCTATAAAGGTTTTGAAAAAAAAAAAAATTAAATTTTTCTACTACAGCGATACTACAGCATCGGTCAAAGAAGATGCGTTCAAATTTCTGTGCGGTTATCTTTTATAGTTTATGGGTAATGAGCAAGAAACCATTTTTTATTCCTTTTAAAAAACGGAGATCTTTTCAGTTTACATGGTACTGTAGGCGGTAAAGTTCTTCAACCGATTTGGCACAAGAACTTTTAACGCTTCTGTCGAATTTGAAGTTGATAGCTTCATTTTTGCGGCCAGGACAATATTTGCAACAGAGATCGTATAGCCGGACGGACGAACATGCTTATATCGATTCAAAATTTGATACTGATCAAGAATATATATGTACTTTATGAAGTCTCCGAAGCTTACTTCTTTGCGTTGCAGACGTGTCGACAAAATGAACATACTTGTACCCCTCATCCTTCGATGATGGGTGTAGAAAAGTTCATCTATCTCAAGTGGCGTTACAAATGTATATCCAGACCTTCTTAATATATCCCCTGCCAGATGTAGTGTAGGATATTTAATGGCTGGCCTTACTTGCTTCTAGTCCATTGTATAGTCGAAATGTTAAAAAATATTTTTATTTTTATTTCTCTTGTAATTTGATATTAGTAAAGTGAAAAGCATACCAGTGCGTGCATAGTTAAAGATTTTCCTTACATAATATATCTTAAGTACTTTGTTCTTTTTATGTTCTCTTCCATAATAAGATTAAATCGATTGTGTTTAGATCTTGAATATAACTCACCTTATGAAGCGGAGAATTTATATCATTTTACGCGTATAGGGCTAAGAATAAATAACACTTTAACGTTTTTATATACAACGAAAATTGCGCAGTACAGCGAAGATTGATAAACAAGAAACTATCATTTTATGGATCTAAATATTACTTATATATATATATATGTATTGTGTTGTATATAAAAACTGTTTTTAACTTTTCAAAAAATTTGTAAAAAAATATTTATATTACGCATCCCCCTTATGTATCTTGTAGCGACGTTACTGCTTCAAAACTGCCTTGTCTTTCTTGAATTAATTTAATTGATGCCCTTGACTTCAGCTTTTACTGTTCATTATATTTCTGGTTAGTTTTATGTAAGAATACCAAACCTTTCACTTTTTGCTTTTGTTTCGTTGTTTCTTTTTTTTGGTTTTTGTATCTTCTTTTTCTTTTTTTTTTTTTTTTTTTTTTTTTTTTTGTAAGCATTTCCAAGCGTTATAATGCGCTTAAAATCCTGCTGTGTGTTTTTGTGTGTCCTAAAAACCCAGATTGATATATTTATGCCTATATTTTAAGCAAATGTAAGTGTACCAAATGCTCGTGCAACAATCAGCCCGAGAAGCAACATCATTAACAACATGCCCAACCAATTTGTACGCACATCTCTCCTGCATCTAAAAAAAATGAAGAAAAAAAAACGCTATATAAGCACAGGTGTACTAAGTTCATAAAAGTGTTGTAACAAAAAATCCACGATATCTACGATACTTCCCCTACGCATTCATATCCATCCATTCGTGCTATCCGGTCTATTCAACCTCAATAGTTCAATTTATCAATAACACTGATGGCAAATAATTATACGCTTAATGCAATCAATACTTGAACATTTCTCTCTCGATCTATCCTTTTATCTATTACATCCTTAAAAATAATTGCTTGCAACATTTACCGTAAGCGTATAAAAGTATCTTTGACCTCGACAAGCATATATAAAATAAATATAAAGAACTCATCATGCATGCATGCGTTACATTATGAAATGATTGCGCGAAGGTGATCGCAAGATATATTTGCTTGAAGTCGCTAAACCAATAAATAAATTTAACATCCAAAAAGCGTGTAATTGCAATAATTTAGTAAAAGGGCAGGCCAATGATTTATTAAGTGTTATGGCAAGTGTTGTCAACTCTGATGTACAATATCAGACCGCTGAATAGCGGTAACTCACGCACTAATTATATATTTTCATTACATCTCGGTAGTAGTGACACACTTAAACTTGTTCAGATAAGCCTTTCGTTGCCTCAACTTGTGCAGACATATGTGCCTTGTGTGTCTCTTTTTCGATTTAAATGCAATTTGTAAATGTTAAGTCCTATTAAGTTTTCTTCTATGTGTTTTTATTTTTCGCATTTATTTTGCGAATGCATTTCTTTTCAAAATCTTCTCATGTCCAGCACCTTTCATTTGCAATACTCAAAAATGTGTATCAAGCAAAGCCGGCATACAATTCTTAAGAATTTCAGTTTTCAAATAAAATATGTCTGTCTATGTTTACACAATAGCTTTTCAGCTGCAAAATCTAACTAAACGCCAATGTTCGACTTTATTGATATCAATTGTTTCAAAATCAACCGATTTTAGATTTCTAGAAATATAAGCATAAGTTAGATAGATACACATACGTACGTGGAGAAATATTGATGAAAGTTTGATTATGATGTTTTGGTATGCATGTGCCGTTAAGAGGAGCAACGACCAGGTGGACAATAACGGCTAGCGTGAAGCTAATAAAGAGCAATACTTAACAAACAATGCTCCACGCGCGATACGGAGAACTGAATTAACCCTTTGACACAATTCGAAGGCAGAAAATATGAAAAGCTTTAGCATAATTAGAAAACAGCGATAGTTGCTTTTTTTTTTGTTTTTTTTTTAATGCGGACCATTCGCTTAGAGGATATACCCCATGCGTGTAACACGGTGACAGTCAGAAAAAAGTGAGGGAAAAGAAAGAGATTGCGGAGTGATTACAGTCTGCCCGGTAAGTATAGCGCCTTCACGGACTAAGCACTGAGAAATAGCGACGACGAAAGTAAACTCTACCGAGCTTGATATTTGAACTCGCAAACATTGACTCAAGCTACTCAGGCGGATAGTCTGTAAGCTACGCGGGCAGTTCAGTGATGACGTATACGAAGTTCCTATCACGGCGAAAGAATATGGAAATAATGCAATTTATGCAGACTTTGTATGGTTAAAATGGAAGTGTAGGCAGGTATGATCCAATTAAAATTGTTAATGTAATCAAAGAAGCCTAAAGGAAAGAGGACTTATGCCCTACACCTAAAAGCGCCATCGTTTTTTGATCATCCCATTATCGATATCCTATAGATTTGAATGAATCCATTTCATAAAAATTTTTACTATTTTCTTGGCACAATCTTGGGTAGCAGTCCTTTTTTTGCCTTCATCTCCACCGTATGCGCAGACATTACATCTTATTAAGATTCCTTCTGATGCACAACATATCAGGTTGATTAAAGAAAATAGTCAGTCATCAGTTTGACTGAGTGATATTCACGTTGCTACTCCTGACCGCTTCCACAGCTGCCATTATTGAGTTAAACTTAATCGATATTGCTTCAAACACGAGCGTCACAGTCGATCATTTCTTCGCCATGTGGAAAAAATGTTAATCGGTTTTTTTATGCAGATTTCATTATTAGGTTGCGTTATTGCCTAGTTTATCAAATTGTCTGACATCTAATAGTGTTTGCTTTTTCTTTTTCTTTCTATATATGAAAATGGAATTGTAATTGTAATCTCTCCAACTATATATATATATATATATATATATATATATTTTTTTTTTTTTTTTTATGACACTTTGCAGAGTTAAGGTTGAAATTCTTTATAACAGCATTTTTAGACAATCAACGCTTTTTGCGAAAAGAGCGATTTATAGCGACCTACCGAAGTACGAATCGAAGATAGGTCTTCAGAGAGTTTGTCTTAGGTCCTAGCCATCAGTCCGTTTTATATATATATATTTATATACACACATACATGCATGCACACACACACACACACACACACAGGGGGGGTGGAAGCCTATAGTGTATTCCACCAAGGTCCCACCATCGGAAGCGCGCTAACGACAACCAGCCTCCGCGAAGTAATACGTAACGGTGGTCCCGCGGG
This sequence comes from Glossina austeni, assembly GCA_000688735.1. Classification (NCBI taxonomy): domain Eukaryota; kingdom Metazoa; phylum Arthropoda; class Insecta; order Diptera; family Glossinidae; genus Glossina; species Glossina austeni. The sequence goes on along the minus strand of KK502735.1, from coordinate 141,045 downwards.
GGTGTGTGGTAGAAGAAGTGTGTGTGGGGGGGTTGGTTTTGGTACGTAGAAGTCGTATTTGCTGCTATTAAGAACTAGCAGTATCTTTCGAAAATTGTCTACCTCCTGCTCACTGAGCTAAAAAAAAAAAAAAAAAAAAAGAATACATAAACACACACACACTTGTATTTATATATATATATTTAAATTTGTAAGATATTTGTACCCCTTTTATACCTAATTTCCTAAATTCCTAAATTCCTAAATTCCTAAATTATATATATAAGTATCTCCATATTTGAATCTTAAATTTATTGATGATGTTTTTCTCTTTCGTTCAACACAAAATCGAACAAATTAAACAAATTAAATAAAATTACTTGTAAAGCAATTCACAAAAAAATGAATTATAGAAGAAAATCTATAGTGAAACAATTGGCACCTTATAGTCGGTTAAAGCCGACCATTAAATTCGTTTCGAGAAATATTAAAAAGCGCAAATTGTGTTTTTCAAAATAGAGCTTCATTCGAGCCAAGACCTGCAACACCGCTCGTCATTACGTCAAACAAAATTCCCGTGTGGGAACTGACTATTGAACTCTACAAAAAGGATCAATTCGAAGACTTTGCGAGGATTGCATATAGCCTTCTCTCAGGTAGTATTAGAGGTACACAAATCAATTATATATTAATACTTTGTATACATTACGAATCAGGCTATTGTCCATGAAACGAGAAACGAATGTATTTCTCTTATACACTGAGTGTTCGAAAAATTATATTTAAAAGTTTTATTATTGTTGTGAAGACGATATATGAAAAAACAGTTGAATTATTGAGATGAAAGAAAGGGGGGAAAAAAATCAGCTAATTTAGCAGCATTGTAATGATTGTAAATATTCCTGGAAATGAAACGGAACTGGATCATCGTATTAAATCTTTTGAAGCAGATCTCTGTTAACTTTTTCCTTTTTTTTTTTTTTTACTGCGATTCTGGTTGACAATGTTACTTGAGCTTCAAAGGAAGTAGCGAAGCCGATCTTATAACTTAGTATTATGTAAGCATAAGATTCACACGCGAAAGGAGATTAAATGAAGAGGGCAGGTTGCTCACGAAAGTAAAACTTTTTATGTGATACATGAACTCAACGCCAAAATACACTCTAATGAATCGACTGCAAATTATCGAAGACAATGAAAAATTAAACGTAGAAACCATGATGAGCAACTTGACAAGCATTAATTTATCACAATCGATTACTAAAACCTACTAAGAAAGAATGAAAAAGAAAAAAAATATTCAATGTAATTTACTCATTAATATAGTAAGTAATACATTAAACGAAAAGGAAACGAGAAGGTCACTTACATGCATTATCACTAAATATTATATGATCCGTCCGTATATCATGTTGTATGTTAATACTCTCGTATTTTTCGTTTATCTTATAATTTATGACTGACATGTTTTTCCCATAAAATTATTGAAATATTTCTTTACTTTTTATATGCGCATATGATTTCTTTATCTTTTTTTTTTTTTTTTTTTTTTAATTATGTAACACAATTTCTAATCTAAGCTGGATAGTCGACCTTCCTGCGATTCTTGTGCAACCTGAATGTACTTTAAGCAGACATACATAGACACGCTTACGGTTATACAAGCAAGATATTAGTCTTAAATCAACGTCTGCCGGACTGCAGATATGTTCATGCTGTACCTCACTTGTGATACAAGATGTGGTAACTTTATGCGATTCCGTCCATACAATATCTGTCCACGTATTTTTGTTTTCAATATCCATACATACATAGCCATTTTCAAAACCTTTTAATAAATTTCAGTACAATAGCATGTTTTGGCCCAACAACGAACCCTATTGGAAGTTAATTACATCTCTGAATACAAACCTTATTTAGTAAAAAAAGTTGAACTTCTTTTGATCGAAGATTGGAACTTTTATGCAAATATTTGCTAATCGGGCCAAACTGAACATTTTTAAAGGCTTCTACATATTTCTCTGGCCGTTAACATAAAAACTGAATGTTATTTTTTTTTTTTTTTTTTTTTTTAATAAAATTTGCACGAGTTACTCAGCAGATGCCCCGTGGTAATGGATGTTTTTGAATAGTTAGTTAACTATAAGCCTAATAAACTCCTTGAATATTATTCTTGCATAGGGGTTTCTTCGGTCCTATAAACCAAAAATTTGAAAGAATCCCTTTTTTTAAAGCTACTACCAAGATATTCCTCCTCACGTTAATCACGGAATAAATCAAATGTCTAACGGTACCTTCACACAGAGTGCAATGTGATTTGGAAGATAACATTCAGATCGGGTTAATGCTAAGAAACGAAAAAAATACCAATGCACCGCCTAGAAAGAGATGTGCACACCCTAAGGACTATGAGCATAAACTGAGCAGTTTTCTGCGAAAACTCAATAAACAGCACTCAGCTTGTAACGCAACTCTTTGAAATATATTAGAATTGCTGATAATAATATCACATCGTTCTACATGCAGATGCCCAAGTTTATAAAAACATGACGACACAATCTCAATTTATTAGTGATATAAAATATCCGGACTGAGTAAAGTCGTTTCACAAAATTTGACTTTATCATGACATCAACATGAAGTCCTTCAGAAGTGATGCAACCAGTGCAACGTTTCTCTCGCATTTCGATACTTTTTTTACAAACAGATTTCTCAAGATACTCAGAATAGGTTTCGATTTTTTCTATGACCTCATCATTCGATTCAAATCGCTTTGTCTCAACCATTCCGTTTGATATTGACAAAGATGTAGTAGTCGCTGCGGGCCAGACTTGCAAAATTCAATGGATGCCACAGCAATTCGCGCTAGAGTCCAAAGAATTTTGCGCTTGTAGTCATTGACGTAGAATGCGGTATTTTTATTCGAGCAAACGTTCCGTTCCGTTTGGAAAACGAATTTCGCATGCCTTCATATTTATGCAAAATATTAAATGCAATGCCTTTTGATATCCTTGGGATGTCAGCTATTTGCTGCAACTTCACTTTTTAAATATCGAAAATAATTTTTAGGGTTTTTTTGATGTTTTCTGGTGCAGCTATATTTTGTTTGAGAGACGATTGTATTCTGCGTCATCTTGTTGATCGCGATTGAGGACGTAGCACGTGTAATACGTGCCAAGCAAACGCCGAGTTTCAAAAGGATATTTTCTCACTAAGTAGCACTGTGTCGAGTCGGGTGTCACTAAAATCAGTGAAACTCGTAAGTAAAGGATCGAAATGGCAGGAAATTTTGATGGATGATATGCAAAAGTATTTCCACGTTCTAATATAAAAATCGTACGAATTCTCTTTTTAAAAACGACACCTATAGGCCAGTCCCTAACATTATTGATCTATACGACTGTACGATTAAGAAAAATGAAATCAAATGAAAAATGAAATTTTGAATCGCTACTTGAAAGTTAATTTTGAACGAATCGATGAACTTATTCTGAACTGACACGAAAAGCGTTCAATGGTCGTACATAACGAGAGCAACACATTGTACTTTCATTTACTTTTGAAGCTTTTTTTTTGGTGTTTTACTTTCCATAAGAAAATAAATTTAAATTTATTTTCTATTACTTTACAAACAATCGCTCCTGAAGGGGTTAAACTGATTGGTAATGGTTCACAAGACAAATCAATTTTATATCTTTTATTTTTTATAATTTATTCATAACCGTTATTTTAATTAGAAGTTAAAACAAAAGCAAAATAATTTAATAAGCATTTCCACAGACAAAATGATTATACACTGCTTGCTGACAAACACTTGCTGCAGTATTGCAGTAGATTTTCAAGCGGTGAAAAAGCAAAAGGTTAAGGTTTTAATTTTGCCTTCATGTCAGGGTGAATATGCTTCTTTTTTTTTTTTTTCATATAAAAGGAGAGAAATTAATTTAACTTAAGTCGAATTGTTTGACACTTAATGCCGGCATTTTTTTACACCCAACTAAAAACACTATAGTAGGCTCCGGTCCACTATTAAATACTACTACATCACCGTACAGCTGTTCGTATAACGATTATTCGAAAGTAAGACGTTGTAGCGCGAAGTGGTCGAGAAACGTGGCCGACTTCAAGCATTTTCAATAGCGTGTAATAGCGGGTCATGTATGAAATGTAGAAAATAAAATCGAAAATTTTGATCTGTACGGTGAACACAAGAAACAAAACGAACAAGCACAGGCCTTAATCGACTCAGAAAGTGATCCTGAATCGATCAGTATAATAAAAGATTGAGTCTACTTCAAGTTCTTCCCGCTGTTGCATGCGTTGGCACAAACTTACTGCACCCGTGTACCGCAAGTGGTGTCTACTATAGTAAAATATTTGTGCATAAAATGGCAAGAAATAAAGCAAATTTGGATGACGTTAAAGAAGTCGAAACTTGGAGTTGTTTTGAATTCCATCTATGAATGTCTCCCTTTGCAGTCAGTTTTCGTGACATCCATTTTAAAAGTTAAAAGTTCTTGGAAATCATAATTCGATATATACGGAAAAGTTCCAACTTTCTTTCTTAATGCTTCTCATCTTGCCTAACAAGAGAAGTTGGCTGATCACAAGTGAACGAATCGAGTGCCGCATTACCCGCAAGGGATCCCTGATGCACTTTCGCTCAATTTCCAAACAATCCAAAATCTACTATGACTTAATAGTGTGTAAGGTATTTATATGAACGTTGTTTTGCAACATATATGCGGATAAAATAAGCCGTTCGCGATATTTACAAAGCGTGGATAATAATTAAATTTTGAATTGGTATCGTCAATGGACTTGAATTTGACATTAACAAAACTAATTTAGAAGAAATTGAAAATGTTCGAAACTATTGTTAGATATTATCATCTATTCGAACGTGACAGTCGATAGAACACGCCCATTTCCCAGCCTAATGTGGCAAATTAAGTGAATTAAGTGCTTAAACTTGATAAGTATTATACGTGAGAATTGTAGGGGCGAAGAGACACCACATCGGATAATTCGATTAAAACCAGATGCCAAAATAGGCTCGTGGCAAGCGTAGTGATGAAGCTGCTATACCCCTATTTTCCAATTTCGAGTACAAAAAGTAAAAGTTGAAATAATTTAAGCTTTAGACAATTAAATGGAAATATTTTAAGCTTTTTTTTTTTTTTTCTTTCATTTTTATTTCTCATTGCTGACCTTCTTTACAACTGTGTGATGACTTGTAATTTCTTTCGAAATGTCATTAAATGATTTTTCATTTTTAATTGTTTTTAATAAAGTTCTCTCTGAACATATTCAAATGTATTTATATAAACATATATATATTTCTTATTTTCTTTCGGTTGTCCATTCATTATCATTATGCACATATTAACCGAGTCTAAAAATAAGTCATGACTTTTTTCTCCTTTTTTTGAAGCGGTAAAAGATACTTTCTTCAAAATGCATTCACCATCGATAGCGAGGGTACCTTCGATCCGTATCGTGGCTTTTTACGTTTTCGACATTATCGTCGACGTATCATGTTTTGGGTGCTTGCCTGCAGTTCGATCATTTTTTCACTTGAAAAAAGCATTTATTTATTGAGATATATATATATATATCTCATATATATATATATATATATATATATATATATATATATATATATATATATTCATCAAAATATTTTCAAATCAAATCATTTTCTACAGCTTTTGCCCATCTTTCTGGCAGCACGGCAATACCGTGTCGAAAGAATGATATTGATTTGGCAGAGATTCAATCATCGACCTTCTTCAGCAGCTATGCTGCATCGATCTTATCAAATGGTACTCGGAAGGTAGGCGGGGTGCGGCCACACGAGACTTCTCATTCTCATCTCCAACAGTGTATCCCTGACAACTCTTGCAACATATGGCCGAGACTTGCCATGCAAGGCAATGACTTTGCGTCTGTTAACCACTTCTGTTGACTGTTCTGCAGTAACAGTTTCATTCAGGGATGATCCCGCCATGTGCACAGTGAAACTTTAAATATTGCATAAATATTCTGCTTCGGTCCAGCCGTGGATGGCTCTCCTGGATTATTGCGCTTAAGATTGTCGCAGCAGATCCACTTTCCACTGCCAAAGAAAACTCTTATTTCTTTCCCTGGCAAGCGATTCGTATTGGAAGCCATTTTCCCTCCTTTTGGATCTTTCACATCGCAAGTAAACGTTTAGAACTGCTAAGCTGTTCGAAAGGTTTTTGAGAATTTAAGCTAAAGTTTTAATTCAATTTGTGTCGCGGCTCATGGCCTTCGAATTTTTTTTGTCCGTCCAGATCCTTCTTTGCCATCGACATACACATATGTTTATATGTGTTGGCCGATTCCGTTGAGTTTTAATTGGAGCTTGAGTGGGAAGAGAATGAGCAAAAAAAATCTTTCTTCTTTCAGTTAAAGTATTAAAATTCTATTTATGATTTAAACAAATACGCATAGCTCTCACGACTGTACTATTTGCGCCGATTATAAATATAAACGTAATACTTTACGATATTGTTGCGAAAATCTGATTTTCTAAGAAAGCAACTTTCAAAAAGGTGGTAAAACCAAACACACATTTGTGAGCCCATTATCTGCATCACGCATCTGGCAATTGTCGAAAAAATCAATGACAAGTCGCCGAACATTATGCGGAGAAAGGGATTAACACAAAAATGTCATAAGGAACTACGTACTGGTCAAGTCAATCGAGTGTAGTCAGCTGAAATGTTGTAAATACAAGTTTCTCTAAATACTTAATAAATAGATCTCTCAAAAACTATAAATGGAACCTGAAAAGCACAGTTCACTGGTGCGAACTGAATTTCAAAAGGATTTGAATAAGAAATATAAAATCGCCATATTTTCGTAGCATATTTAGGTTAGACTTCTTTCTACCATGTTTCCCTTCCTCTTCAAGGAAATGTATTTACAACAAATAACTTAAATATACTGGCATTGCTTTTTTAAATAGTTTTAAAACAATGGCAGTAACTGTTATTTTGAGTTTATTTTTGAAAATTTGTCGTAAAATAACTTAATTTTTGTCAATAAATCCTTTTCTAATTTATATAACGTTTTTAGTGTGTATTAACAATTTCGAGAGTCGCGTAAAATATGTGCAATTTTACTAACCATCGTAGTAATCATCATAGACATGATCATTAATTTGACAAGAAGTGTGAAGATGTATAGTTTGGGTTTTTTTTCTTACTTAGTGGCACAACATTGTTATACAATTTAAGTACACGTGCAAATACCGGCAGCAAGCATGTAGTTCCGTAGAGGTGTAATATGCGGTTTTTTTTAATTTTTTTATGTGCATATTTGGAATACAACAATAACTTTATTATTATTATTATTATTATTATTATTATTATTATTGTTCATATTTTTTTTTTTTTTTTGTTTAATTTTGTTTTTGTTTTTAACAACCACTCGTATTGGAAACGTATATATATGCTTTGAATTCCTTACTTACTCTCTTTGCAGTCAGTACCCTTTTATTTCATTTCATTTCATTTCTGAATGACTAACTGTCGCCTATGTTTAAGATGTTTTAAATATTTATTTTTATTATTTTTTGGTACTTTGTCTCTCATATATACACATACACATTTACATTGTAAGTCTCGCATACTTGCAAGCATTCGTACATAATAGCAAACTAGTTTTAACCCCATATTTACAGCATTCCCAGCTTTGGGCTGTAACTTCTTCTAAGCATAAGTTTTCTGTATAAATTGACCGATACGAGTGACCAAAAGTATCAGTTCCAATCTTTACAGCGTACGGTTAACAGGGCTACTTCTGTAAACGTAAACAATTAAAGTAAAAAATTTTAAGAAAACCTTCAAATAAAAATGGTGGGTTTATTAAAAAAAAAAAAAAAAAAAAAAACAACAAAATTTCAAATTTCAAATAAAATTTGAAAAAGCGCTTACATAAAAATAAAATTTATAAAAATTATAAAAGAAATTAAAAAAAAAGATATGAACAAAATTTAAAAAAGTTTTTCAAATCTATTCTTCCTTTAGAAAATATTCGTTGTTATCACTTGTGCTCTCTTGGCCTTAGCTTCGGCTGATGTTAGCCATTTATCCAAGAAATATCTACCACCTGCACAGCAAAGTTATTCGAACGCCGGATTTAGTTATTCAACACCATTGGTGCAGCAAAGTTATTCACCACCTTTGGTACAACAGCCAACTTACTCAGTACCTGCCGTGCAGCAGAGTTATGCCGCACCTGTGAACGAATATTTGCCACCCAATAAGCACAGTTACTCGACAGGCGGCTCAAGTGGTTTAGGTGGTTTAGGCGGTTTAGGTGGTTTAGGTGGTTTCAGTGGTTCCTTTGGGTACTCAGCACCCGCCGTTGATAGCACTTATAACGCACCATCGGTTTCATATCAATTACCCGCTGTGCAACAAGATTACTTGCCTCCTGTACAACAAACTTACGTTCCAGCTGTGCAGGCCACATACTCCGGCCCAACTTCCGGCTATTCAGGATCGTCTTTCAGCTATTCATCGGGTGACGCTGGTACCCAATATGCTTCCAATGGCGGTTATGTGTACAAAAAGTAAAGAACGAAAACAAAAAACAAAATGAATCTTACAATCTAGCGAACCGGAAAGATTCTATTTTCCTAAAATATCTTATGTAAATTACCATCAATGCTATTTGTTAATTATTGCAATTTTTGTAAATAAATCAATTTAAAATATAATAAATACGCATATTCACACATTTATAACGTCTGCACACAAGGGAATTCTTTTCCGTCACGAAAAATAAGAAAGTAATGGTTTCGTCATTGGATTATTAGTAACCGAGAATACGCGTTCCAGTTGCTGCAAAGCCTAAATATACTCCACAAGACTTGGATGCTTAAACTATTTTATTCTTGCACCTAAAAGTACGAAAATTTCGTAATTGTTATGCATTTTCAGAGGCTTTAGCTGCAAAAAAAAAGTACTCGATTCGAGTTCGAGTAAACACACACTATAGTGGGACACGGCCCATCATTAAATACCCTACACCACTTCGGTTATTACAATTGATGATGTAACAACTTTCAAAAATAAGGTGTTATATGAGAAGCGGTCGAAAACGACGTGCGATCCGAATCATTTTAAATAGCGTTCCTTGGGCCACAACATTACACCGTTGCACCAAATTCCATCAAAATATCTCAAAAATTGTGGCCTATGGATTGAACACAAGAAAATGAGATGGACAGACGGACAGATAAACTGAGATCGATAGACAGAGGCATAGTAAAAGGTGGGGCTATCTTAAGTCCTTCTGGATCTTGGAAACGTCCGCACAAACTTACTATGCCTTAGTATCACAAGGGGTGTAGGGACTAACAACACTACGAACGGGAAACGAAAATGCGAAAGTGAAGCTTACGAATATTTTTCATTCTCACATGCTGTAAATCAGCAAAGCCGCTTTTCTTTTTTCCCGGCTTAGTGCAGAGCTCTTTTTGAATTCAATGCAATTATTGTCCCATATTCCCAAGGGACCTTTTTAGAAAGCTCGTTCCAATGTTCTTGGTCTCTTAGCACTAACCATATCCTTATATTTAGAATGCCTTTTGCAAAATTTGATCTCAACGTAAGGAGCAGTTATGCTTACGCGAGCTAGACACTACGCATCATTGTTTACGCTGACATCATATAAAGGCCTAAGTTAAGGGTTAAATATTTCGAGTTTTCTTTTCGCTATTTATGTCGCCATTGCTTAATTATCTTACAAGCGTTCTCTGCCTAATAATCACTTAAAATTCACACATGTTGTTATTGTGATATTTTGCAATTATCAGAGTTTCACTTTTCTATTCATAAATTTCCAGTCGCTGCTGTACTTCGACTAGTCCGTATGCCTATAAGCATGCAAATTGAAATTCATCAAAGTGATCGGTTAACAAATACCAATAAAAACGAGCTTCCGGTTTACGTCCGAAATTTGGAACGAACGTTTACTTTGGAACGAACAGAAGCTTTGCACGTTGCTGAAGCTTAGGCGAAACTCGATGCAATCTTCCGTTGCCTTATCTAAGCTTGTCTATATTTGGGCGTTCCTACACTGAGGAACACTGAGCAGTGCAGTGAACATCATCTTGTAAGTCATCCGTTGCATGGCTTATACGCTCTACAAATGCTAACTCATTATAAAAACCCACTCAAAAGTATCATCGTAAGCTGCGAATCGTGTTCTATTTCCGTTCTTAGTAATTAGAAGTTCGTTCTATTTCTGATATCATTTCCCTACTCTCCTAAAACTCTCAAGGAGATATAACCAGCGTAACAAATCATTTAATTATTTTCCCTCGCATTTCTGTCGTACGTGAGATTTAGAAGCAAGTCAGATGAAATAGATTCTTATAATATTATCGATGTCATCCTTAAATGCCGCCAATCGTAGAACACTGATGGACTCCTTGGGAGCAATTATCATTAATTATCTCAAACTTTTTGCCATTTTTTTTGTTTTCCTAAATTTTTTTCCCTATCATCGATAATCATATCGCATAATTATTTGTTGGTGTGTATGTTATCTGCCATCTATTCTTAATTTCTGAAAACTATTGTGCCTAATAATAAAGATGAAGTTTATCCACACTATCAAGTCATATGAGTAACAAAATTGAAGGAGAGAAACTGTTATGTTTTATATAACGAGCATAAAAATACTAATTTATCTTAAATACGTGTGTTACTCAGTAAATTCAGTAATAATCACTTTTATTATTTTCTCTATAAGTAAAGGAACTGTCAGATGCGAAGTTTAGTAATTTAATATGACGGCATTGCCAGATAAACATATCTGCCATTATGCAAATCAATCAATCGTACACAAATAATCGCTAGCGGTCTTCCTTAAAGATCGCTACTACATTATTTGTGAATATTTATAACACTATAACTTATCCATGCGAAAGTCTAATCCGTAAGCATTACGTAATAGTATATGTTGACCCGCTTAAATGTATGTGCGAATGACAAGATACTTTTTGGAAGCTTTAAATAAGTTGCTTGCTGTGCCAACGGAAAAACAACCATGAATAGGAGTAGGCGTTACTCTTCCTGCTTACTTCGAAGTCGAGTGCTTCTTCAGTGGTGCCTGTTAGTAACTAGTAATAAGCGCAACACAATATCGAAAGCATAAAGAAGCAAGTTGTTGGTAATAGAAATAAGAGGATTAACTGAATTTAGTCCATTATTAGTTGCCAGAGTCCAACGATACCGTCAGGAACGCTACCACAAATGACTGAAACTGTTGCGCCAATCCTTAAAGGAAAAGCATTAGCAATACGCAAAAGAACATTGGATGTTAATATTTTTCCGTCCGCTTAACACGAGCGTTCATGATCATAATTATGACTACAACGAAATAGAGAAAATAAAGAACGTAAAAGGCCCAAAAGTCTTCCGGAAAATATATAATAATAGTATGGACAGTACTTTGAATAAAATATTTTTTTTTTTTTGTTATATTCTCTTATACTTATGAGGGCTCTATGTTTTTTAGACAACCTAATACTTATAGAGTACTAGCGAAATAATAATTTGCACTACTGCCATGCCTAGAGTACAGTACTGTCGTAAAACTTAAAGTTTTGATATAATTTTGTTTTTGCACCCACCACGAAGAGGTAGAACAGTGGCCTGAAACAGGATCACTACTTTATTGCTCGCTTGTAAATCTATTATATTAGGAGGGAAAGTAGCAGAATGTCTTTGAAAAAAATAAATTAGGAAAATATTTATGATTTTTGAGCTAAAGTGCATTTTGTTCGCATGAATCCTTTATAAATGCTATCACACATTATTGTTTAACTCGCGTTCTTTAAGAGTGATTCAAGTCCATTTTTGAGAAAAAGTTAGTTAATAATAACGATGAATGCAATCTAGTAAGAGGTTTTTATCAATAAGCACTTGCCGAAAAAGCCTTCAAAATGTTACACAAGTGATAAGTGGTAAGTGGTAAGTGGTAAGTTGACTCTCTGCAAAGACATACGCATGATATGCGCTGCAAAGGCGCTGAATTAACAAGAAAATGTACCCGAGAAGATAAAATTTTGTCATAGTAAAATCCAGATAAATATTTCGCTCTTTCTTTTGACCAGCGGAAGCCATTGCACGGCCAAAAGTTTAGAGCATCCATTTTAACACTAAACGTGCCATGCGCGGTCAAATGACCGTTTTTAAAATGCTTGAATTTTATATAAAGACGCGACGGGTGAGGAAATATCGAGGCAAGAGTTTTTATTTCAATTGGCAGAAAAACTTCGGACCGTATATCGCAAAGGGAAACAGATAAGCAAAGAATGCTCATCAAAGACAATAATAAATACAAATACTGTTTCTTCTGAACGGAGATCTTGTCAAATAAGAATAAGAATAAAGTCAATAAAACAAACAAAATTTGTATAAAATATAAAAAATATGTATGTGGAAAATGCTGTAATTTGTAAAAACTGTAACGAAAATGCATAAAAGTAAATAAAACATGCAACATCGACAAGCGGAAAACGAGTTTTTATTGTAGCATCAGAAAAACATTTTGTTTACTATCTACTTTACTAAAATACATATGTTTTTTTCAAGCGGTCATTTGACCGCGCATGGTAGGATTAGGTATACATGAAATGTCGGTGGGTTTAGTGTTAAACGTAATATCTATGTTTCAATTAAGGGATTCGACGACATTCATGATAATAACATTACTATGTATGCATGGGGCGAAACTATTGCATGTGGAGATGCCCAAGAACTTCCTCCCTGCTGTTTAATGCATTTGTGAAATGCGATCTCCCAATAACATGTAATAGCCTACAGAGACATGGGCGGAAACCCGGAAAAATAGGGATTTAAAATTGGCTTTAATGCAGTGGTTTCCAACCTGGGGGCCGCGATACTGTTGCAAGGGGGGCCACGTAGCTGTTTCCAAAATATCATTTTCAAATACAAACCAAAAAAGTCAAATAGGTGTCAAAGAAATGAATCAGCAGTATACGTAATCCGCAATCCTCACCGCGGATTTTTGGTGTACAAATGCTAAAATATCCAAATCATACTCTTCTTCGAATCGAAATATCTCGCTTTCGCGTTTAGAGCCAAAAGATAAGCACTTGCAACATCCCGGTTATTCTCGTGCTTACTCGCGCCAAACTTCAGTAAACAGAAGCATCTGATTGTTTCCTTTTTTTTTTTTTTGTTTTTTAAAAGGGGGCGCATTAATTTTTTTTTTAAAAGGAGGGAGCCGGTACAATAAGGTTGCTTTAATGTGACTTAAAATTATGCATTCCTCCCTAAATATTATTTTGAAGCGGGGAACGTTTGCATATAATGAACTCCTTCTACTTTCAGTTATCTTTTCTATAGAATTTATCATATGTTGGTGAAGTATGTGCCATTAACTAAGTCAGAAGCAGTAAGATTCTAAACCATGCTAGCAATGTCCGTCTCCCTGTCTCTTTGCTGTCTGTTATTCTAATTTTCGCGATTGCAAAAATGCAAAACTAAAACTTGGTTCCTATCGCTTTTCGAAAGCAAAAGTCACTCACTTGACGTAAATTTGAAGAAAAACATATTATTTGACATCGCTAAAATCTTTAGCAGATAGATGCTATAAATAATTTGCAAGCGCGTGGACATTAAACAATACTTGCAGGGAAAAATCTGGCGAATTTTCTGTATATTCTCTCGAGGTGAGAATTGCCCAAAAGGTTGGTTGCTGCTTAGCAAGCTTTTAAACACATTGTAAATATTCGCAGAAAGCGAGTCTCAGCCAACCTACGATCGTTCGTAAATTTATATAAATTTTTCAACGGAACTAAACCTAAATTACACAAAAAATAACGAAAATTCGGCACAAATTATTTTATTTAACGTGTTGCCTATCGCTAGCCATTGTTTCTCCCATCCTTTGGAAGAGTAAGACCTAATTTTGATATTATTGTCATAAGCATAGACGCCTTAATTGATGAGACGATAACTCGTCGATTTTAGCCAAGTAACACTAGTAGAATAGGTAATGTCTGCTGATAACAGCCAGAGGGGTAGCACACTCAACATTAGTGCTGTCAATGTTTCCTGAGCAAGTTGTGCTTTACGAGGCTGAATATTGTGTCTATGAAGACGATGTGACATATGGACATATTGCGTCTCTTTTTCGTCATAATCCTTTCAATGGTTTCATTTAGTCAGAGCACCGACCCATCCAAATGTGGCTACCATGAATAATCAACTCTATCGTCGATATCAATGGTTCGCCTAGTCCGCATCATTATTATTTTGGTTTTAAATATCGTAACGCGTCTATTGTTTATAACACGCAATAATGCAGCAACATTGCCCTTCGAACCAAGCAGCAGGTGCCCTCCTTTTTGGGCGAAGAATTTGACATATTTAATAATCGCGAAAATTATGATCTGCAGTCTTTCCGGGGTAACTTATATTATTGCGTAACGCTTGCAGAGGGTACATTCAGGTTAAATGGTTACACTTTTCTTCAATATTTAGCGACTAATTGATACAATGTCTCAATAGACAAGCTAATCAGATCATCTGCCATCTTAAATGGAGGGAATCGTATTCCACGACGTGTTCTATTTTGTCGCAAAAATAACATTTTTAAAAACGCGTCAATGATATTATTCATCTAAAACCTTAATCTCACTCGAAATGGCTTTGAATTGACTCACCATTAAAAAAAAAACTCGACTTTTTGGACATGCACTGACTGATAATATTATTCATTATTCAATTTGAAGCTAATTGGTTTGTTGGACTAAGCTCTCGTCTTTATGTAGATGTCATCATAAAATTTTAATGGTATATAAAAATGATTTCCTATTTTTAACGCTTAGAAAGCGAGAAAATAAAAAACATCTAAAAAATTCATAAATTTTAATGAAAATCTATAATTTTACCGTACTATTATTATTATTATTATTATTATTATTATTATTATTATTATTATTATTATAATGATTGTCTACTAAACAAATACTTTGACAATTGGCTCATAAAACTACTGATGAAAGCGACAGGTTTTCGCCTCTAAATAAGATCGGGGTTACACAAATCAATTAATTGTTTTCTGCCGTTTCATTTTTTTCTTTTTTTTTTGTTTCGCTTTCAGTTTTTCAAAATTTGCAAACTTCAACTTGAAAAGTTAAAATCAAACAAAAGATTTGCAAATTCGATAACATTTACATATGTACGTCTGCATATTTATGCTTTCGTTCGATGTTAAAATAACCATCATGTCTTTATTCGGTATAAATTGAACCTGAATGCTCGAGAAATATATTAGTTTCAACGAATTCCTCATACAGTTCATCACCAGCGATCTTCCGTTACTAGCGAAAATGGTTAGCGTTTATTAAGATTGATTATAAAGTAAAAACATTAGTTGTGCAATAAGTTTAAAGATATTGTTAAGCGCAACAGATGTATTAAATAATTGCCTAAAATTATACTTTCAACATGATTGTGAAATTTAAACGTGACTGAGTTCCTTTCATTTACAATTTTTTTTTTTTCGCAGAAATTTTTATTTGTTTTTGGCCTAATAAGTGTGGCCTGTGCCGATGTGAGTCATTTGTCGAAAAGCTACCTGCCACCAACAACGTATTCTCACGGTAGCACATCATCTGGAAGCTATGCAGCCCCATCGGTCTCCTATGGTTCCAGTTTAGGTGCAGGTAATTATCACAGTGCAACTTTCGCTGCTTCTTCTAAGGAATATTTGCCACCAGCTCATGAAAGTTATGTTGCTCCGGCTACTTCGAGCTACGTTGCTCCCGCCGTTCATTCAACTTACTCTAGCGGATCTCATGAAAGTAGTTACGCCGCACCGGCTGTTAGTTACGCTTCTCATGGTGCCAGTTACGCAGCTCCTGCTGTTAGCAGCTATTCGGGATCATCAGACTCTGGATATTCAGAATATTCAGGATCGGTAGGTTCCGGTTATTCGGGATCGGGTAATTCCGGCTATACAGAATCTGTTGGTACTGGGCAAGTAGCTTCTGGTTACTCAGGATCTGGTTATTCAGATGGTCACTCAACGGGAGGTTATTCAACGGGTGGTTATTCAGCCGGAGGTTATTCCGGAGGCGGTTATTCCGGAGGCGGTTATTCCGCTGGCGGTTATTCCGGAGGCGGTTATTCCGGAGGCAGTTCTTCCGCAGGCGGTTATTCCGGAGGCGGTTATTCCGGAGGCGGTTATTCTGGATCTGGTTATTCTGGCTCTGGATCTGGTTATTCTGGATCTGGTTCTTCAGGTTATGCAGCTCCACTTGTTTCTGCTCATTCCGGTGGTTCAGAATCCTACAGTTCCGGTTACGGATCAGGCTACTCAGCCCCAGCTGTTTCTAGTTACTCTTCCTCAGGTGACTATGGTCATCATGAGTCTGCTGGTGTATCAGCATATGCTGCTCCAGCTGTTCACACATCATACACTAGCCATGCGGCACCTGTCGCTACCTATTCGAGCTCAGTCGGAGGCGTGGATACCCAATATGGTTCTAATGGCGGTTACGTTTACCGCAAGAAAAAATAAACGATAAGTTAATCTCTTTCTATACAATACATTGTAAGTGAATAAAGTGGTATATAATATATACCGAAAATTAAATTCGCTTCTATTCATGTTTAACTGATTCAAGTCAAAAGATTACATCATAAAATTTGGAATTTTTTTTTTTTTTTTTTTTTTTTTGTGCAAAGAAAATGGAGTTTTACGTGGAACATGTGAATCATAGCATACAAATGTCTTTAAACCCATTAACATTCATAAGAAAAACAAATTATAGGTCTCAAGATTCTTCTTAAGCTGAAGGAACAAAATTTTAAAAGCATTTTCAAGTTTGTCAAGATTAATATGTAAATCTTCAGAAATCAGAAGAGTGTAGAGCATCTACATACGTATGAATATTTATGTAAATTTTAAAATTAGTTTCTAACGATTTGATCATTTTGAATGCAAATGTTGCCGCTAATAGTCACAAGGTCACAAAATTATGATAATTCTGTGGTAAATATCTGGTTTTTATCATTTTTCGATTAAGTTCGACTGACGCATTCAATATGAAGAAGAAAAGAAAAACAAATTGAAGGTCTCTGTAATTAAATAAATGGGAAACGAACTGCTTTCCCGCCATTTTCCTAACCTAATTTGTTACCATTGTATCGCTATCCTGGGCGACTAAGTTAAATTATTGCTCATCGTATTTCCACAGCTATAAAAGGCAAATAACACAAAAATTACCTCCTACTCATTGAATTGAACATTTTTATGATTTTTTTAGCAAAAATTTACACACCAATGAGTTTGTGTTTTTTTCTTTGCTTCTTTGATAGGGATCAGCTTACTAAGAAAAGTTTTAAAGGTAGACAATTCTATTAGAAAATTGAAATATGTTACGATAAAACATATACGAACTTGCTAGTGAAAAATAAGAAAAAAAATTAATTATTAAAATTTATTTCATGACTTCCCAAAGTAAAGCTCATTGCCGGCCATGCAACTATGCTAGTGCTTGACTCAGTTTTCCATACATTTTTCGTCGTTTAATTGAGCTTACAGTCGTTAGTTGCATCGAATTGCTGCATAACTGTAAATAAAATTGTAACTAACCAAACGGCAGCACATGCTTTGTCCAAAATGTCCCCCATAATTAAGAATTTTAGAATCATGTTTACCTCCTGAGAGCCACGACTATCTACGACTTATTGACCGATTTTCGTACATCAGCTAAAAAAGAGAGATTATTTTGCTCTTCATGCAAAGTTAATTGATGGCGTTTGGCCCTTCACAATGTTGTTGTGTTTCTACGACATGAATCATACGCACCACTCTAGATACTCTGGGCCGATCGATTCAGAAACATTTTCTTAATCCATCTGGACTTGTCTGTTCATCTTTCCGATATCTGTACATGGATTTATGCACTTACTGTACAAGTCGCTATTTTTGAGACACTTCGACCACTACGTGTTTTGATCTAAGGACGAACTTTATTAAAAAATAAAGTGTGTCGGATCTTTCTTACGACCATTTCTCATGACTTTATCATAATAGCGCGTGGTAGGGAGCGGTGATTTTACTGCCCAGCAGTAATTCGCTAACATCTCAGAGCTTCGTTTCTTCTGATATCTATTTTGCTACCTGCAAATTGCTTGATGAAATCGCTCGCCCTATTTGTCATTTAGCGCACCACAGTTTTCGGCAACGTAATCTATGCGACAGTATCAGATGAGGTACTTTTAGTGGCACACTCCAATTTAAGTTTCAATAGCACGAATATTTACTGGATCCCACGCAGCTTTTTCGTCGCGTTCAATTATGGAATAAAATGGAGCTTTTTTACAAAGGTTGGTGGTGGTTAAGCGCCAAGAAAATCTCTCTTCAAGTTTCGCATGACTGACTTTACAAAATTTTTCTTTTGGCTAAATAAATATTTCACTTTCTTTGCTTAAAGTTTTAATGAAATTTTGAATAGGCTCCAATTTTTTATGGGTTCAAGGCAGTGTGATCTTTTTTTGAGGCGATTAATAGTGCATTGGTGATATTTTGTTGTTGTTAGCTCAAAGGATGCTCTTGGCGGCGGATGCTAATCGAACTCGATTAGCCTACTCACAAAGAAAGCAACAATGCTTTATTTGTATCGCAGACCTTTGTAGGATGCGAATTTTATTACACTAGCGCTTTCAATTGCGGAATCGAAGGTAAAGAGACAAGTAATCTATCATTATTATTACAATACCAGCGCAAGCATATGCCATTAGCTGCATCAAGAAATTAGATAACAAGCCCTATAAGAATTGACCAATATCATCACAGATGCATTTCGACTGCAGACTAGTATAACTGAGGGAAATTATGAAGAGAATGTGTTTCTCAACTCTGGCAATATTTCATCAAAGTTAACCTCAGATAATTTTGACAGAGTTTCTCTCATACATAGGCATATTAAATACATTGACCATAGTATATGAAATTGCCTTTTTTTTTAAATTTTTAAATTAATTTATGTTTCATCCTTTGGCTTGGCTTCTATCTACTAAATTGACCAAAGAGAATGGTTAACAAAAAATACCCAACTTTGCAGGTGCTTCTTTAAATTTATATAAAGAATGAAACGTTTGAGCATCAATTTCGTGATGTTTACAACAACTAACTGTGTTTATAGTTCGACTAATTGAAAAAGATTAAATTGTATTATATTTTGAAATTTGCATATTTCTATAAAATAAAATAAAATAAAATGTGTTTGATTACTCAAGATAAAAATTAGTTTACAAAATGTGCTCGATGATGTAATCGTATGTTTTACACACCTTCGACTACAATCCGTATGCATTAATTATGTTATATTGTATATCAGTCAATCGCATACCGAGAAGAGTCAATTAAAATTTGTATTAAAATACAATTCTAACAGCGCTTAGAGCTGTAAAGCTTGTAATAAAGCTCGCATCAGATATTAGGCCATTGCTTGCCGCGTTACGCAATAAATTTAACGAAGCTAAAGAAATTTCTTAATTGAGAGTAAATCGTTGAAAATTTGTACCATAACATATATATATATAAAATATAGCAAAGTATAATAAGGCGAGTCACTGGCCAAAGTAAGCACCTTGCCCAAATGGAGGGATAAAATTGATGACCAATCGACCAGAATTTCAATGACAATCTGAACTTGCACGAAGTCATTTTGTGCTTAATAAAAGAAACAGAGATTTGCGCACAAAGAGTATTTTAAAAGGGAGCAACAAAATGATTCCATAACGACTAAAAGATCGGCATATAAATCGGTAGATAAGTCATTTCATCTAAACTACTCTGAAATACGGAATTCTATTAAGTGCTTTATATTTTAATCTTGATCCATGCAAAAATGTTTTATACGATCTGTGCGGCATCTTGTAGGAGCCCGAATACTTGTAAAAATTAAGATAGAAAATTGAAGACTATACTTATATGCCGGAAACGAGACTAAAAAATGTATAAAATCCTTTTACAAAAATAGCTTCAAACAGCTGAGGGAAAAATTGAAAAAAAAATTTGTTTTATCGCAAGCCGGAACCTATAACAAATGAATAGTGCAAGGAGTTAGTTATTTGTTATTTGTTTTACATGAAAATAGTTAAAATTAAGTTTGAAAATATTCCCCATACTTCAAAAAATACCGCTACTGCCAACTGGAATACGGAGTCTGAAAAAAGATATAATCTTCCACTTACAAGCTGCGGCAGATATTGATCTCAAATATTGTACAAATAATTAAAAGAAGAATTTAATATGAAAATGATTTGAACTGATTCCAACCGTCATAATCCACATTTTCAGAAAAATTTTCTTAATATTAAAATTTTCCGTAATTTCAAATTTCAAAAATTATTGTTTGGTTTGACTTGAAATGATTTTTCAAAAACTTAAGTTTAAAATCCAATTTATTGTAATCGATGAAATCTCGAGTTCATATTGCTACTGTTGTTCTTATTGATAACGAACACGTAAGCAATTTGTAAGATCTTCGATAAGTATTTCGAAATGTTGCAAGCACTTAACAAATCTATCGGGGTTGCTGTGATGGATAAAAAAGCAAAGCTACTAATAGGTATACGATATAACGATATTCGCAGGAGCACTCCCTTTAGTAGTTAAATGTAGTCGTATAAGCCCTCGTTTGTGAGTTACTCTTACGTTTCAAAATTAGTTAAGATTATAGTTAGCGGAAATTTTTATATAGCTCTGATAAATTTTGAATCACCGCACAGCACCGCAGCAGCCGGGGCCTCTCAAAATCTTGCTATAGAAATCTTTCCCGCCATTTCTTAATTGTTTGCTTTCAAATCGAACGTACACAAATATTGCCTCATTTTTTCCCCCTCACTCTAATTATAATCCTTACCGGCCATCACAACTCCTAGATGTTCAGGGGGCATAAGAAATAAACCCTTCCAGTACCTACAGCGGGGTTTCAGAAACCCGGTATGTGCTTACACTTGATTAGCATCAAGTTCTCTACCGATTTATGCACATTTGTCCGTCCAAATGACCGTCTGTCTATGGTAAAAGTTCTCATGATCGCACAAATTAAGATATCGGCTTCAAGCTTGACAGATACGTTGGAGAACATCTTTGTTTCCAAAATGTTTTTTTGGCAAAAACCGAAAAGAAAAAATTCAGTTTTTCTTTTTCTATCATAAGCGTATAAAAAGTTCGTTGAGAGCCGATTATGAGATGATCCTCATTTGTTCCATTTCGTTTCGTTCAAGCAAGCTCACCAGTTCATTGATTCACATGCAGATTGGTTCACAGCGTCCAATAGTGATTTAAGGTAAACATATTTTTCTTAATTTATTGAGTTAAGAAACAGTAAAGACAAGTAAATTGTGGACATTGAGAAAAGTCAGTTTAAGCAGATTAATATAATAATAATCGCACTATTGTTTCCATTTTCTGCGGCAGTCTTCGAACTTTTATGTATATGTATATGTAAAAATTTGTATGATATCTCGCAGCTTTTGATTTCGTTTTTAGCTGAATATACAAAACAGAAATGTATATAACGACTGCCATCCATTTGGGTACTGGTAGCAGAGTAACGCAATTATTATTAGAAATCCATCTTCGTAGAGGTAATGAGAAATTATAAAAAAAAAATTCACGTGAATTCTTTTCAATTATCTTTTCAAAACGTTGCTTATTTTAATATTAATTTGTTGTTCCCTTTTTTACTCACTTTTTGGCTACAGGAGAGCTGATGCAGAGGCTAAAGCCAATCAATAATTGATTTAGTCTTAAATAAGCCAAAGCTTCATGAAATAATAATGAACGGTATTGAGGGGTGCGACTATACCCGACTATAATTATAGTTAAAACGTTGCCTTTCTCCCCATTTAAAAATGTATTTTATGCAATGTTTGTTTTGCAAAACATCCATTCGTGTATTCATTACTTTCCCTTTCCCTTTGCCTTTCCCTTTCCGCGATATCAAAGTGTACAGAGTTACACTCTAGTTTTTAAAATCCCAATATATAAAAATTTTAATAAGGTCATTAAGATTTTACAATCATTTCGGTTTGGTTGCTTTTAAATTGTTTGGAAAATTTTGAGATATTAAGCGGCAATCAATAGCGGATCTAAATATGCAAAATTAAACAAAAGCATCGCAAACTGATGGTATCTGCAATGGCTCCTGCTCTATATAGGTAGTTGCAGATGTCTATCTATAAATAGTTGAATCCAGCTTTATGGAACGTTTAGTTTCGTTATTACATTTGTCTCTTATACTTAGCCCTTGAAAAATGGTTAGTTATGATAAGAGTTAAGATAAAAATTAGAAGAAAAAAAAAAAGAAATTGTGTTAAAAATCGCTTATACAAGAACCCAACACAAGTGATAATAATCATAATAATAGCAATAATAATAAGAATAATAATAATAATCTGATCGATTTGTTTCTTTTCATGCAACACGTGTTAGAAATGTTTCATTGCTTTCTGCTTAAACGTTTTGATCTACGCTGTGACCGCTCGTGTTACTGGCCAAGCGAATAATTACGTTAACCCAGTTCCAGATTCTAATGAATCGCATCATATGTACGGGAAATTACATTATTCATCGTATGCGCATTATCCGAATATTATCGAGACAATTACACCATCTATTAATGTGGTTAGTTTTTCTATACCCCGAATTGATTCATCAAATTTAAATTCTGCGGCAGTCCAAGGGTTAAATGCAGAAATTAGTCAAAGGTACACACATCCTGTGCAGTCGTATAACTTGCGACTACTTGCTGGCCCTTTTCCTGGGTACCAAGACAATAATGGACACCATCACAGCATTCCTGTTCATGAAAGTATTTCATCACCGATTAAGCAAACACACGAGAGAACAAATAATTTACAAAAGTTCTTACCTAAGCCTAAATCTTTACAAAATCTTCAGCAACTCTTTAGAGTGCTAAGCGTTGATAACGCTGAGCCACTAACACTTGTGCGCCAAGGAATGAAGACATTAACAACTAAAGCATTGCCTTCTCTCAGGCCCGCGGTAAAGAGTGAATCTTATAATCATCAGTTCCCCAACTTAGTAGCAGTAGCATCAAGCGCATCACCGCATCCACAAGTTTATGCTGCTCCCCGGTTTAATGGAAATAATCATGAAAGTAATACCGCTCAAGAAGCATCTAATGTCCCCAAAGAAGCAATTAGTTCCAATTATAAAATCGAGCACTTGCGATCAAGTCCTGGCAGTCACCTCCTAAATAGTGGGTCTGCGGACCAAATCCACGATGTAAATGCCTTTACACAATTTCAGCAGATTCAACTTATTTCTGACGATTCAATGCAACCAATTCACAATAAACTCATTACTTCACCTCGCAAACATACTGGCCGCATCATCGCCAACACTCCTGTAGCACAATCAAGCAAAACCACTGCACCACTGCATAAAACCTTCCACTAGCCCTTAAGCGTTTCTGGAAAATCCGCTGTAAAATATGCTAATTTGGGGCCATTTCTTCCAATTTCCAAATTTAATCAAATCTTATAAATCCAGTCAGCAGCGTACGCTGTGTACCGCTTACAATCACAAGGGTAGCTATATTTGTAGAAAAACTTAACTTTATTTAGTATAAAACTATTTTGTTAATATTTAAAATAATAATAATAAAAAAAAAAAAAAAAAAAAGAAACTTGATTTGAAAAATCTGATTATAGTATAACTTGCAAACGTTCATTGAGACAACTAACAAAATTATAGTCGTTTGCGACCGAATCTTTTATACCCATCACCGTTACCCTATTTTTTTAGAATAATTTTGTAGAAATTTGTACCGTTTACCTGTTGTGTAGTACCTGAGCAACGAGCAAGACACATGGAACACAAAGGTGTTCATAGTTTTTGTTGTATAGACGTCTGGTCGTTGTGGGCATATTCTTTAAAAAGTTTTGAGCTTTTTCGAACTCTTTCGCAAATTTGCAGACGATGTCTTCATTTTCGCTAACGGGAAAATGTTTACAACATATACTACACAGTTGGGTAGACAAACAGATGAACAGACGAACAGACGGGCATGCTTCGACGCATACCAAGTTTAAAACTGGCCAAGAATTCATATACTTTATACTTTAAAGGTTGTTTCTGCGCGTTACAAAGATATTGAAAAAAATATTAAACTTTGACAAACTATAAAAATAAGCAGGCGTGGTCAGCTTTTTCCACTCTGCCAATAGAATATACGTCCAAATTTCTTGTAGGTTCATCTGTTGTAGTTTACGTGCAATAGGCAAAAACCAATTTTTTATACCCTTTCAAAAAACTTAGAGTGTTCCAAGCTTACGTAGTACTGTAAGCATGTCCTTCGCACGGTTTGGCCCATTTTAAGTGCTCATCTTCCTGCAAAAACATCCAATGTTTCTGCCAACTTTGAAGTCAGTGGTTCCATTTTTACGGCCAAGAAAATGTTCGCAACAGATATTCCACAGACGGACAGACGCGCATGATTAAATCGATTCAGAATTTGATGCTGATCAAGAATATATAAACTTGTGGGGGGATTTTTGAAGCGTCGCTCTGAAAGCGGCAAACGTTTCGACCAAATGAATACACCCCTCATCCTTCGTAAGAGACGGCAATAATAGAATTATAATAGTTGATGACTTTGATAACGTTATTAATTATATACATGAGCATTAAAATATTATAACGTTTGAAAAATATTAAAAAATGGCAATACTGCTGTTATTCATGATAGGCGTTCTTCATATAAGAAATTTCGTGTCTTCCATCTTACCGCGTGCAAATTGATGGTTTTTAAAAATTTTGATATTTGAAGGACCAACGAGCACTTGAATGAAAAAGTTCAATTTGTAACCAAAGAAACGACAACCATTTCTCAACAAACAACGTTTGAATTAACTTAACGGAAAGGCCGCCTCTATTTCTCCGAGATATTGTAAAAAGTCATTGGTATTGTAAGAAGAATGGAGATGGAGCTGGAGCTGTTTCAAAGATAGTTTTAAAAATGACACGGTTTTTATTCAAGAACAAACAAAAAAGTCTTCAAATATTGTTTCTCAATACCCTGCAATGCAATTGCCGTAAAAATGCTTTGCCATGTTCAAATATTCCCGTTCAGTCTCTTTCCACAAAGATTTTTTACTAAAAGTTGTCGTTTTTGCCTCATTTTTTTGGCACCATATTCGTAGGTTTTACTCTATACCTGATGGGAAATGACAGGAGAAACGGAAAGAAAACATAATTAACGTCAAATACTTCATCCCAGAGAATAATTGAACCCTTTCAGCGGTCGTCTCATAGATGCTCCCGTAACGTTTCTTTAAAATAAAATCCTTTACAGCGTCTCATGGGAATTTCTCTGTAAGCTAACTTAAAGGTTTCTTATGAAAAAAAAATTTCTTCTTTTTTTTTTTAACTCGAAAATTAAGCTTTTTTCCATCCAAACAATCGACAATTGTCGTAGGATTAATATTTTTACAATCCCCTGCGTGATTCTCCAGCTATAGACATGTAGAGTAAATGATTTTTTTATACTCATCACCGAAAGGTGAGGGTTTTGTCATTTTGTCAAAACGTTTGCAACGCCCAGACGGAAGCATCGGAGACTCCACAAAGTGTACGTATTATTGATCAGCATCAAATTAAAATCGATTTAAGCATGTCCGTCTGTCCGTCTGTGTAATGTCTGTTGAAACCATTCTTCTGCCCACAAAACTTACGCTACCGACTTTCAATTTGGCCGAAACATTGGAAGTTCTTGCACGCAGCATGGCAGTGAAAATGTGCCAAATCGATCGAAGGACACACCCGCAGCACTGCGTAAATTGAGAACACCTCTGTTTTTCAAAAGTAATAAAAAATGGATTTTTGCTCATTACTCATAAATTATAGCTGATAAATGTACAAAAAATTGAACGCATATCGAATCGGCGATCCTGTGCAAGAATAAGAAAAATTGACCACGCCACCTACCTAATATTATAGTGTATCAAAATTTCCTCTTTTTTTATAATACTTTTATAATGCGCCGAACCGAACTTCAAAGATTCCGTAAATTTATATAAATTCTTGGCCACTTTCGCAGTTCGAATGCACCTAAGTACGTCCGCCTGCTCGCTTGTCCACCTATCTGTCTGCGCAACTGTGTAATATTTGTGGTAAACATTCTCCCGTTAGTGAAAATAAAGAAATTTGCAAAGGAATTTGGAAGTGACTTATACTTTTTAAAGGATACGTCTACAACCCCTACACGCCTATGCTACGAAAACTTTCCTTTTCAAAATAAAAAAATTCATCCGCACCCTCTCCATATTATGGAGCATGAAAATTTAGTTCGTTTGTTTTTTTTTTTTTGATCTTGTTTAGAATCACGGTGATGGGTATAAAAGATTCGGTACGAACGAATACAGTTTTCTTACTTGTTTAGATTTCCATTTACACAAACAAATGCGTGGACCGCAGAGTCCCTTGGATGCCTCACAAGAAGAAGAATGCTCCGGGGTTGGCATCATTCATTTTCAAACATATTTTTCTTTTTTTTTTATATTTAAATGTATGCTTGATAACCTCCGTGAACATTGTTACTCTTACTCTTGTTGACTTGCCTTCCGTATCGAAGAAATTACTAAAAAATATTGTATTTTTTTTTAAGCTGTTAGGCGGAACTTCTCACACCGCCAAAAAGATCTACGGGACAATTGCTGTACATTAGTTGTATAATTTAAGATAATTCTGAAAATATGCCGTGATTTCCTTACGTCGAACGACCCTAGCCAATGTTCCTAATTATACACTTTGTATAAAACTCATTTAAATTTAGTAGTTAAGAAAGACTACGTCCCTGTGCTTTTCTGCACTTTTTCTTTGTAATTCGAAAGGAGGCAAAAAACCATTTAACGGTGCCATGGCTTCATTGGGGACCATTGTCGACACACGTTAAAAATAGTGGGATGTGCTACCGCGTAGCTGTATTCACCAGATCTTATTGCTCCTGATTACTATTTCTTTTGATCGGCGCCTCACTCTCTATCCTGTACAGGACTTTTATTCCCATAATGCTACCCAAAAAATAAAGCACTTTGTAGGTAATTAGAACATGTCGGGCCCTTTTGTAGATAAAGAACGAATTACTGCCAGAGAAATGGAAGGAATACTGCACAGTACTGTGAATAGTGCACAATCTTATGTTTAATATTAAATTTTAAGCAAACTTTTTCCGTCCCGTGGTTGTTGCCGAAATTTACTCTCTATTCGGAGAGTTTGCAATAATTCCTATTCGTTCAAGCTTTGTGTTTTATTAATTAAATAGTTTGGTAAACCATTTTTGAATCACTCTAATAGCATAACTGATTATTTCAGACGTTTTTTTTCGTCCCTAATGCAAAAAATTGTTTTTTCGAGTTACTAATTACTTTAATACACAATACTGTTAGAACTGAGAAGGACCTTAATCGATAATAGATAATAGATAAAACGGGGAAAACCAGGTTGTTAATGATATATTATATATGTCTCTGTCAAGTAACATGAGTAAGACTCATGCCATGCTATAGCCAAAAAGTTCCATGAAAATTTTCATTGAAATCCATGCGTCTCCTTTCCGACTTTTTTTTCTATATTTCCCTTTATTTATCCGTCTGATTGTTCATCCGCTGTTATCCTATTCGTGTGACGTTTCTTCGAATTGACGCTAGGTATAAACGGGGGAGAAACTTCTCAGTCACAAAATAAAGAAATAAACAATAAACAGTAGTTTTTATATGAAAGCTTAAGACCGAATTTCTTCTTTATTCATAACTACTTGTTTTTAAAAATAACCCGTTTTCAGCTGTGAAATGGTTTCTGCTCAAGTCTACGTCTATCATTATACCCTACACAACCAGGTAAAGGTTATATTAAATTTGTGCCGACCTACACAATGCCTAGAAAGCTTTAAAATAGACCCGCCTTCTATTGTATCGGTCGATCCAAAATCATTTTCTACATCGATATGAGGTTGTCTTTTCGCCTGTCCGTCTGATGACTCTCCATGTTTTTGCATGTTCAATGTAGGTGTGCGCAACTTTGAGATATTTTGACAAAATTTAGTACACTCCCGTGTTTTTTGACCCAACGACCAATACTATTAAAAATGGTTTGGTTTGGTCCACTTTTTCAACCACTGCTCTTATAGCGCCTTATTTAGAAAAGTCATTATATCGAAAAAAATTAAAATTTTCGAAATTTTCTGACGAAACTAGCTGAGTAATAGTACTTTGGCATTCTATGTTAATATGAAAAATTTGTATTGGCTGGGAGAATTTTTTGAAACCCTTCTCACATAACCGTTCCAACGAAAACTGAACCTTTGTGTGGTAAAAAGGTATAATTTTCAATATTTCATCATTAAAATTTAATCATAACAGTAAAATGACCTTATAATGCAAATTTGTTCGTGATAGTAATTTGACATAAACATTAAGCGGATCAAAGTTGAGCGACATGGGTCTATTTCTGAGACCCCACTTCATAAACGATATCTAATGAGTAGTAAGCTCTTCAATAAAAGATTTAATTTGTAATGTTTTATGATAACATTTTATTCGGACAAGACCGACCATTAAATGCCCTACACCACATTATCTAACACAATTCTTATTTTTGTGAGAAAGGTCAACTTTCGTCACCACTTATTAAAACTTAGACTTTTTCGCTCTACGAAGGATCAAAATTCGTGAAAATTCTTATAAGGGTAGGATACAAAAAATAGACCGAGGGAGTTCAAAAATTGACCCATCCGATTCAAAGTTTTCATATCAATTTAAAATGCCCAAACACTACTACCTAGTCGTCTTTGCTGAGATATTTCGAAAATTACATTTTTTTTCCATATAACGACTCTTCAGAATAGGGCATTATAGGAAGAGGGGTCGAAAAAGTGGACCTATCCGAACCATTTTGAATAGTGTTTGTTCAGAATCATTATCTAAATTGATCTAAGCCTGTCTGTCCGTCTGTCCGCCTGTTTGTGTGACGTCTGTTCATGTAAAATTGTGTTCAATCTCCAGGTCGAAATTTTCGAGGTATTTTTATAAAATTTGGTACACCAACGTGGTTTGAGCCAAGAACAAACGCTACTGAAAATGGTTCAGATCGGTTCACTTTGTCGACCACCGCTCATACAGCAGCTTATTTTGAAAAGTCGTTATATGCACAAGAAATTGCAATTTTCAATATTTCTCGGCAAAAGTCGTTAGATAATAGTATGTCAACACATTAAATTGGTAAATTTAGCTTGGCTGGGGCAACTTTTTAAACCTTCTCTTGTATAATCGTTCCGGCGCGAACTGAATCTCTATATGATAAAAAGATATAATTTTCAATACTTCATAGTGAAAATTGGTTCATAATAGTAAATTGACAAAGAAATCAACCTTACCAAATTTGGGCCACGTAAGTCTATTTTTTGGATACCAACACGTATAAAGATTTTCAGGAAATGTAAACCCTTATATGCCAAAAAGGTGTAATTGTTAATTTTTTATACTGCATATTTTTTCACAACAGTAATTTTACATGAAAACAAGTAAAAACATTGTAGTCGGGCAACTCCAACCATTCAATACCCTACACCTTATTCTTATTTCTATTATAGAACACAAAAATTATATTTTGTTTATATATAAAGGCATAGTTTTGATGTGCGGAATTCTGGGGAAGCGGGCCCAAAACGCAACCCAATGTAGTACATCTTTAATCTCTACATATGGCAGGATCCCAAACTAGGTAAATGGTGCAAATTTTGTAGAGTTCATTTTTGTATGAAATTACTATAATATTGTGGATCAATTTCCATCACCAGTCGTTAAACTTTTCTGCTTTTCTGCCTTTCTACTCTGCAAAGGATCAATTTTCGTGAAAATCATTATTAGGCTAGGATCCAAAAAATAGCCCGTGACGGTCCAAATTAGGCATAGTTAGTTTTTAGTTAGTGTTAAGTTAACATTATGATATAATTTTCATCAGGAAGCATTGGAAAATATATCTTTATGTCGTACGAACTTCAGTTTTCGCTATATGAGAGGGTGTTCAAAAATTGCCGCAGCCGGTCCAAAGTGTTCATGCAAATTTAGAATGCCGAAATACTAATAGCGATCAGAACTATTTTAAATAGCTTTCGTCTTTGGGTCAAAACACGTCACTATACCAAATTTCATCAAAATATCTCAAAAATTGCGAACTGTAGCTTGGACCCAAATTTAGATAGGCAGGCATGAGATGGTCAGACGGGCAGACAAGCTTACATCAATTCAAATAATGATTCTGAATCGATCGGTATAATAAAAGTTGAGTCCATCTTATGCCCTTCTGCGTGTTACATACGACCGCACTAAGTTAACATACCCCGTACCACAAGTGGTGTAGGGTATAAAAACAGGGAAGCGTTGCGGTTATCATACCAATAATTCAAGTGTCAAAATAAATAAATACAATATACGTAGACTGGATATGAAAACGCACCTTATAAGGGTAGTGAAATTCGAAAAAAGAATTCAAGAAATTAGTCCGCGAAATTGTGATATATCCTTAGTGACAGAAATTGAAGCAAACATCTTCAACGTACATCACGTAAATGCTGAAACTTCAGCCTCAATCTTTCTACGAAAAACCTTTCGTTCCAAGGAAAAAAAAACGGCATAGTGATATATTTATAGCCCGCATCAATACAAGGGTATATTAAGTATGTTCGGATGTATGCAACACCCAGAGCGACTTGACATTGATCCACCTTTTATTATGTCTTTCGATTCGGAATCATATTCTGAATCGATCTCAGATTACCTCTCCATCTGCCCGTATTGTTTGTTTATTTTCGACCTATAGACTGCAGTTTTTGAAATGCTTCGATTAAATTTTGTATACGGACAAGTTTGAGCCCAAGGACGAATGCTATAAAAAATGGCTCGGATCGAACCACTTTTCCGACCACTTGCAATATAACGCCTTATTTTGAAGAATTGTCATGTCAGTGAATAACTGTAGGGTGGTGCAGGGTATTTAACGGTGGACCGTAGCTTACTATACTCTTTTTAATTGCTTACAATAAATCATAGCCTGCAATTACCAAAAAAGACGAATGAACACTCTCGAAAAACATTTCTATCAGTCAGGCTGGCGCTAATGCCCATTGCATAGACCTTTAAGTTTTCAAAAGCCTATGCTTTAAGATGTGTCGGTTCTCAGTTCTTCATATAGGTATCCTATAGGAATTTAATAATTATCGAATCTCTTGAGATAAACGAATGAAGGAAGCGATAAATTTAATACATGGCTTGCGTTGCTTGCAGTCAAACAGTGCTTTTCACTTAAGATCACCTTTAACTCAGACTCTACAACTTTTATCGTCGGCTTCATTCTGTCTTTCCAAGTATTTTAACTTAACCATGACATCAGAACCTGAAGACCTGCAGCCAAATATAGCATTCGGCCATTAACATTTGTCCAATATTTGATTAAATGTTTATTGCTATAGCGATTTTTTTTTGTTGTATTTATATTAAATGTTGCAATCATTTCTTGTCATAATTAATCGCGAAAGAATAGAAATTTTAAAAACAGGTACTTAATCGCTTCAAGTTAGCCACAACACACCTACCTTTGTTTTGCTACTTCTTTCAAAAATTCCAGTTCTATTTTCAGGTTTTAATTGTTTTTTTTTTTTAAAAGAGAAAGCAAATTGACGAGTATCATCAAATTTATGTAAGATATGAAATGAAGCAACAACACGCGAACATTGCCAAAACCATTCGGTGTACATTTCGGTCTATAGAACGTGAAGCAAACTCATTGCTAAGAATGCGTATAAATAGATAATACGACGCGATGAACTCAGTTAGTATATCGAAAATCTTGAACAAAAAGCTGACAAAAAATGGTTAGTTCACAAAAAATAGTGATATTATATATGAAAGCAATAGTAAAAATAATCTTTGATTAAAATAAATTAAAAGGAAAAAAACGTTAATTCAGTACAATTTAAGAAAGAAAAAACTACATTTTTAATACCTTCAGTGAAAAATATTGTTAAAATTTTGATTTCATAAACCCGCATGGAACTATACCTTATGTTAACTAAATTAGAACACTATTGGAAGTTAACTCACTCAATTACACAAACATTTTAACCGTTTCATTTTTTCTTTTGCTCGCAATTCTTTGCTTTTTGCAGAAATTTTGCACCGCTCTTTTCCTGAGCATTGTCGCTTTCGGCGCCGCCGACGTTAGCCATTTGACCAAAGGATATTTGCCACCTCATCAGGGTGCAGCCACACACACTTATGCAACCTATTCGGTACCCTCTGACGGAATAAAGTCAACAAGCTACTCTTCGAAATCATATTCGACGCCATCTAGTCACTCGACTCACTCCAGCAGTTACAAATCACCCTCTAGTTCTAGCTACTCTTCAAGTCACAGCGATAGCTCAGAGCATAAAGGATCAAGTTCGCACGGTTCTGGCAGTTATCATGGTAACACTGGAAGTTATAGCAGCCCTGTGAAAACTTCTCATTCCAATTATAAATCACCATCGAGTTCTAGTTACTCTTCCAGTTATAACAATTATTCGGGACAAAAGGGATCAACCTCTCACGGGTCTTACAATTCGGGAAAATATCATGGTAGTTCCTCAGGCTATAGTGGCTCTGGTTTTAGCTCTTCCTCACATAGTGACGGTCATTCTGGACATAATGGTGCAAGTTCGCGCAATACCTATGGATCTGGCAGTTACCACAGTTCTACCACCCATAGCACTCCTGCAAAAACTTCCTCCTCCTCATCCTCCTCTTCCAGTTATAAAAGCCCATCTAGTTACAGCTATTCTTCTGATTATAATAAGAATCAAAAAGGTTCTACATCATCGTCGTTGTCTTCGTCGAAGGACGACGGCAGTTACAAACCTTCATTTAGCTCCAGTTACTCTTCGAAATATGATAGTCACAATACACATAAACCTAGTGTCAATACCTACAGCAGCTACAAGCCCTCATCCAGCTCCAGCTACTCTTCAGGTTATAGCAGTAGCAGCGGACACAAAACGCAAAGTCATCACAGCGCTCCTGTGATAACTTCTCATACGGTGTCTAATGAGCATAAAAAAACGACTAGTGGTAGTTACACCAGTTACAAGCCGTCGCACAGCTCTAGCTACTCTTCGAATTATAATAATCAGCACACACACTCACCAGCGGTTGCTAGCTACAGCAGCGACAAACCGTCCTCAAGTTCCAGTTCCAGTTACTCTTCAAAATACGATAGCCACCGCACACAGGCACCAGTTGTTACCAGTTATAGTACCTATAAGCCTTTATCCAGCTCCAGCTATTATTCGGAAAATCATAATATTAACGGACATGAAACGGATGCTCATACTAGCGCCCCGATAGTAATTTCTCATACGGTAACTAATGACCATCAAACACCTGTTGTTAACACTTATAGTAGCTATACACCTTCGCTTGGCGCAGACTTCTCTTCGACTTATGAAAGTCACAAAACTGAAATAAGTCACGAAGCTCCGGTAGAAATTACTCAGACAACATCCGATCACCAACAAGCTCCGGTTGTTACTGGTTATGCAGTTCATGATACGTACAGTGAACCGAATCTTGAAACTTATCCTATACAAACATCAGCGTATAGCGTACCAAACCGACATGACGCATCTGCTGTTACTGATTACACCGTACACCAAACTTCTGCTACTCATAATGCGCCTGTCGCATACACGGCCTCTTCAAGTTTGGATTATTCGTCCGGATTAAATAGTTACACTTTACATGATGCGGCTGGCACCCACCCCGTGCCCTCGTATTCCCATTACAAGCACTCTGGTGACAATTCGAACCATCATCACGGTACTTCCTCCAGCGGTACTGTGTACGGTTCCAATGGCGGTTATGTTTATAACAAAAAATAATTTCCTGAAATAAACAAGCTCTGCTAATACCCAAATTGTTCAATTATTTGCTGCAATATTTGAAAAAAATTTGTTTTTTGTTTCTTTAATAAAAAAGCAGAAAGACCACAAGACCAATTTACTTAAATAAACGATTATTTCTTTTACTTTTTCGATTTCGTCATATATAAAATATTTAACTTTTTGTGGACATTATTCATATCGTCCGCATTCTTAACTTTCAAGGTTTTCGATTCAATCTTTTTAACAGCTACAACATCGCCCGGCTTTATATAATGATTTTCGGGTACGTAAGATGGATAGTCAGTAATAAAATAATATCTTAATGAATTTTCTATGCTTTCCTTTGTCACAAGACCGGCAGATTTATTAAGTTCTTGTGTCATTTTAGCTGTAGTTGAAGTATCCGGAATTATTTCGCTATTTGTTCCATAGATCGTCAAAAATAGTAGCAGCATTTTTGTCAACATTTTAGTCCGGCATTTCATACTGAAATCAGTCGGAATTTTTCCTTACACTATTTACTTGATTTTTAATTACTGTTTCAAATAAAACAATTCACCTGAACACTTTTTTGCTTTTGAGCTCTGAACGTAAACTAAGTGTTTTACATGATGCGAAACTTTCTTTTATACTTGCAGTCAAGTATGTATTAATTGAGAAGGTGGGCGGGTAAATGCAGTAAGAAGCAAGTTTAAAGAAAGTGACAAATATCGTGCAAGATTGTATTAAATGCGCTTTCGCTTATAATTAGCTACACTTACAAAAATACTTCGATGTATTTCACATACATAAAAAAATCGAAAGATGTCGGGCCAACGGCAAATTTTGCGTAGCCGCTTAGTAAATAACTTTTCCGAAATGTAAGGTCAACGCCCGCGATAAACATTATGGGATCTTTTCAATATAAAGTTCGACATTTTTCTAAATAATTCTCCATATGAAATATTCTCAATCGCTTTCTTCTTTCGTGGGATAATTTTGTACTGAATTTACTACGACGCAAGTCAACATAACCTACAAATAAGCCTTTATGATATAGTTATAAAGCCATATAAAACCATTAATGAACTGAAATGCTGCACGAAAGTAGCTTATGGTGAAAAAGCAGTGCGCACATTTAGCCACGTCATAGTTATCGATTACTTAACGAAAAATTTCATTGTCCAAAGGAATGGTTCACGGTACTTAAAAATCATTTACAAACCCCCTAGGTTATGCATGATTTCTCTCGAACTTATAGACGTGGGCCTTCGAATAAACAGCAGCGGGCCGAAAGGATTTTCCAGGAGGCATTGGACTCAGCAAAGTTTGCTCACGAATCCCTTTTCACCGCGCACCGCTTGCGTTTAGCATCACTTTTGATTAGTTTAGTCAAATTGTCATTTCAGATAAGTGGGCAGCATTTTTTTTTACTTTAAATCTTTAAGGAAATAAAACATAACAAGCTACGATATCGAATTATTTCCTACAATGGAAACACGAACTTGCAAATATCATGGCAAACAATTAGAATCCTTGGAGTCAAAAAAGCGAGTTTCCTTCCTATCCTACTTTTTCTCTTCCGTACTTGCTGTATATGTGTCACAATTAATGAGCAAAACACCGCTACTCTCTTACAGCCGTACCCATGAGATCATTTTTTACTTTTGATTTTCGTTTCGTTCAAATTAACGCCCACTTCCATTTCTGCGTACTATGCGCGTCTGAAGTGGTTTTACCTTTTGTCCGGCTTAAAGTTCAAATCAGTATGAAGCTTAAATTCCGCCATCAAAGATAGCTTCAACTCAATTAATTCGCTAAGTGTAATGAGACAAACATATGCAATGATTTTGTTGACCCCTTTCTTTAACGAGTTTACAGAAATTTTTAATACCATAAATTTTTAATTGAATATTTTATCTACTTTAAGAGCATTCGAGTTGCAATAAAAATAAAAATTCTTCGCATAAAAGTCCCCAAATACTTCAAAAGGTATGAAAAGTTAAATAAACCTGTGATAACAAATATTTAAAATCCCAAATATTTGGAAGATTTGAGATCAGTATCTGCTGCTGCTACATCGGCGTATTGCGCCCTTGATCTATGAACTTCAACTAAAAACAAATTTCAACCTTGTGTAAAAATACCTGCAAACTCAATCAAAACTGTAGTCCATCTGATTAAATACATCTTTCTAAGCACATGGATTTTCTATACTATTTCATGTCTGCTTGCTGCACTCCCCCTAAAATCCCATTCTGCCGCGGTACGTGTACCCGTTAGTGAATAAAACAAATAGGATTTGTGTTTTCATATTATATTTATATACATCTAAAGAAAAATTTATAATACTAGAGTGTAATTATTTTATTGTAAACAAACACGTACCTGCGCATTTTTAATAGATATATCCACCGTTCTCACCGTATTTAGTATCAATACCATTAGTAGCTCCTGCGGAAGTGGAAAATAGTGGGGCAGTGGTTGGACCTCCACCGACTGCTTGTGCAGATGGGATTTTATAGGTAACCGAAGCTACAGCAGGCGATATTGAATAGGGCTTTTGTACAATTGGAGCTTGTGCAACTGGTGCCCTGTATGTTTGGGTTTGCAGTCCAGAGCCGATAAATTCAGCCGTTGTCTTTTGGACAGGAATTGAATAGGTTTGTTGTACTGCCGGTGCTATGTAACTTTTTTGAGCAGTCGTTGTAGTTCTTCCGTAAGTTGTTTGCAGCACTGGCTTTTTCTGTGCCCCTGGTACCGTGTAAGTTTGTTGAACATTTGGAATGTTATATGTTTTTTGAACTGCGGGACGAATATATGAGCTTTGCAAGCCGGGCTGAGTAAAGGTTTTCTGAAGAACTGGTTGTGAATAAGTTACTTTGGCGCTAGTTTGTTTTTGAACTGGCGTTGGATATGTTTGCTGGACCCGAGAACTTGTGTATGTACTTTGAAAGCCTGGTTGTGTAAATACTTTTTGAACAGATGGGGCTGTATAAGTTTTCTGCACACTTGGGCTGGTGTACGTCAATTGAGATCCTGGCTGAATATATGTTTTTTGAATAGCTGGAGCTGAGTAAGTTACTTGAGCACCGGGGCTAGTGTAAGGTTTTTGACCAGTTGGAACTGAGTAAGTTTTCTGCACACCTGGGCTGGTATAAGTTGACTGAGAGCTTGGTTGCGTGTATGTCTTTTGAACAGCTGGAACTGAGTAAGTTTTCTGCACACCTGGACTGGTGTAGGTTACCTGTGACCCTGGCTGAGTATATGTTTTTTGAACAGCTGGAGCTGAGTAAGTTACTTGAGCACCGGGGCTAGTGTAAGGTTTTTGACCAGTTTGAACTGAATATGTTTTCTGCACAACTGGGCTGGTGTAAGTTTTCTGAGAGCTTGGTTGCGTGTATGTCTTTTGAATAGCTGGNTTTTGACCAGTTTGAACTGAATATGTTTTCTGCACAACTGGGCTGGTGTAAGTTTTCTGAGAGCTTGGTTGCGTGTATGTCTTTTGAATAGCTGGAACGGAGTAAGTTTTCTGCACACCTGGACTGGTATATGTCACTTGAGAGCCTGGCTGAGTATATGTTTTTTGAACAGCTGGAGTTAAATAAGTTACTTGCGCACCGGGACTAACGTAAGGTTTTTGAGCAGTTTGAACTGAATAGGTTTTCTGCACACCAGGACTGGTGTAAGTGACTTGAGAGCCTGGTTGAATGTATGTCTTTTGAACAGCTGGGGCTGAATAAGTTTTCTGCACACCTGGGCTGGTATAAGTTGACTGAGAGCTTGGTTGCGTGTATGTCTTTTGAAAAGATGCAGCTGAGTAAGTTTTCTGCACACCTGGACTGGTGTAGGTTACCTGTGACCCTGGCTGAGTATATGTTTTTTGAACAGCTGGAGCTGAATAAGTTACTTGAGCACCGGGGCTAGTGTAAGGCTTTTGACCTGTTTGAACTGAATATGTTTTCTGCACACCTGGGCTGGTGTAAGTGGTCTGAGAACTTGGTTGCGTGTATGTCTTTTGAATAGTTGGAACGGAGTAAGTTTTCTGAACACCTGGACTGGTATATGTCACTTGAGAGCCTGGCTGAGTATATGTTTTTTGAACAGCTGGAGCTGAGTAAGTTACTTGAGCACCGGGGCTAGTGTAAGGTTTTTGACCAGTTTGCACTGAATATGTTTTCTGCACACCTGGACTGGTATATGTCACTTGAGAGCCTGGCTGAATATATGTTTTTTGAACAGCTGGTCCAGAATAAGTTACTTGAGCACCGGGACTAACGTAAGGCTTTACAGTAGTCTGAGTCGAATAAACATTTTGCCCACCCGTTTCCTGTTGTCTTGGACTAACATAAGTTACCTGTGATAGAGGTGTATCAAGCGGTTTTTGAGTAGAGGAAACGGCGTAGGTTATTTGGGATCCAGGGGTTGTGAATGGCTTCTGAGTAGGCGGGTTTGAGTATACAGTTTGAGTGCCCAGAACAGGAGAAGCAGTACTTAAGATGGTACCTGGGAAACCTGGAGCTGGAATTGTTTTCTGAGCGTTAGTACTAGTATAAGTAATTTGATTTCCAGGGGCAGCAGAATATATCTTTTGAACTGATGTAGTGGGGACCGAGTATTTACCACCGGGTCTACCAGAATCGCTTAAGCTGGTAGATAACGACTGCTTATTAGGTCCAATGCTCGCGCCAACCAAAGTTTGACTAGGCGCAACATAAGTTTGTTTAGCACCACTGGCATACCCTGATCCAGAGTAAGTTAAACCACTTGTTCCTGTTAACCCAACAGGCGACGTATACTTTACATCAGCTTGTTTTGCGCCTGTACTCAAACTGTAGCCAGGTGCAAGCGGTTGACCAAGTAAAAATTGCCCAGAAGAACTCTGACCTAAGCCAAATTTTCCTGCAGAAGAACCTGTTGATGTACCAAACCCACCACCTGTATTTGGGACAACATCCGATGAATAACCACTTGAGGGCGAATACGTAACAGTACGAGACTGCGTAGACACTACATCAGGCGGCAAATATGTGTTAACCACATGCGAAACATCTCCACAAACGTAAGCTATTAAAGCGACTAGAATCAAAAATTTCTGCAATAAAAAATATATAAAGAAAAAAGAAAATTTATTAAAACAATTGTTTATAACAACATAACTAAAAAGACGATATTGCTATTACGACAATGAGGGTAGATTGCTGAGATTGGAGCTTTCTTTAATGTATCCGTATAAGTCAAACTGACAAATGAATGTGATCTACGATCGTATTCGCGACTGTTTGTCGCGGATACCTTCTAGAAAAACAGTAGCTCCATAGTGTCAAACTGCAACCGGAACAAGTATTGTATAACTCACCGGCTGCTAGCATCGAATCACTTCCGGCGTTAGCTTTTATTACTCCAGATTGGTAACATAATATGCAAAAACCACTTCACCTATATCTGTTTGCTTGCCATGAAAAACCGTGAAATCCCTGCCTTCATTTGGTTCAATACAAAAACTACAACTGGGTGAATAAATTTGAGTACAACAATGAAAAATCTCGTTCGCTGTTCAACTTCTCGGATCTCACCGGGGAACCGGGTACTAATCGGGTATTATAATAGAAGCTACCCCACCATTGATTTACCAACCGACGGAGAAGGAACATTGGCACAGCGGAAACTTTTAAGCTGGCAACCCAACTAACATTCCTTTACTCAAACCCATAGAAAAACAATTATAAAGAAAAGAAATCATTTAGAAGGAATAAATTTTCTGAACTTTCTAAATAATCAGGGCCGACATCAAGAAGACTAAAGAGTACGCGGCAAGCGTGTGTACTACTGCTCCAAAAACGTAAAAGTTAATTACTTTATTGATATCGTGACTTGCGATGAGAATTTAATCCACTACACGATTCCGTAAGACGTTTTGACTAAGCTATATCATTCATATTTACGTCATCATTAACATCATATCGTCTGCAGTATGCCTAGAAAGTAATGCTCTAAAATCAAGATAATAACTTGAAAGCAAGCAGCTTCTGAAATCTATTGAAGTAATTAATAGTCACAATTTGATCAGAAAACGAAAAGAAAAGTGACACTACAACGAACTGTTCATCCATTAAAGAAATATCTTCATTTTTGGGAGGATGCGCGATCGATAGTTCATTTATTACGGACACAAGTTAATTACCTCTCCTGATGAGCCGTTCTTCCGCCCAGGTATGCCTCCAAATGAATACCAACACGTAATACTCGCGTCTCCTCTGTACTCAGAGGGATTATCTGAACGTTTTATTAGTTGCTAGAACCCTTGATTAGCGCAAAAACTGGGCCGGTCTTACGCTAAGAATGTATTTCTTACCAAAAAAACAAATTTAGTTTTATTTGGCAAACTACAATACTTTGCATAACATATTTCGCATGGTTAAGAAATAAATTTTTTCTTAATGAAAGCACAACAACAACCTCATGATTTTATCCTTCAAGAATGTGGAAAAGAAGTTCAATATCTGAAAGAAATTTTTTCCTTGAAATATTGTGTTCTTCCCCAAGCGCTTCGAAAAGACTACCTACGTCAAATAAATCCCTACTGAAGGGTTTCAGCCTAATCCCTTTCGGATTGATCTCTAACTTAATTAAGACATTATCAGATGTTTCTAGAATATTCCCGAACAGAAACAGACAGCCCGTGAACAGAATTAATGCTTAAAGTGATTCGAAAGACGTCAGTGACTATGCTAAGAAATTGAAAGAGTGTGGCGAAGGTTTTGGTATTAATTATAAATTCAGCTAGAGAATGATATATTATTTGTCGTTTTGCTTGTCATTTCACAAAGCATGGAGCGTAAAATCTACGAGCTTGCCTTTGGCAAAGAGTCCAAATGCAGCACTTTCTATCATATAATCTTCGAGCAAAGAGAATGTGAAAGAATATTTGAAGCGCAATTTAGTGGTTCTGGGATTGCAGGCTAATAGTAAAAATTAATAAAACCTATAATCTAACAAAAGGCATGTCTATAACACATTTTAAAATGATCGTCCTGTTGCCTTTCTTAAAACATAATTCTTCGAAACAGGCTATAAGACAATTCCTACAAGTATCACGCATTTCATCCCAATTGTTTACAATTTCCTCAAAATAATGTTGTACGAAAAACTACCTAAGGGATATTTGATAAATTAATTTAAAGATTATTTGTTAACAAACGATTGTTTTCTTTCGATCGAAAATTGAACATTTTTATTCAAATACTCGCTAATCACAAAAAAATCAATACATATAAAATTACGCAAAGTATTTCTTTAATTATTATAGACATCTACAATAAATGACTTTTTGTATTAGCGACAGAGCTCTTTAAATTAAGGAAACCTCGCGAAAATGACTGCGATGTTCTTATCTCTTAATGTTTTTCAAAAGGCCTAATTAGCAATGCTCCTTGATGAAATTTTTGTTCATAATTATAGTTTGAGACAAAAATTACCGAATTTGGATCACATAGGTATGTTAGTTGGATCCCAACCATGTTGTAATGAAATGTAAGCGTTTATAGGTCACAAAGATATACTTTTTAATATTTTAGTAAATCGTTAGTAAATCCAGTATAGGAAATTTGGGTCACAAAGAGCCATTTTTCAGACCGCACCATACATAGGACCTCACCTTCTATGTCAATAAAGCCTAATTTCGGATTCGTTACGACGGAAGCAACTGGAAAATATCCAAATTTTTGACAAGCAAAGTAAGTTTTCTAAATTTAGATCACGTCCACGTTTGAGTATCCTCGAATAAGAGGGCCTTCAGGAAAATTATGCATTTACATAAAAATAATGTATAACTTTTAGCGTATTGCTAATTAAACAAAGTGATGTAGGGCATCTAATGGTCGATGATGCCCGGCTATAGCATTCTTACTTGTTTTGTAAATGTTTTTGCTCATGAAGCAAAGTTATTTCATTCATTTCGTTGAAGCGTTTTAATTTTTCGGACTCGTAAACCACGAAATCATTTCTCCAAATTCTATAGTAAGCTACGACATTATGCCGATTCTTAAATCGGTCATATCAGATAATAAACGAACGAAAATGCGATATCAATAAGGGGAAACGGGTGACGAAATCCCGATATAATCCCTTTCTTCTTCGATTCCAGAAGACTATACCTGATCAAGTATTACAGACTTACCACCAAAGTAAGTGCTCTGCGGCAGCCATTTGGACAGGCTGCTAAGTAATTTTTGGCTTTTTTCTCTCCTCTTTAAAATATCTTCTTAAGTGATAGATTAACTATAACTGTCCTTTCAAAACTTGTTTGCCATATTTTTAAAGCTTTATCGAGTCAGAGATACATCATATACTCATTGAGTCGCCTTTATATTTAGAAAGAGTTGAGGTTTATATCTCTGGTGGAAAGTATTTTTTAATTCTTGCCCAAGTGACGTTTCTTCCCCTAGAGAAGTTATGCTTGGAAGCTGCGACTTAAGTTCAATTTATTAAGTCTTTAAACTTAAATAAGTATTTTTGAGAAAACGGCTTTTTCCAAAAAGGGCATGTTTGAAAGCAACTGCCTTATCAACGCGCGCTATATAATTG
This sequence comes from Glossina austeni, assembly GCA_000688735.1. Classification (NCBI taxonomy): domain Eukaryota; kingdom Metazoa; phylum Arthropoda; class Insecta; order Diptera; family Glossinidae; genus Glossina; species Glossina austeni. The sequence continues at coordinate 98,462 of KK502735.1, read as the reverse complement.
TGTCTTCGGACGGGCGTAGTTTTCGATCATAAACCTCGCTCTGAACTATGCATTAAATTTTTTCGAAATAAAGTGAAACCTGAACGGAGGTCAACTAGGCCTCTCGGGCTAAATATATGACTTTATTATAAACTCTTCTTCTCATTAATGCTATGTGAATGATATTCAAATCATTCAGTTGCACCAACTTAGACAGGATCGTTACACATTTCTACTACCGTAGGATTAGTGCCGCGTTGACTTGAAAAGCGGAAATCGATTGCAAGTGTTTCGCTTTGCACTTTAATTAACAAATGCACTAATCGGCCCACCCACTTTATTCCCTTCAAAATTTCTACCTTTGCTGAAATTGACTTTACATTAGACTCAATCTATGTAAGCTCCTTCGAATGTATCTTCGTCGGACTCATCAATAAACGAAAAAATCAACTTATACGCCCCCGTCTTCCTTTTTTTTTTTTTTATAGTGAATAGAGGGAGTTTTTTCTTAAAGAAAATTGCATCTAGCAACACCCATGTTGATGCTAAAGGTATTTCGTGCCTAAGTTTATATATTTTTTAATAAATTATATTTCATTTTATCATTCATTGTTCAAGCACATATTTTTTCCATTTATTTCGATAAAAGTATACAAAATTTTTTTTTTTTCATTTTTGTTATTCATTGTTTTGAAAATTTCTTTATCATAACACACTTCAAATTCTGTAGTATGCATTACTCTATAGCACCAACCATTTTTAAAGATAATTATCCTTTATAGCTGACTCTGGCGGCTGTTAGCGATTCCTAACTATGAACACTTTCAATTTTATTTTATATATATATAAAAGTATGTAGACGCGTTATATTAATATATATATATATATATATGCATATATATATCGATAAGAATCTTCTTTTACGTTTGCCGCTAATCTTAGAACTGCTCGATAGTTACCGTTCAACAAACGCATTTATACTTGTAAACGGTACGCGGAGAATAGAGAAACATTAAATGAAAATACTGGTAATTTGTAAATTTGTAATGAAAAAAATAAATAATAAAAAATAAAAAATAAAAAATTAAAAATGAAAGAAATACTGCCAACATGTTTTCTTACATATGTAAACGCAGTAAAGAATAAGCGTTTACACGCATACACCCAGTCTTGCCGTAAGTAATATTTATATGAAAAACTCATAGCACAAATGTCATAGCTGTTCATCATTGCGCAGCATCCATCTATACCGGCTTAAAAGTATTAATATTCGAAACGTTAACAACAAATAAAGAAATTTGTAAAACGATTGGGGTGTGTTTAAAAACGGTTAATATCTATAGCCTATCTATGTATGGGTGTATGTCTGCGCAGTATGCACATAAACCCGTTATAGTAATCAGATTATTACAAAAGCGTTATCACTAAAGCAGTGACCACAATGACTTAACATCACTTTTAGTTTATGTTTAAGAGGAGTAAAAAAAAAAGAAGTCTTTTTTTAAATTTATTTCAAATTAATTGCAAGTATTATATTAAATATTGTTAATAAAAAAAAATATATAAAAAAAAAAAAATTTTCCCCATAACACTTCATTAGAAATTATTTATTAAACTTCGCAGAAGGAGGACACTTCACATATATATATATATATATACATTTCATTTATATATATATCAAAAAAACTATATATCAGACATGTGTTGATAAAATTTGATCGTCATGTCCGATTGCCGAGATCAGGCCTGGAATTTCAACTTGGGATATAACCTCCTTGCGTAAATCTGCAGACAAAAATTGAAAATTTACCGGAATCGCTCGAGAATACATGCCTATACGTGCTTGAAACTTCTACCATCGATATATTACTCCACATAATTTAAAGACTAAAAAGCAGATATCGATGTACAATTTTATATATATGGTTATCAGGTCCATTCAAAAATTCGATTTCGCACAAGAGTTGCTAGATGTAATATATAGTTGAGATTATTGAAACACTCCATAAATAAATGCAGGTCTTTGTATCGAAAATTTTAATTGAATTTATCCGAGATATTATCCAGACGTTAGACGATAAATTTTGAGAAAAACCTCTACATGATTGATGCGATGAATGCCTGAAATCCATTTCAGAGCATATATGAGCTTTTCGAATTTTTGCTTTTTTTTTTCAAATAAATTAATCTTTAAATACAAAACTGAAAATGTATTCAATTAAATATAGTTAATATATATTTATTTTATATATTTTAACTACCTTGATGTATAATCTGTCAATAATAAAAAACTCAACATGTCAAGACCATGGTTATCGTGTCTCTGAAATGCATTTAACTGGTTTTGTTTTTCTATTTTATCATTCAAAAAATTTGTAACCTTTGATTGACTAACTTCATTGACCTCCGGGGCTGTGGTACCGTAAGCTTTCTTCCCTTACCAAGGTAACCACTTACTTCATGCTTAAAATTAATGTTATATCAAAAAAATAAATAAATAAATAAATAAATAAATAAGGATAAAGAGATACTCAACCACAAATACATGCTCCACTGGCTTATTAAAGTTATAATTAATGTTTTCTTTTAAAAATTAAATTAAAAATATTAATTAATTTAAGCGAAAAGTTAATAAATAAATCAAAGAAAACGCAAAAAAAGGAAAAAATCTGTGCGCCAATCAGCAAAAATGGCAGAAATATGTGATAGTTTGACAGTCAATTGGAAGGAATATTACTACCACTTAGAGATTCCGGAATACGATAGAAGGGTTTTCTTTTATTAAAGTTTGCTATTATTAAAGTTACTACAAAGGTGGCAAACTAGGTTTTATTATGAATTTTACCATAATTGCGTCTACAGTCAGTTGTCAGTTGAAAGTGTTGGAGAAAGAGATAAGCGACTGGAGAGTTAATTATATCATTCTGCCAGATCAATTGTGAAGATATCTCTACAACTCACCAAACAGGGCAAATCAAGTTGCGCTTGACGTTTTGCTCATATTTGCAGGAAGGACATGACAGTATCTGACTGCGAAGTTGTTGCCCTATTATGTTCTTGGCCCACAGAAGGGTCTCGCCTTGATCACAACGTGTGAAACGGTACGGCAGCTGGAAAGAGGGACACTCTAAATAATGGGATTTTTTTCACACGTTATGTGGCAAGCGACAACGCACTGTGTTACGCCGTCTCCACAGAAAACCATTAAACACGTCGGTACTTTATTAACAAATCCTTCTAACTCTTGCTTTTAGGTTAATTACAAGCTTTTATGTACTATGCACGCACTTCCTTAATTCTAAGCGTGGATATAATTTGATTTTAAGTTTTCCACCCCAATTTTCTAACAATGCAAAGACAGGTCGTCGAATATTAACAAACCGAAGAATGGCGGTATATTCATTTTATCAGAAGGTTTGCTAGATCCAAAAGAAAGCTTAAGAGACCGCATAGAGTATATATATTCTTGATCAGATTCTAAATCGATTTAAGCATGTCCGTCTGTCTTTTATCCGTCTCTGTATTGACAAATTTAACAGCAAAACATTAGAAGACAGTCCCCAATTGGTCACGGGACACGCCTAGGGTGCAATATAAGCTAAGAATACCTCTGCTTTCTGGGTTTTTTGTTCATTAATCAGTCCCACCGCCCGGATTCCGTAGAGTATGAAAGTTTAGTTTTTTCCTTGTTTTTTTCAATCTTTGTTAGCATAAACGTTATTAATATAATTTTCTCAATTCCTTCTTCTTTCCTCTTTTACGACTTTACGACTTTAACTATACCCTACACCACTTGTGGTACAGAGTATATTAACTCCCTGCGGTCGTATGTAATACGCAGAAGGGCTTAAGATAGACCCACCTTTTATTATACCGATCGTTTCCGAATCAGAATCTGAATTGATCTAACCCTGTCTGTCCGTCCATCCGTCTAATGTCTGCCCATGTAAATTTGTGTTCAAAGTGCAGTAGATGAGAGACATACAAGACCTTCTTTAAGACGCAAATATTTCACTTGTCTGCAATGTGTCTTTAACGTCAACGCGTTAAAATCGTCGAATAATTCTAACGCAAAAAAATACGTGGGAGACGTAATAGACAATATATTACGTTGATCAAAAAGTGAAAAGACTACCGCGACGCTTTGCATTGTTGTGCATGCACACTCTGTTCACGTAGTTTTCGTTTCAAAGCATTTGTATATAGAGATATTTCAACGAAATTTAATACACTGAACAACAAACGTAATTGAAAGTAGATCGAATCGGAAAGCTTTTTACTATCATTCCCCATATAAAATCCTTTTTTTCCAAGTCCTTTTTATGGCAAATTTTTCCATTTTTCATACTGTAATGGAAAGTGTCTTTTGGGATTTTACGCATTTATCCGATTAGTTTGCAAATTAACTACCCTTTGTGCTACTGAATTAAGATTTTTAGGTTACTGTTAGGTTTTAATTACAATTGTTGGGAAATCTATTTTCAAGTAATTCACAGGAACTTACTGGTACCTAACTTCCTCGCGACATTTTATTTCTCTTAATCCTTTTTTTCGCTCAATCTTATGCTAAGTGCTGGTAATCGTTTCCACAATTACCAGCTGCATGAGACAGGTAAAAAGTCATGAATGTGTATTTGGTTTCCTAAGAACTCAACTGGTTTTCATGCAAACTAAAATCATTAAATGTGGAATTTTCGTAACAATATTTCTGGACAAAGATCGATGAAAATAGTAATTTGCCATATTGAACACATGTGCGTAATTTGGGAAGGAGGTATCATTTTTTGAAACCGCTCCCATAGAAAAGCAAGAGGAACAAAGTCGAATGCGCGACTACCCATGTGGGATATCAATTTATTGCGATGAATTTGTGCTATATGTTTTTCCGAACTCTGTCCACATAAAGGTGTGTCTGAAAAGTAAAAACTTATAATGCAATTAGGTCTAATTCCGACTTTCCCCCGTCCGTAAAGGTATTTATGAAACGTCAGAATTTATATGACAATCAGGTATAATTTTTCATATTTTATGACGAAGACAGGCGACTTGGTGTAGAGTATATACATATGTATATATAATGGGAGGCCATGTCGGTCTATACCGTTTGAAATCGTGTACCATAAAAAGACAGTAAGTATGCAAAAAGTGGACGAAATACTTAAAAATGTGGACTCAAATTTAAAAATTTATTTAAAATGAAACGTGAAGAATGCCTAACTGAAAACGTGGTTGGAACTTGGTCTCTAATCTTTAATGTGCTGTCATGCTTATTGCTAGTAAATGTTCTAAAATACAAGATGAGACTTTAAAACGATTATTTTTTCTCTCTTGTCGATCAATCCTTCTACTCGCGTACAAATCGCAAAATATCTCAAAGCCGAACGTGTTCTCTAGCTCTACTATTAGCTTTGGTAGTGATGTATCTATAACATTAGATCGTATGTTACATTAGAAATGTTTTCATTTTTCTGGTAGATTAGGTTCGTGTCACTGGATTGTGAATTGCGTAGATTTTATTTACTGAAAACTATTTATGAAGTTTAAACGACACTTATTTACACAAACTAGAGTTTTAGCATTACACAAGACTCCATTCTATTAAGCTCTCGCGTGCATCATCGACTTCTTTTTTCGAGTGTTATGATTCAAGTCACGTTACGTTAAGCAAACCGTCTGGTTGTAAGTCTTCAAGAGCAGATTTCATTTTATTTTTTTTCTTAATACTTTTACGTGTTGGATTTCCCTGGACTTTCATTAAGCCTTTCGTTAATTGCCAGGTACAAAAACACCATCATGCTATCATTCCACAAGGTCAAGCATCAATAATTTCGATTTTTTCGTATTACGCTACGAACATTTGAAAAAGTTTAGCTTTCTACAGAAATAGATAGTGTTTTTGAGGATCTATTTTATCAAATACGCGATTTTTGCAACCATATGTCAAGTAAAGGTTAGAAATTAAGAAGAGCTTATGCTGTCAGATCATATTGCAGCCATAGGTTAAGTATTAAATAAATCGCTCTCAGCCAAAAACAATTTCTCAATTTTGTTTTTTTTTTTTTTTTTTTTGTATCAAGTTTTTTATTTCAAAGCTTTTCTTCAGTTTCTTGCAATTGAAAAAGATTAGCATAAAAAATTTTAAAAGAACGCAAAATTTAAAAAGATTGATACTTCTTCAGTATTTAATTATTAAAATAAATGGCAAAAGGCCTCAAATACCTCCATACATACATATATAAGCAACAATAACATTATTTATATACACAGACATAAAAATAATTGCTGCCAATTTAAAACGCACTTATCAATGTCAGCTCTCTTCACTTTTCAAAGACAACTAAAGTAAGACTTCTTGATGAAAAGGTTAAGATAGAGTTAAAAAAAATATATAAAAAATTATCACAAAACTTTTAAAGAACTTATTAAAATTTCCATTATGATTACGAGTTTATGTGTGAATCATGCCAACATTATACAGTTTCTTAAGATTATTTTAATCAAGTGACAAAATCAATTAATTACATTCGCTTAGCAGAACTGATTTGTAGCCAATAATTACAATAACTAGTTATTTTACATAAAAATCCCACGCGCAGTGTGCGGATCGCAATCTTAATACATTATTGATAAATTTAAAACATAGAATAGATTTGATTTGATTTGATTTGATTTGATTGCCTTTGTTTCACTGTTGATGTCAGAAAGACTGTATCGCGCTTCTTTTCGCGGTACGTCAGTTTCATTTTGTTAGCCCATAAACGAAAGAAGTAGAAGACCTAAAAATAAGGACCGAATGCCCCGTAATATATACATATATACTCAGATCAGATTGAAATTCTAAATAAATTGGACTTTGTCTACCGGCAAATCCATTCACTTGTCCACTGTACGCATTTACCGCATCCCAAAATGTTCTATAAGGACTATTCATAAGTCCAAAGCTTTTTATTTTTGTTGGCATTTAGGCATTTAGACGATGGGAAGCAGTTTATAATTAGTCGCATTGAATATTTATATTAAAGCACAGATCAATATCTGTTTAAATCTGTAAATTATGGCATATATATGTAGTTAATTATCGTAAGCTTATCTGAGGGTGAGCCAGTCTCTTGTGCGATTTCGACCTATAGCCACCGGCTAAACATATGTGTGGTAAGCTTCAATTGCCTATCTCAGGTTTTGTGGAATGTATAACCGATGTGGAATATATAACTCGATGACCTCTCTGAGTTATTATCCCATGTACAGCTAGCTGCCTTTGGGTGCGAACACAAAGTGCAAAATTGGCTCAACTCAAAAGTATGCGAAAGATGGGATACTCTGCTGTGCTTGCCCTAGCTCTCTATCTGCGCAGATAGCTAGAGTTATGCTACGCGGCTTTCAATTTATTTAATATTTATTTAATAATTGGTGAGCATCCCAGGCCCTTTTCAGAGCGTGATTCTCAATTACATTATACTTGCAATAGTTGATCATATTGCGCATTTTCGGTATGTTCATCATAGAGGATAGATGTGATGGAGATGCCGTACTATGCGGTTTTCATATCATTACAATAGATATTAAGTAACTGGGACTGACTTTACTGTGAGATTTTCAGCACTACCTTCATGAGTACTTGTCGCAACACGAACATTATTCTCTTAACTGCTCTGTATCTGTATCTGTATAATGGCCGCCATTTACGTTTGACTCAAAAGTCTTTGGAAAGCGTGAAAAAGCTTCACCTTATAAATGCATTTTCTTTAGATATCTAAACTTTGAGAACAAATAACTTTTAATTATATTTTACTTTAATTATTCTAGTAATAAAATGGTTTGATTAATTTTATTTAACTCATTAAGACGTTGGCATAAATATACTCAATAAATTTTAATTGTAATGAATTTATAATTATCTGTCATTGTCAAGGAGACTTCTTATATTTTACAATCATTTGCTTTTATATTTTGCTCGCAGATTAACGATAAATAGTCGAAATTGTGCTTTATATATATATATATTATTGTTAATCTACTTTTGCTATAAATTTTCATTCAATAGAATTTTATTTATAAATATTACTTAGTAGTATTCGTCTATAGTGCGGATCGCATAATAAAATTATTAAATGAACGTTTACGCGCTATATAAGTTTATAAAAAAAAAGCTTAAGTTCTATTGTATATAAAGCGATTATTAATTAATTTTATAATCAATAATTTAACGCATGAAAGAATCGCGTTTTTTACTCAGTATTAGTTAGACGAAGATTTGCTCAAGAAAAATATAACATTCCTAGCTTTTGCAAATAGATTTTAGATAAATTTCAATTTCAATTTAAATAAGATCAAGATACGCGTATGCAATACGTAATGTGAATAAACATCGAAAATGCATTAAAATTATTATTTCATTAACATGGGATATAAATTGAACTTGATCTTAGTCATTACATCGTTCCATCTTGCTTTTCTATCTGTCGTTTAAATTTTCAAAATTGAAAAAATTGAAATGAAAAACAAAAAACTTGCTCCTCTATGCTCCTCTCTGTTTGTTAAGTCATTGCTTAAAAATAGTAAAATAATTAATGCGTTTTCTCTTCTATTGGCCTGAAAAGTGATCTTGCTTTACGCTTAGTGTTTATTGCTGTATAATTAGAATTTGTTAACATATTTGTAGCTTTGCTAGTTGAAAAACAAGTTGAAAAGTTATAGTTGGACAAGACTGACTATTAAATACCGTACACTATTTCGCCTAATGAAATCTTCAACGATCAAGTCTATTTTCATCATAAAATTATAGTAAACTTTTTTCTAAAGAGGCAACTATTCACGGGAAATCCTATATAGAGTGGGGTCCAAGATATAGAACCATGCACTTCAAATTTTTTCCACTTAATTCCTATGTCAAATTACTAGCACGAGCAAATTTTCATCATAAAACGTTAACAATTAGGTCTACTTGGCATATAAGCGTTTACATTTCCTGAAAATCCTTGTATGCGATGGTATCCGAAAAACGCACCTACGTGGTCCAAATTCGGTAAGGTTGATTTTTTTGTCAACTTACTACTATGATCAAGCTTTCGCCATGAAATATTGAAATTTATATATTTTCACCACATAGAGATTCGGCAGACATCAGACGTACAGACGGACAGACAAGCCTAGAATCATTTTCTGAATCAATAGGTATAATAAAAGGTGTGTCTATCTTAAGCTCTTCTGAGTCATACGTCCGTACAAACGTAATATACTCTTGACCACCTTGTAGGGTATAAATAGACCTACATAGCCCACGTTTACCACAGTAAAAGAGCAAATGACCATTTTTGTATCAACTTTCGTCACAAAATATAAAAACTTATATCTTCTGTTATTTTGTTTATGTGAAAAGGGACTCTTAACTAGTCTATCTTGCACCCAAATTTAGTAGATATCTATTTTATATATAAAAATCTAATCTAATTTATATATAAAAATACTTCTTGCTTTGATCCCTACTGATAAATATTAAAAACGGCAAATTTTTTTTTCACATAAAGACATTTTCAAAATAGGGTTTTGTATGGGCAGTGGTTGTAAAAGCGTTCCGGTCCACAGCATTATCAATAGCGCTCATTGTTGGGTAAAAATATATCAGCGTATCGAAAAGTGTGAGCTGTGGGTGGATCATAGAAATGCATGTCCCCATTTCCGACTAGCGGACAGACAAGTGTTCCCTAAGCGATTCAGAAAATGTGAACTACAATAACTTGGAATGCAGTGGTATAATAAAATTAGATATATATCATGTTCTCCTACGTCTTGCATATATTCGGACAATTTCAATCTACCCTTACCATAAGGAAGCCGGGGTAAAGCGAATGTTCAAATTTCTACCGGATTTCTAGGGAATGGGAAATAAGATAAGAGAAAGAGCTTTTTAAGCCAACATTCGCTTATGTTGGCCATCTGTTGAGCAGAAATGATTTATTTTGTTTTACATACAATCTGCTAAGACTAATATAAAATACTACCGAATCCAAATGGCCCCAATTTTCCTTTAATTTGTCATCGAAAAGGACACAAAGCTATGCATATAAAGCAAGTGAAAACATTATTGTACGTTGAACGTGACCATTAAATACGCTCCCCCTTTCACCTCATAAAATTCTTCGTTTATTTTCGTGCTTAATGATTATTTTTCAAGCTGAAGGCATACCTTTTATGGGAAACCTTATTTTGGAAGAAGACAAAGAAATAAGTCCATCTGATCCAAATTTCCTACAGTTCATTATTGTGTCAAATTACTGTTATGGCCCAATGTTTATCACAAAATATTAAAACTTACATCGCTTTATATTTAAAAGGCTTACTTTTTGTAGGAAGGGTAAGAAGGAGAGAGAGGTTTAAAAAATTAGGCCATCCGATGCAAATTTTTTACATCACATTAGTTTGTCGTAGTATTATTGTTCATTCGTTTTTGTTGAGAAATTTCGAACATTGCAAATTTCGTTCATATAGCGATTAGTCGTCATTATTACATAGAGAGCGGCCGTAAAAATGCTTCGATCCTATCCGCTTATAAACACCTCAAAAATCCTATGACCTATAGCTTTAACACGGTACATATGGACTCACATTAGACGGGCACATAGACAAATGAAAAGTAAGAAAAGTTTGTATTGATAATAAAAGTGATTCTGGATCAACTGGCATGATAAAGCCCTTCTGGGAGTTATACACATGTGCACAAGGTTAAAATTACCTATCCCCTAAAACATGATGTGTAACATTTATGCACCAAAATTACTAGATTTGCGATAAAAACAAACGACATTGAAGACCGTAAGAGAGAGAGAGTAGAGAACTGATATGAGAAGATTTACTGAAAATTGTACGACAAGCAACGTAAGCCCACACTATGAACATGTGTATGCTATACTACGACGTTTTGAATGAACCTGTGCGTGAGTGTTTCGTGCTAAAACAGAAAAAATTATGTGCGGTTGTGCGTACGTTTGCTTAAGCAATTATATGTAAGCGCATACGCAACAGAATTTTCAATTTTGATTTTTCTCTGCTTGGACGTTTTTACTTTTGCTATCTTCATATGCACATTTTCTTATAAATAAATTTGGCATTTTTTGCAGATAATTACCATTATTTTTTTATATATTTATATATTTATTGCCAAAAAATTGTTGTTACAATTATTCTTCCTGATTTGTTCGAAATATAGATATATGTCCTATTACTGTTATTTAAAGCAGTAAGTATTGTTATAATCATTTTCGAATTTCTGAAATTTCACACAAAAACAGTTTGACTACGAACAAAGCAATCCGCGCGAAACCGAACCCACCCTTCACACCAAACCCCAAGTTTCTATGATGACGTCTTTGCCAACTACACCATCTTAATGACATCACACTTAGTGCTTGCAAGTGGCGTATATTATATATTTCATACATCTTTCTATATAAAAAAAATATATAGAAAAATTTGCAAAAAAAAAAACTAACTCAATACACAAAAAAAATGTTCACATGAAAATAGCAAAATTAAAAACCGCCAATCCGCCTGAGTGGCCGAATAAGAAAAGAGTCTCGACTAGCAACTCAATGATCTTGGGTTCAAGTCTCAGGTGCGGTAGAGTTTTTGGCAGAGCCGAAAGCCTTACATGCTAGTGCTTTAAGACGTTAGTCTTAGAATTTATTCTCTGGCTAAATTTATAATAATAATAATAATAATAAAAACGGCCAAGCAGAGAAAAATCAAAATTGAAAATTCTGCTACGTACGCGCTTACATATAATTGCCTAAGCAAACGCACGCACAACCGCACACGAAACACTCACGCACAGGTCCATTCAAAACGGCGTAGTATAGCATACACATGTCCATAGTGTAGGCTTACGCACACTTGTCGTACAATTTTAACTAAATCGTCTCATTTCAGTTCTCTACTCTCTTTCTTACGGTCTTTAATACCGTTTGTTTTTATCGAATGCCTTGGGCTAGCACTTAATAATTTTGCTGCTCAAATGTTGCTAGCGAAATGTCCTATCGTCCTATCCTATATACATATAATGTTTTGTTACCAAATAATAATTTTGTTTAACAAAATTCGCTATCGAAATGTTCCCTCTTATTATAAGTAATGTTTCTGCAAAAAAGCAAAAATACATCAACTTGTGAACCGTCGTCAAGACCATGCATAATATTAGCGAACACAATAATCTTTTCTGGATCTTGATCCATTTCATTATTGTACTTTTGAAAGACGCAAACCAAATGCGGAATCAATGGTACTTATACATGTTTAGATTTCGTCAAGCATATGCAACACATTCAAGTTCGATTAAATTTGAAAAACCAATGAGGTTGCCGAACACGAATTTATTCGCTGGGTACGAAAAGCTTTTTTCAAATGTAAGAGCTTAAAATCTACTATAAGACAGTGACATAAACAATTTTTCGTACAAAAATTTCCGTATGTGAAAGAGAATATTTACTTCGCTTAACTCGGATGTGGTGATGAATTTTAGTACGTGTGAAAACAAATATTTTGAAATGCAAATATTCTAAATGTCGCACTTAAACATTTAATCGATTGTTTTTCAACTGTTCGTAAGTTTTTTATCAAATTTATTTAATATTTGTAAAATAAAATACGTTTTTCATATATATATATATATATATATGTCTTTTATATATATGTTCTTTTACTTGAAAAGCAAAATGAAGCACGTAGTGATGCAGGATGCTTAAGAATAATTAGTGTATTTAATATACTCAATAATCGGCTTTGCCGCTCCTGATCCCCAACACAGTAAGAAGGAATTCTTGAATTTCATAACTTGGAGAAAAAAATTGCTTGCATATTTTAAGGCGTAATTTATTTTCACTTAACTTCTTATGTTATTATACTCTACCGCATTTAATATAAACAAAAGACTTATTTATGGCAGCGGCTCTATGCATGGACCATAAAAAGATGAATATATATCAATTAATTTTTCCCGTTCTACCAAACATCCTACAATGCATATGCACGCTCGTGATCAGCGTTAAATTCAAAAGCATGATATCGCTTTCAGATTTAAAAATCATTTAGAAATTCGTATAGAAGCCTATCTCCTATCAATTGCTGCGATTCTGAAATTTACTCGCACTGTTCCCGTGATAGAACAGCACTCTGCAAGCAAAGATCTAAAATATTTTTTAATGAAATTCAGGAAAATTTCAATCGACAAGAATCACATCCTATTTTATGATATTGAATTAATCAATAAAACTAAACAAATATTTACATTGCACTTAATGAAGCCACGCTAATAAAGACGTTAAAATGTTATTGTTGAGCACCGTCGATTATGTACTCTATACCACGTCGCCTTACCGCGGATTCTAAAAAATTTTCAATTCACAGATAACGGTGAATTCTAGCATCACTTAAATATTGTTGCCAATTGTCTACATTGCAAAGACACTTAATTTTATCCAAAACCTTAGTGTCTGCGTTTTCGAACGCAAGTTGATACCCATAGACAATAAATCATGTAGGAAAGAAAAAACTTGAAAAACATTGATGAAAGGCCTTGCGGTCCTATGAGAAACCTAGGAGGAACAAGTGGCGGATTATGAAGGTGTTCACTGACATGTTCAATGACATGGTGAAAAGGCAATAAGGTTGTCCCATTAGCGTGAACTTGTATAGGCTATGAACCACCCAACGCTGTCAACAGATATAATAAAAAATCAAAGAAAGAAATCTCCATCTATTCAAAAATAGCGAAATATTACAACGCCTACATTGGGCGACTCGGCCTTATGGATGGCTTTTTTGAAAAGCATGGGATCAGAGTCGAAACTATTATATTGGATTACCACATGATTGATACGGTATGATGAAGAAAGGTGCAGTTCCAAAAATAGAAGCAATTGTCCAAAGTGCAAAGGATTTTCGCGGACTGGATGCATCACATGCAAGATTGTTTTGTGTCGCAATAAAAATCGCATTTGCTTTCTTCCCTGTATTTCATTCATAAATAACACAAAAATTCCAAAACCAATAAATAATAAAAATACATAACCATATGCTTACCTCTACAATAATTATAGTAGTAAACGCATAGTGTTGCCAAAAGTTCGACATACTACTTTTTTTCAAAATGAATACTCACAATTATTACCTGGATTTTTTAAAATATGTTTTATGTACCTTACGACTACATACCTATAAGAAATAAATTTTTAAAATTCAAAACAGAAAATCATACATTTAAGGGCTAAACTCATAGGTAACGATAGATACCCGCACTTTCCCTATGCTCTAGCGCGGCTACTTACACCGCTGTGTATGTCCTAATATTATATGACGTCAGTATCAGACACCAACTAAAGTGTATTTAAAGGCTGTTGACAGTTCGTTCTTTAAAAGAGGCATCGGAATGTTAATTTGTATTCGACCAAAGTGGCCGGCTTAATCTTCCAGATGGGCAGGTGGCCAATATTAGTGCCCACGAAGTTGATGTGGTTGATCGTACAATCGTTTCGCACTTAATAGGTCTATCCCCAACCTTGGGGTTCCCAGCTTCGGACAAACAATCGTCTAAAAATGGAACGGACAACCGCTTCGATGCCTTTTCCTCCAATAACTAAAAACCTTAATTGTAATCTCCATGCATTAGTGCCGAAGACAACGTTTAACGTGGATCGCCTGTTTTATTCATTCTTCAATTGATCAACGTGTACACTACATGTTTACTACTTGCCAGCACGGTCGTCAGTACGGTAACAGTTGTGCTAACAACTTGATAGATTGATATGTGCAAGAAGATTGCTAAAAACTTAACCATCTATTGTACGTATTTTGAATATTTACCTTGTGTTACAAGAATTCTGAACAGGAAATTATGACCATCTTCGTGACAATCTTCGGTGGCTTCAAACGGTTCGGAATACGGATTTTACTGATTCAATATTTATTTACAAACCGAAATTCCTCCGATTGGAATCAAAATATAGCAATTATTTGCAGTGTTATCCCCCTTTGGGTACGTATATATAGATGTTCATTGGCATTTTCATACTATTAGCATCGATCCTTCATTGACTGCGATCGCGATCGCGTGAGAGCACCTTAAAAATTTTACTTATTAAGTTGGTTCGTTAAGATACCATTTCTGCATAATTGTGTGACGAGCATAGAGTTGTGCTAATTCGACCGTGTCATGCCGGCACATTTGCCGCCTCGATCGGAAATTTTATATAGCGTATTAGCAGTCGAAATATATAAAAGATTTTTCTAGTTTATGGTTAATATTTGAGCATAGTTTGGTTTGATTTCGTAATTTGTGCATATGAATAACGTTTTAATATAAAATAAATTGAAAATATTTTTCTGCATTTTCATTATTTAATAATATTAATATCTGCGTATTATAGTTTAAATATAATTGAAATTCAGAAAGTGATTAAATTGTAATTGGACAACCGTGTTATGGAAAACAGATCAATTATTGAAGACATGGAATTCTTAAAATAATGAAAAGCTTAGACCCCGAAAAATTAAGTAAAATTAATTCAAGTGCTTTTGCCTGATTTTCTAAAGGTTAGGCGGGAAAGTGAACGAAACTTCCAAACCACAACAGTTGAAAAATTTGGATTACGTACAACAACCTGAACATTTCGGAATAATAAGAAATCGGACAAGGCCGATCATGTGATATCTTACGCCACTTCGCCTTATACAGTTATTGACTTGTTTTAGCAATAATTCATTAAAATTGACACATTTTTTCATACACGCGCACACTTTCCATGGAAGCCCGCTTATCCGGGAATGCCCAAAACACTACATGGCGTGATCCAAATTTAATTGCTTCCTAAAGATTTTATTATTTTTCCGTTTCCGTTATGAAAAACTAGAAATTAGACTTTCTTTCCATATAAAGGCTTACTTTTCATGATAACCTCTATATATGATAGAGTGTAAAAAATAGAGCTACGTGATCGAAATTGCCTACCGTTAATTTTGTATGAAAATTGCTATTAAATATCAATTTTCATCATTAAATACTAAAATTTAATCCTCTCTCCGAAGCGCTTCATCCATGTGGTCCAAATTTGGTCCACTTAATTTTTATGTTAAATTTCGATTACGAACAAATTAAGACTTTGCGGCATACAAGGATTTGTATTTCCTGAAAATTGTTAAGGTAAGGTTGATGTCTTTGTTAATTTCCTATTATGAAACAATTTTCATCATGAAATATTGAAAATTATGTTATTATTATATTAAAAAGATTCAAGTGTCGTAGGAACAGTTATGTGAGAAGAGTTTCAACAAATTTGCCCAGTCGAACAAAGTTTTCGTTTCAATTAGAACGTCGAAGCACTATTACTTAATCAGGGACTTTTGTTGAGAAATTTTTTAAAATTGCAATTTTATCTCATATAACGGACAATTTTCAATAGCGTTCGTCCTTGGGTCAAAGTATGTCAGTCTATAAAATTTCATCAAAATATGTCAAATATTGCGACCTGTAGATTAAACGCAATAATACCTGCTTAGGTTGATATAGGAAATAATTCTGAATCGTTCCGCATAATGAAAGCTAGGCCTTTCATAAGCCCTTCTGGACGATACATACATCCTCACAAACTTAATATACTCTACTCCATTGGCGGGTCAATCAATCGGTGGTGGGCAACCAATTATCTAAATATCGGATATCGCCTAAATATAATAAATAATGATGATCTAAGGATCTTATATAAGAAAAAATTCTTTAAATTAGGTATCAAGCATTCAAGATTCGCCTCTGAGTATTAAGAGCTAGCTTACGGTTCTTTTTGTGTGTTCATCTAAAGCAGAGAGAAGCGCAATATAATGCAAGATAATCGTCGACTTTATTATACGGTAAGTAGGTAGGAAAAATATTTATTGGTTTAGTTTTTAAAGATATATGTCTATTATGTGTATTTTATACATAACAAAAGTATATATAAATAAAATTTCATAAAAACCTTGGGAAGATCTGGGAAGATTTGTAAGTGTTTTAATCGTCATTTAACTTTGAATGTAATTCATTCTCATGAAAATATTTCAGTTCCGATTCAAGTACAAACGGTCACGGCTCACCGTTAAATACTCTATACCACCCTACAGTTATTCATATAATAACTTTTCAAAATGAGGCGTTATATGGGAAGCGGTCGAAAAAGCGGATCTGAAGCGATTTCAGTAGCTTTCGTGGTTGAGCCAAAACATATTCGTGTATTAAATTTGGTCAGAATATCTCAAAAATTGCGACCTGTAGGTTGAACGCCAGAAAACATGACGGACAGACGAGCTTAAATCAATTCAGAAAGTGATTTCTTCTTCTTCTGTGTGTTATACATATCTGCACAAAGTCCATAGTTCCTCGTAGGACACGTGGTGTAGGGTATAAAAACTACGAGTATATAAACTTTTTACCTCTTTTACTTGTATATTAGAATAACAGTTATGAGAAACGGTCATAATTCGATTGATTTCTCATAAGAGACTAAAAATCAGAAACAGTATCACGACCAGCATCAATGTTAATAGGTTTTTCGTCTCAAACAACTGTACAGATATTCAATTTTGTTATTTGGAATATAAAAATTGTGTCTAAATTAAATATAATTTAATAACCATGTAAGTGCCTACATATGTATATTTATATTTTGTTAAATACATAAATCAAATCAAAGGTTTTAGTAAAAGAAAAAAGAAAATCTTTTTAAATATTATTTTTATTGCGGTTATAGGTCGAATGTTAGTTTACCGTTTCATCTTATGAATAAGAAAGCAAAATGGAGGCACTGTTCCCACATTTTTCTACACATATTTCCATTAATTCTAATCCCATTATTTTTTGGAGAAACCGAAAGTGTTAACCACTGTGAGCCGCATCAGTTTCAATGCAAAAACGGCAATTGTGTATTAGGAGCTACTATATGCAATGGTATAATGGACTGTTCGGATGGCTCGGATGAAGTAGATTGTGGTATGCGAGAACAAAAAAAATGGAAAACATAACCTCACAAATACTTTTTTTTTTTTATTTTTTTTTTTAATAATCGTCCCGAATGAAGGTTCAAAAACTTGCAAATCTCCACATTGGTTTCGATGTTCTGATGCTCATGGCCTTTGTGTGTCGGCCGAACTATTATGTAATGGCTATGAAAACTGTCCCAAAGGTGAAGACGAATTGAATTGTTCTTCTCGCTCGAGCAATGTCAGCACTAGCGCGTTTCATACTGATTATCGGCAGTCTATACAACGCAATTGCACACAATTTGAGTTCACCTGTAGAACAGACAAATCCTGTATTCCTTCAAGCTTTGTATGTGATGGTAAACCGGACTGTTTTGACAATTCCGATGAATCCTTAGGCTGCTTGGAATCTCAAAATCATTGCCAAACATACCTTTGCGATAATAAACATTGCTTAGAAAGCTCAAAGTGGATATGCGATGGTGTTGATGATTGCGGAGATGGCAGCGACGAAAGAAACTGTAGTAAAGGTAAAGAAGTTAAAAAAAGTGAAGAATTTCGCAAACCAATGTTAAATTTTTAACTATTTAAAGCCCAAAGTTGTTTGCCTGAAGCAGGAACATTTCTCTGCAGTGACAATGTTACTTGTTTGCCTTTGGAAAAGGCGTGCGATGGTTTAAGAGATTGCCCCGATGGAACAGATGAATCATCGCAATGCCTAACACCTAAAAACTGTACCAATTCGTCCTGTCCCCCAGCTTCCAAATGTCATATGTTACCTCAGTACGGTCTTAAGTGTATATGTCCTCAAGGATTTCGTTACTCTACGGCGCAATCAGTATGCGTTGATATTAATGAATGCGAAGAGACATTTGGTATATGCAGTCAAAAATGTCGAAATTTTCCGGGAAAATTTGAATGTTTTTGCGATGAAGGTTATTTACTACAGGCAGACAAATGGACTTGTAAAGCGCGGTTGGAGGAAGAAGCCATTCTTATTTATACTACACAGGTTGCAGTAATGGGTGTAAATTTGCACTCTAAACGTTTACATACAATAGCTACGAATCTTACTAAAGTAATAGGAGTTACTTACGACGGGAGGTACGTGTATTGGACCAATATTCATACTGGAGACGAAAGCATAGTGCGAGCTAACGGGGATGGCTCAGAACAAACGGTTTTACTGACTTCAGGTTTGGAAGCACCTGAGGATCTGGCAATTGATTGGTTAACTGGTTAGTTTAAAAACCTCAATTATTTCAACATCTCCCTAAGATTGCCCTACGACTTTTCCTTTTTCTAGGAAATATTTACTTTTCCGACAATATCAAGCACCATATAGCTGTCTGCTCGCAAGATGGAAATTTTTGCAACGCTTTGGTGACTGAAGATGTACACCAACCCCGTGCGTTAGCCGTTTGGCCACAAAAAGGTCAAATGTTCTGGTCGGACTGGGGTTATAGGCCCAGTATAATGCGTGCTTCTATGGATGGTAGTAATGTCATGCCTTTAGTTAATCAGAGCATTTACTGGCCAAATGGCGTAACCGTCGATATGCATAACGATCGCGTGTACTGGGTTGATGCAAAATTTGCCACCATTGACTGTGTACGAACAGATGGCACCGATCGCCGTACAGTTTTAGAAGATATTCTAAAACACCCCTATGGTTTGGCGATCTATGAAGACCGTCTCTATTGGTCAGACTGGATTACTAAAAGTATACATTCGTGCGAAAAATTCACCGGCAAAGATCACAGGATTTTAGTTAAAGATCGCACTATATATTCTGTTTACATACATCATCCATCCAAACAAATGAAAACCTCCCATGCCTGTGAACACCATTCGTGTTCACATCTCTGCCTTTTAGCGGAAAAGAACAGATCATCTTGTGCTTGCCCAGAAGGCATGAAATTAGCAAGAGATCATAAGCTTTGTGAAAAGTATTTCAAAAACGATCGCTTGTACATAGGCGTCGGTTCTCAACTGTTAGAAGTAGAGCACACAAAATTTGGAAGTCACAATGTCACAGCAACTTATAATATCCCTTTCTTTATACATCAAATAGCATATAATACCGTAAATAGTACAATTTTTATAGCTGATAATCTGCAGCACGTGATCAGTGAATACGATATGAAAGCACACGCGATGAAAATATGGGTTAAGAAGAATTTAGGAAATGTTACTGATCTAGCATTTGGTGAGCGTTACTGCTGTTTAATCGCGAAAATGTTTATTCTATCACATTTTTATTAAACTTTAGATCATTTTGCTCATAACTTATACTGGTCTGATGCCGAGAGACACGTAATTGAAGTAATATCTTTGCGAACCGGTTACAGAGCGATTGTTGCTTTTTACGCAGGCCTAGAAGTACCTATCGGTTTTGTCATTATACCAGAAAACGGGTAAGTGAGTGCTGGTGGTTCAAAAAAGACACGCTTCAAATAAATTTTGTTTTAATTCAGCGTAATGTTCGTAGCTCTTAAGAATAAAGACTACGTTCATATCATCCAAAGATCACTCAGTAATCATGGTCAGTCTACGCATGTCGTAGAAAGAGGCATGGACGCTGGGGAAATAAAATTTGTAGCCGACGTGGCAACAGATACGCTTTACTGGGCAGAGAGTAATCGGGGGGAAATTTCTTTTACTGATTATAGGAAAATAGATATTTTTTCGTTTCGAAAACATTTACATCGGCCATATTCAATAACTATGGTCGGTGATGATTTACTGTGGTCAGAACTTGGTTCGAAGACTATATACTGGACTCATAAAGGCAACACGGCATCTTTGAAACATGTCGATATCGATATTAACGACTTTATGTCCAATACGCGTTCGCTATCGCCTAATATGCTCGTTCTCGGAAGGAACGTACCCATTATTGTTGATCATCCGTGCCAACATTGGAATGATGGTTGTTCGCATGTGTGCGTTCCTTTTATAAAAAATAAGGGAAGTTGTTTATGTCCTGCCGGCATGGTATTTCTGGACGCTAACA
Organism: Glossina austeni; assembly: GCA_000688735.1. Taxonomy (NCBI): domain Eukaryota; kingdom Metazoa; phylum Arthropoda; class Insecta; order Diptera; family Glossinidae; genus Glossina; species Glossina austeni. Next base: position 77,470 of record KK502735.1, on the reverse strand, counting down.
ATCGCACCTGTATTGAATCTATGAATTGCGAATTTCGCTGCAATTCCGGAGAATGTCTAATGGAAGCGCAAATATGCGACGGGCGTACACACTGCCCAGATGGTTCCGATGAAACGCTCTGCAGTGAAAAGAACAAAAATCATATGAAAATATTGTGTACCATGGAAGAGTTCCGCTGTCATACTGGCGCACAATGTATAGAAGCGACGAAACGTTGTGATCACATTAAACATTGTAACGATGGTTCAGACGAAGAGCATTGCGAAAAATTTGGTTAGTTTGCCTTTGCAGTTTTAAATCCGTTATTTTGCAATCCGTTAGTTTGAAATCTCCGAAATTTTAGATAAATCACAAAAATGTCATTTCCATCAGCACAAGTGCAATAACGGCCACTGTGTAGATTTTAGCGTTTTATGTGATGGTTTCAATGATTGCGGTGATAATTCTGATGAAATTCATTGTACACTAACGGGTTCTACTCTTGATTCAAAGCGTGCTTGTAATAAAGATATGTTTCAATGCGCCAGCGGCACTTGTATTGGCAAGAGTTGGGAGTGTGACGGTAAAATTGATTGTGCCGATGCCTCCGATGAGCACGAAGAATGTGGTAGGCTCGCAAGATCTATAACAACTGTAATAATTTATCGCTATTAAAATGTTTTCAATATTTAAAGGCGTGCGAGAGTGTCCCTCTGAAATGCACAAATGTTTTTTGGGTCAATGCATTGATAAGCGTTTGGTTTGTGATGGTAACAGTGATTGCAGTGATGAATCGGACGAAATGAATTGCAAAACTGAGGGAAATCAAGTGTCATGTTTCGACAAATTTGTGTGTCCTAGTAATGAAACCATATGCTTGGAACTTTCGGCCAAATGTAACGACATTGCTGAGTGTCCAAGAGGAGAAGATGAACTAAATTGCGATGATGCCTGTAACTTATATGAATTTCAATGTAAATCGAACCAAAGGTGCATACGAAGAGAATTTGTGTGTGATCGCGATCTAGACTGTGAAGATGGTTCGGATGAAGAGAATTGTATTCACGACAATAGCACTCAATTTTCGCACGAACATATGTGTGGCTCTAACATGTACAGCTGTAAAAATGGGTTGTGCGTCGATCAAACGCGAGTATGTGATGGTTTTCAAGATTGCGAAACGGGAGCGGATGAAGGTCCCTTATGCGATACGGCCTGTCTTTCATTTGGGAATGGTAAGGGTTTAGTGTGTGAACATGAGTGTAACCCTACGCCGGTTGGTGCGGTATGCTCTTGCGATAAAGGTTACAGGTTAGAAGCTGATCAGCGCTCCTGTGCTGATGTTAACGAATGTGAAGAAATGGTTCCTTGTGGCCAAATTTGCGAAAACATCAGTGGTTCATATCGCTGTTCTTGTTACCCTGAATTTATGTTGAGCACAGATAAAACCACCTGCAAATCCATAGAAAGGGAAAACGGCGTTTTATTCTCCACATATAATGAAGTGCGCAGTAGGACAGAAATGCCAGTTACGTTAAAGATCGTCTGGAGTGCAAATGATTCAAAAATTAAAAGTTTTGATGTAAACACCAGAACTCGTAATGGTTACTTCGTTACAGACTCTGAACATATCCTTTACCAAGCGAATGTGACCAACGGAAGAATTATTATGGGTTTGCTGGTAAACCAGCCCAGTAAAGTAGCTGTAGATTGGATTACAGGTTAGTATGGTATTACATGTATAATACCATTTTGGTCACTATAAATAATACACAGAATTTTTTTATATCGAATAGATAATGTTTATGTGATCAGCGTTTATCAGGTCTATGAAATCAAAGTCTGTTCTTTTAAAAGTCAAATGTGCGGAACAATTGTCAACTCAATGCCGAATCAAATAATTAAAGCTCTCACAGTTGACGCTTATAATAAGAAACTGTTTTTTGCTGTCCTGGAAAGCCAAGGCTCTGGCGAGCACAAATCACGCATAGCCACAAGCAATTTGGATGGAGCTAAACGCCATTATATACTAACCAAAGAAAATAGTTTTATTACTGCGTTGGCTTGTGATCCTTATAAAAAAACCTTATACTTTATGGATCTTCATCAGAGAAGCTTACAATTTATAAGCTATGCGGTAACAAAACCCTCTACTAAGCCCATGACTATTATAGAAAAAACAACTGCAATTACAAGGCCTTCTGGTATGAGTTGGTACGAAAATGAAGCTTTTATTGTTAATTTGGGATCGAAAGAAGCAATTCGTTGCCAGCTATTTGGCGACCACCGCTGCAGGACATTCGATTTAAATGTATTAAATGCTGCGAACATTTTAATGGATGGCATCTCACGGCAACCAGTGAAACGTAATCCTTGTATTATAGCTGAATGCCGTGGTATGTGCGTTCAATCTGAGCTCAATTATGTGTGCATGTGCGATGATTCCATTGTCAGTGAAACAAAAAAATGCGATTCATTCAATCATGTAGCGTCCGGAAATTTATTGGAAGTAGCGCCGAACAAAAATATTGAATCAAACGGTATCGCTGCGTCCATAAGCATTCTTGCAATAATAATTTCATTTATCGGAATAGGATGCATATACTGCCGATATAGAAATAAGGCGCCAAGTAATCTTATAGGTAACCTGCATTTCCAGAATCCTTTAAGTGTGTATTTTTCAAGTCATGAGAAGTTAAATAACAATTTAAATCAGAAAGGCAATAAGAGTTGCTGCGCGACATTTACTAAGAAATATGAAGAGGTACACGTTGACTGGAAAACGCAGACAATGCTTGCAAACCCAACTTCAGGCGAAGACCGACAAATTCAACTGAAGGCCGTTAAGGTACAATATGAACATTTTTAGCTAATTAAGGAGATTTTTACAAAGTTTTGTGGTTACTTAGCCTGCGGCCTGTGAAAGAGGAAACCCAGTTGTGTTAAAACCAACGCTCATACCAAAAATTGTGATCGAAGAAATCAATATGGATAAGTATGGAGATGAAACAAGGGCCCAACTTATTTCCTAGATACGAAAATTCGCTTATATTAAATTCTCATTATATTACAATGTTTTTTGTTTTAATTTTTGTTAAATTATTATTATAAATTACCATTTATGCTGGTTTAGCAATTTCTAATTGGATAAATAAATGATTTTGAAAATCAGATACACTGAGCAAATCTATAATTTTAATTCAATGTGCGCGTTACTTTAGCGTGGGTTTTAATATATTTACAAATCTCTCGTCGCATTAACTTAATGTTAAAGAGAAACGAAACAAAACACTTAATACTAATCTAAATACAAAATAATTAATAAATTCTAGATGCTAGAACTAAGAACAAGATTAAAAGTTTATGCTTAAAATTTATAAATATGTATAAAATAAAATAAAAAACAAAAACAACTTAAACAGATTTAATTAAGTGATCCCGACGTTCGAATATTTGCTTTTTATTTGATAACAATTCCATTGAGCTGCTAGTAGTTGTAATTGCAGCTGCATTGCTAGAAGGTAGAGTATCACCTTCACGTTGTTTTGACAGCAGAGAAAGACATTCCCGGAAAGCTAATAGAAACTCGTCAGCATTCTCTTGACTGAAACACATCGGTGGCTTCAGTTTGATAACGTTATCGTTGGGGCCATCTGAAGATACCAGAATTTTGTGCATTTCCTTCATACGATTTACTACCCAGTGGGCAAATTTTGTGGCAGGCTCCCTTGAGTCACGTTGCTTGACCAATTCTATGCCGATGAAGAGACCCACGCCACGTACATCACCTAAAATATCAAATTCATACTTAAGCTCGCGGCATTGCTTAAGCAAATAATCGCCGACCAAGCGAGCATTCTCCTGCAAGCATTCTTCATCAATAACTCGCATCACCGCGTTAGCAATTGCACATGATACTGGATTGCCGCCATAGGTATTGAAATATGAGACACCGGTGTTGTAGAAAGCATTAGCTATTTCAGGCGTAGTTACTACAGCACCAACGGGATGACCATTACCCATAGGTTTGGCGACAGTTACAATGTCAGGTACAACATCTTGCAACTGAAATCCCCAATAATGGCTACCCACTCGGCCAAAACCCACCTGAACTTCATCCATTATGCACACACCACCAGCGGAGCGTACGGCTTCAAACACTTTCTTGAAATAGCCGTTAGGTGGTATTATTTGTCCGCCACAACTTTGCAAAGACTCGGCTATGAAAGCAGCGACACCTTTGCTTTGCAGTTTTAAACGTTCACACAAATCTCTAATCGGTGTACTGTAAACCTCAGCCATATCTGAACATTGATAATCCTTATCTTTATACAAACCGCCATAGACATCGGGACAAGGTGCCACATGCACATAGTCTGGCTTAGGATCACCGCCGGGTTGATTAAATTTGTACGGTGATATTTCCATAACAGAAGTTAAATGACCATGATAAGCGCTGCAATCAATAAACAAAGAAAAATTGCTTCTAAGCCAAAAATAGAAAAATAAAGTTTTATTTACTTACTGATCCAAAGTAATCACATCTTGGCGTTTAGTATAATTACGAGCTAAACGCAAAGCTAAATCATTAGCTTCCGAACCAGAATTGACAAAGAAACATACTGATAACGGTGACGGTAATTTGCTGGTCAATGTTTTGGCGCATTGTACTAACTCATCGTGCAAGAAACGATTATTAGTTGAAATTGTTGCCATTTGTAATGATCCAGCTGTGACCACTTTCGGGTGGCAATGTCCAACTACAACGAAAAAGGATGATGGAACGTTGTTAATGGGTGTTCGTAACACAACCTTAGCGAAAACACCATAACGACAAATATCCAAATAAAAGAGATGTACCAAGAAGGACTGAATATTGTAATATCTCCCAAAAAATTGTTCGATCATTGAATTTCAAAAATAAAGTATGTGTCTCTATGTGCAAGCGAGAACTTTCTACACACCCGCGATTATAAAATTTACATAACATAAGTACATTTCCCTCTCAAGTAAGTCACTTTGTACGAGCTATTGTCTCATACATAACATCATCATCAAGAGATGATATACATAAGCAAATTTAATACAACGCACCCTAAGAGCGTGTATGATAACCTAATGCAAATAACTCCAAGAATATATTTCTAATTTTCATATTTTTACTGACTGATCGGGCGATGCTACAGAACAACTTAGTTAAAAATTGTGAAAACAAGTAAAAAACTTATAGTCACCTTAGGACGAATCTTGAGTTTATGGAGGGTGAGCTAATGTTTGACACTCTCTTAAACAGCTTTCGAATAAATTTCTATTATAATAAGTGCCTTCCTTATGGCACGATGATTGAAATAAATTATAAAGTAAATCCAAGGTTATATTTTAATAAGAGAAGTACCTAGTCAAAGATGTCTATATCAACCTTTTTCACCGTGAAAACTCAGAGGGCGCACAAGAATCTAGGATATGATAGAATGCTCCCCGTAAGCATAAAAAATAAGAAAATTATATTCGCTCCTGACCGTATCTTTTTTACCCGTCAACATTATTCTAAAAAAGACTAAAAGACTAAAAGGGGAAAAGAACTGAATTTTCATACTCTACAATATGGGGCGTGCGCGGTTGATTTTTTCCATTTTCAGAATAAAAGTGAAAATTTATGAGACGTACTTTATGAGTAAGAAGTGTTCACAGGTTTTGCTACATAGGCGTGTGGTCGTGTTCTTTCAAAAGCTTGGGTCATTGTCTCAAATTCTTTTGCAAGTTTATAGGCGATATCTTAATTTTTGCAAACGGCAGAATGTTTACCATACATATTACACCGTTGCGCAAACAGATAGACGGACGGATGAACGGATTGCCAAAAACTTATTCCATTTATGGGGTTTTTGAAGCTTGCTTCTGCGCATTATAAAGAAATAATATTTGGTTTGGCGTGACCAATATTTCCCATTTTTGTACAAGTATTGCAGCATCAGCCATACAATATACGTTCAAATTGTCGTAGATTTGTCTGCTGTAATCTATGAGTAATGAGCAAAAATTAATTTTGTATTCCTTTGAAAAAACGGAGGGGTTCTCGGTTTACGCATTACTGTAGACGTATCTTCTAAAAGAACTTCCAAAGTTTCTAACAAATTTAAAGTCGATCGTTTCTCTTTTGCGATCAGAAGCAGATATTAGACACGCGAACAGACGGACATGTTTGAATCAACTGTACCTTGTGGTGTCTCTGAAGCTTCCTTCCGGTCGGCGCAAACGTTTTGACAAAACAAATATATCCCTCATACTGCGGTGATGGGTGTAAAAAACGAAATGAAAAACTTACGAATCGTTCTGAGGAATGTATGGAATAAAGTCTCAGTTTCATATTACGATACACATTACAAAGTTCCGACAAACTTAATATGCCCCGTATGGTGGGTAAAAACACAGCTCAAAAACTTTCCATAACAGATAACAGAAATGTTTTCTCTATTTGTATATAATACAATTGTCTGTTGCCCTAGGGTACATAACGCATGTTTCTACAGCACGTGTTTAATGAAAACTGTTTGCTTGTTTGCCTTTCTTTCACTGTTGTTAGCTATTGATAACATTGACTCGACATCAATGTGCATTCATAAATATCTATACATTATATGCTTTACCCCCTACTACTCACATTCATTCGCCGCTTACGTATATAGGTAGAACATTTTCAATAAAATCGCGTGCTACGATTGAAAATACTTTGTGCACTCATTAACTATCAGTATGAGAGGGAAGCATGTGAACAACTCATGTCTCGTGTGGAAATGTACTCGTGATAACGTAACCTCAAATGTATGTTTACATTCGGTTTATGTAAACATCTGGACACTCATGCACTTCAATGCTTTTCAGGCGCTATATTTATAAAGTTTGTGTGTATGCGTTTTATATAGTAAGTATAGTACATAAGTATGGATTGGCGCACAATACATTCAACGCAAAGCAATCGGATTAATGTATTCGAAAGAAACTTTCATAAAATTGGGTTATAAGTGATAATCAAATCTCTAATGGTTGCCGCTCTCATGCACGTTATACTTATGAAATTTTCAAACCTAATGTATGAGTGCTCACAGTGGAATTGCGTAATATCGTTAACATTGCATCCATCAGCGACTCTTGCTTGAAAAGCGACATAAAAGATGTCGAGTTAGCCTCACTATAAACCTGCCCTTCTATGCAAACGGAAATTACATGAGAAACAAGCGAAAATATTTATTAAAAACGTATCGTTAATAAATTAATTATATAATATAGGGATGATGTTATATATAATATTGGGATAATTGGAATAAGATGAAATCATATTTAAGCAGCAGCCACAGCAACAACAAACAAGATCAACAAAAACAACCATTCAAACACCGCTACGGATTCGATTGATTTCAACAATACTCGAGATTCTCTGTATTTAGAGCTTCGGTTAATAAGCGGCCGAAATCGGCATGAACCATAGTGAAAAGACGAGTTACACGCTCTTGGACAACCTGACTTGCTTTAGATAGATTATTTGCCAAACTCTGAACGAGACGTTTACGTGCACAGTCATCCAATACGAGAACCCAGAAGTCAGTGGCTTGACTGTAATTGTCCTCGGCAGCAGAAGCACTATGGCGATAAATATCACCAGTGAGTGGGCAACAGGTGCTTAACGTGCGTGCACGTAAACAAGCTTCGGGACCAGAATAAGTATTTGGATAGTAATTTGGTGCTCCACCTTGATTATCAGTAACAGTCATTCGCCCGTCGCGTTGATAATTCTTAACGGGCACGCGGAAGGGGCAATTAACCGGTATCTGTAAATAATTAGTACCCAGGCGATAGCGTTGAGTATCACCGTAAGCAAATAAACGACCTTGCATTATTTTATCTGGCGACGGCTCGATACCGGGTACCATATTAGCAGGGCTAAACGCCATCTGTTCGATTTCAGCGAAGTAGTTTGCCGGGTTACGGTCGAGTATAATTTTACCGACAGGTATTAGAGGAGCCTCCGTGTAAGGCCATATTTTGGTAGGATCGAAAGCATCAAACGGAAGATTCTTAGTCTGCTGCTGAGTCAACAGTTGCACATACAAAGTCCAGCTAGGATAATTCCCATTTCTAATCGAATTGAATAAATCACGGGTACAGTAATCCGGATCTCGACATGCAAGACACAATGCACGTTCATCGTCCAGATTTTGCACGCCCTGATCAGTACGAAAGTGAAACTTTGCAAAGATTCCTTCAGTTTTATCGTTCACCAACTTATAAGCATGCACACTATACCCATTCATATGACGATAGCCATCCGGTATGCCACGGTCGCCGAAAATCATACACATATAGTGAATTGTTTCGGGGCATTGGGACACAAAATCCCAATACATGTCCGCATCTCGTAGGTGAGTTTGTGGATTACGCTTCGACACGTGAACCAAGCTGGGAAACAGAACAGGATCTCGAATAGAAAATACAGGACAATTTTGTCCTACTATATCAAAAATGCCATCGTCGGTATAGAATTTTACAGCAAATCCTTTGGAATCACGAACGGTATCATTCGAGCCACTCTCACCGCTGAATGTCGAAAAGCGTACAGCTATCGGCGTGCGCCTTTTTACCTCTGAAAACAAACCAGCAGCACAATATTTGGAAAGATCATGCGTTACCTCAAAGTAGCCAAATCCTCCAGAACCTTTGGCATATGCCACGCGCTCAGGTATACGTTCAGTTTGAAAAGTTTGCATTTTATTCATAAAATGTGCGTCCTGTAGGAGTATCGGGCCCCTCGGTCCAACAGTCATTGATGCATCCTGAATGCCAACCGGATTACCAGAAGATGTAGTAATCGATTCAGTTTTCTTTAAAGCATTATTTTTAAAATCGTGCAATTGATTTGCAGCAGTGTCGCGTATCATTTTGAGCTTTAATGGTTTAAATGATTTCGTCCCGATGTTCTCTCTCAAAATTAACTTTTAAAATATTTTCCGAATACATTTTTTCTTTCCAAATGACAAATAAATATTCAGTCTACTTCGATGAACATTTTTGTTTAATTGAATCTCAAATCTTCAAAGTAGAAATAATTAAATCGTCTTCGACAGTATAAAAAAAAAATCAAGGAAATTCTAAATCAAATAATTCCATCTACGTTGCTTATCATTATGCGAATTGTGCAATTTATATGATTTAAATAAAATCGTCCTCGCTCCCTATGCCTGCGTAGTTGTGGATAGGTTAAGCCATTCATTTTTTCAATTTACTAAATCAAATATATTGAGGTACAGGTCTGAAACTTGGCCTACGATATACTATAACAGATTAATTTGAAAATTTTGTGGAAGGGGGAGGAGGGCTTATGGCACTGCCAGGGAACAATATTCCAAGAGCATTTGCGAACTATACGCATTCTCGCATCATCATCATCACGCGCATACAATCGCGACAAATTCCGATGTGTTAAAATCTCGGGTCCGGATAAGCATAGTACGATGAAAAGTTTGGAACAACAATGCCCATTAGGCACAAAATTGTCAAAGATTTTAGAAAAAATTACAGGTGTACGCAAAGTTTTTTTTCGTTACAATACGCATTTCAATCGACTATCGTTGCATGACGGAAAAGCCACGCTTTGAAAACTCAGTTAGAAATGTAGAAAAAGGGGTGCTTATGGAAAACCCGATAGAAAGCTGAACATTTGAAATTTCGGTTCGACGAATTATTCTTAAAACAAGTAAAAAAGGAATAAGAACATTACAATCGGGCAGAGCCGGCCATTAGGTACACTACACCACTTCGTCTAATATAGTCAGTCATTCATTTCTGTTTCGCGATAGCGCATTAAAAACTTTACGTTATTTTTATGTAAAAGCTTATTTTTCATGAAAGCCCTCGTATTGGAGGATGCTCAAGACGTGAGCTGAGCAAATTATTATTGAAAACCAATATTCATCGTGAAATATTGAAAATTGGGCCTTTTTACTTTGTAAAGACTCATTCCCGTAGAGACGTTTGTATAGTAGTGGGGTCAAAACATTGCCTCACCCAATGCAAATTTCGCACACTACTTTAGAATACTGAAATGTTATTAGTCAGCGATTTTTGTCACGAAATTCTTAAAATCGCAATATTTTCTTTTGCAGATAACGAATTTTCAATATAAAGCGTTATATGGGGAGTGGTCGAGAAAGTGGTCCGATCCAAACTATTTTCAATAGTTGGACAAAAACATATCAATATACCAAATATCATGAAAATATCTTGACAATCTTAGACAATGTGGTGTAGGATGTTTAATGGTAGGCCTTGCCCGACTATAATGTTCTCACTTGTCCTTTTTAAACACTAATGTATCGATTTTTGTTAATTGTAAGTGAATTGTAAGTACAGACCCGACGTGGTGTATTTACAATAAACAAAAAATTCAGGATAAAACTTAAGCTTGAAGTCATTAGAGATGTTGGAAAATTAACAAAACTTTACTAATTGCGAGCATATAAACCAGTTTATTAAGAGACACACTGGCATTGCAGTACCGATTTCAACGTCTACATTAATCAAGAATGCGTAAATTCTAAGCGTTCTTTAGATAAGAATTTAAAGAACGAATAATTTCGTTGAACTATTTCGAAGCAGTTACAATACGTACGACAATGACTGGCCTATAATTGAGTGACACAATTTAAAATGAAGTATGACGTAAATCATCTCTAAAGTGCACGTAGGTTTCTATATTGATTTTTAATTTCCCATTAAAGGCATGTCAAAGGATTATCAGAAAAACCGTTAAAATCTTAAATCGCGTCTTCATCTAAAATTGTGCTTCGCTTTTTTAATATTCAAAAAGATTTCTGTCTGGAAGGCATTAAATCTTTAAAAAGATTTTTTAAAGCACACACCCATGTTGGAAATAAATATGATTAAAATTGTATTAACTGTCGTGATCTCTCCCTTTACTATTATAATACATTTTCTATATATATACATATTTATATATATGTGTTTATATATAACACAAATAAAAACATTACAGTTAGGCCAGGTCGACACTTAAATATCGTAAATCACTTTGTCTAATACAATTCTTTATTTCCATACATAGGCATCTCTCTCATGGGAGCCCCTATGTGGTGGGAAAGGTTCCTCTCAGAGTAAGGCGTAATATGTGGATTGGCCGCAATAAAACATCAATCCAATCCATTCTCAATAGCTTTCGCTTTTGGGCCGAACATTTACGACTAGTAAGTTGAACATCGACGGACAGCCGGACAGACGGCCAAGCTTAAATCGATTCAAAAAATGATTCCAAATCATTGGATATAATAGCAAAACATGAATGTATTTTAAGTTGTGCACATACATCCGCACAAACTTAACATACTCTTGATCACAAGTGGTACGGCGTATAAACAGCAACAAAAGTTTTTACAATTCCTATGTCGTGATTAGAATTTATTACGAAGATTTACTGATGTTAACGCTATCTGTCATTAAATGTAAATAAACATCAACATATGGAAATTTTAAAAACAAATAAACAACAATCACGTGTAGTTCACGAGATGCAATCACTTACTGCTAGATTTTATATGCGTGTGATAATTGCTTGAACAAAAAAAAAAGAACAGCAACGATTAGCCACTGAATTCTGAAATAAGCCAAACGGATTACGTACCACTTGGCACTAAAACAAAAGCTCATTATTATTCACAATTGTGTGTATTTGAACAAAGGACTACAAACATCTTATCGGCGCATTACCATAAAATAAATCTCTACAAGTTTTTGTTTTTTTCGCTTAATTAATTAAAGTAAACTATCACTTCAATTTCCCCAAGAAAAAAACAAATTAATTAAAGAATTTGTTTTTTTGTTTCTTCCCCTATTATTGCGTTATATATAATTTTTTTTGTTTCTGTATTAGTCTTAATAAAATAAAAGATCGCTTTAAAAAGCCGTTTAACTAATTTTTTTATTAGTAATGTTTTCACTCGTAATATATACGACGCGTGCCTGATATAAAGATCCAAGTTTTTTTGGAAAATTCTATTCAACCCACCTGATCTTAGATCGTAATATCGAATTTTAACAACTTCACTAGTTTCACAGTTTTCAGGAATGTTTTAAAAGATCTCTCACACATGCTTATGTAACATTTTAAATGAAATTGTGCAATAGTATGCTTAAAAATAAGCCTCGGATATGTTTTCCTATTCGATATTATATCAATTGTTATTAAACAAAATACTATACGGCATTATTTCTTTATATGCTTAGCAACATATGTAATACTACACTTCACGTTACGTCCACAAAAAAAAAAAAAGAGAAATTAGAATAACTTGACTTTTAAGTAAAATACCTTTGAATTATAAATAAATGTTTACTAAGACTGTCTACTACTTTTTATGAAATTATATTTATTTACATACAATTACTGTTAGTGTTAACATCGGTAGGGATTAATTGCATGTTTACCTTACTATGATACGACTTACGTAACCTCTCTCTCCCTCTCATTCCCTCGCAGACATATACACTTCTTTCAACAATTCTTTGTTGTCAGCTATTTTGGGTCTACGTTGAGAACTCATTAATATCTAGCTACCTAAGCGAATCCTAAATGCTACGCGATGTCTAAAATGTGATATTATGTAAGTGGAAAATGTATGAAAATTTGCAATTTTTCACGATATTACTCCAGTCATTTAATTAGAGTGATCGATCAAGCAACTCTTGTGGAGAAACGATTCTAAGCAGGGAGAAAGATAAAATGGATCATCGTCAGTGGAAATTTAAAATTCGTCCATGATATTTATCAGCTATGTTTAATTTATGGATTTGTTTTTAATAGCCAGCGCCGAGTCATTGCATATCAGTAAAATTGAAATAATAAAAAAAAATGTGTATAAATATTTTTTTTATTTCTTTTTGAATTGTATCTGATTGTAAGCAAGTCAAGCGCTCACAAAAAAAAAAAAAAAGAAGGAAATGCAATCTGCAATGATTTTCAATCAATGAATTTATTTTCTGATTATATTGCGACTCTAAGACAATGTTGTCCCTGGCAAATGCCTGGGGTAAAGGGAGCACAAAAACAAAGCGATCATTGTACGAAGTGAATTCGAAATTCATTTGAAAAGCAACTTTTAGTTTAAAATGAATATAATTAGCTTTCTTTCTCGATAACATTTTCAATATGAAATATTTTTTTGGCTTAAATGTAAAATTTAATTTTATAATCAAACTCACCATGCGCTACATTATTAATGCAATCCAAATAACGTGTACCTTGTTCATCATACATGTATTGACCTTGACCGCGCACAATTTTTAATGGATCCGAGCGATAAAACAATTGACAAGCTTGTCTAAATTATAGATAGATAGATAATAAAATAAAATAAAATTAAATAAAATTTATTAATAGTTAATAAAATTATTAAAATAAATGTATCTTTAGATATGAATAAATTTTAAAGTAATGAACTTCGGTACTAACTTCTAACTAAGATAAATTAATAAAATGCTAGTAAATCTCTTTTACGCGATTATTTTCCATTTTTACACTCACGTGCACTCACGTGTGTAATCTCAGGGCAAAAAAAAAGCTTATTTCAAGAGAATCTTGAATTGAATAATTTTTCAATTTTTCAATTTCAGTGCTCGAATAATATAATTAGTTATTAAGAAATAAGATCTATAGATCTCATTAGTTCCTTTTATACACGAATTCAATCTACATGTATTCCATAGTTCCATAATTTAAAGCTCTAAACTACGAGTTCTAAAGTTCTAAGTAAGCTAAAGTACTAAACTACTAAAGGGCTCGGCATGTATGTATGTATATTTTCGAAAGAGCTAAAAATTAGGTAACATATTTCGCTCATGATAGTCACATCGATCCTGCGATAGAATCTTTTAATCCCTTGCAAGTATAACTAGTTAGGCATACACACAAAACATATGGAAAAATTATTCATTTATTAATCGCTTGTGAACGATTAGGAGGGATTGTGATGATAAATGATCGCGTTGTACTTGAAATAGTTATCTGCTATAAGGTTGGATTTATTCAAAATAAGTTGTTGTTTCCTTATGTTTTTCACTTTTTAAATATAAAGGTAGTAGTAGGCGCAAACTGCGACAGATCTAAATAAAATAAATTTACCGATTATTTTTGTTTCAATTTTTAAGATTTTCAGAAACTCATCTACTGATAGAGATATGGACGCACTAGGTCCATATCTAGGTCCAAATGAAGTAATGGTTAAAAAGAAAAGTATCGACACAACATATATCAATAACTAATCAAATCAAATGAAGAATCAAAGTTTTTTTCCAATACTACTTAATGCAATCATGTATATATATATATATATATACATATATATATATAATGCTAGGATAAATTAATGAATCAAGAGAACCTTTCCCGGGGTATAAATTTCCCAAGTTAATATCATTTAAAGTAAATAAGAGTTATTATTATTATCATTATTATTTATTTTTAAACCAACTTATTACATAATAATATATATAACATAAAAGCATTTAAAAAAAAAAATTAAGGTATTTCAAGGAAGAAACGCATCTTAAGAAAATCGCACGCTCTTCTATCTTGTTATTAAGCATTAAAACACTTCCTTTTAATCGTATACATTATTATTAAAGATTGAAATGTTTATACCGTACGCGCAGATACAAACAACAATGAGCCAATGAACTTAGGTTGTAGAACAACCACCACCATCACCAGCAGAAAAAAAGCACTAACTAACACGTGAGGCACTAAAAACTAAACTATACTACGTAAACAAATATACTTATGAACATATATACACATGACCTTGACAAAGAAAATAAGAAAGGTCAAAAGAAAAGAGAAATGCATTGAAAAGGACGTCATGTGTAGCAATAAAAGTTCTAAAGAATAAATTTTTTACAATTTTTGTTTTTATTTTTCTCTAAATAGTTTTTTAGTAAATGATTTGATTATACATGTATATATACATATATATTAAAACAAACTTAATAAAATAATTGTTTTATTATATATTTCATCGATACAAAAAAAAAAAAAAAACCAAAAAAAAACTAATAAAATAATTTAGTTAAAAATTAAAAAATTTTATTTTCAAATTTTAAACTTACCCGATATATTTATTCCTCAGTTTAATTGTTTCGGTTTTACACAATTTCTCATTAACCACCGATTCAAGTTGTTCGCGTGGAAAAGGCATTTTTAATATTTTAACTTAATAGCTTCTCTCAAACAAAATACAAAAAAAAGGATTCTTTTCTTTTTAGTTGACAAAAATATTTATTACTTGTATGAATGTTACTAATGCTACCGATAATCATAAGCAACTAAATTCTAAACCCACCGCGAACAAGCAACAAACAGTACTAAGATTTACTTTCCTATTTTAGTTACGACGAGCGTTTAGTATATAAAACAAAGCTCGAGCAATTTGTTTTATATTAGAAAGACGTTTGTCAAATGACAGAATATATCACCAAGCAGTAGACTTTTATAATCGGTACGATTGCAATAACAAAATAATTGAACAAATATTATTGCTCTCATAGGCTAACTTAGCGCAGCCTAAGTATTAAATATATACTTATGTTATATTATATGAGGTGTATTAGTAAATTAGCGCTTTACTCATTTTCCTCTGTCTCCTAGAATACATGCTTTGTTTTGTTTTGTCTAAATAATTTAATATTTCCTCTTGCCTAGCGATCTCTCCTCACTCTCATTTATTCTCGCAACAATTTTTATACAGTAATGTGAAAAATTTTACGCACTGACCTTCTTTTTACCTCGCAGACCATTATATGCGTATGATAGGCGGATATAACAACTATGCGCGCAGGTAAACAGCAATTATTTCGCCTTAGCGTTTTCGTGTTTGCACAGAAGGAAAGAAAACAAATGAAAATGCTATAGGCAGGCAACGCCGACCTTTAAATTCCCCACATCGGTTTGTGTAATAAATTTCGTCATTTATTTTCGCGTCATAAAATGCCAAAAAAGAATACCTTCATATTACGCCTCAATTTTCGTTTTGAAGCCTTACAAGAGAGGTTGTCGGTCTACGGTGAAGCTACATGGTTCAGCATATCGTGTCAATGAATTTATTATTCTTAATTTGTTCTCGTTACAAACTATTAAAAATTGCAGGAACCTTGATTAACATGAAACCCTAACACGATAAGTGATCCAAAACAAAAACCTATGTGTCCCAAGCTTAGTGCCGTAAATTTATAAATCAAGTCATATTATTAGACTAAAAATTCAATGCTGTTGCCATTGAAAGAAACTTTATGTACGAATTGGTTCAATAATTGGTTGAACACCAATTTTTACCGAATTTCGTCGGAAGACAAAAAAATGCAATATTTTTTTCTATGATGTAAGAACTGGTTCGGGATATAAAACTTTATAAGGATAACAGTCCTAAAAATGGTACCATGCAATACATCTATAAACGGCAATCGCGCTTGGGTCCAAGCATGTCGGTATACCGAATTTTATCAAAATATCCCGGGAATTATAATTTGCAAATTGAACGCAAAAACACACGATTAGCTATCCTGCATAGACATGCATAGGCCCTAGCGATGTAGAGTGTAATTAGTTGCCGTCTATCAGTTGAAAGAGGTATCACCTCTCTTACATCCTGCTTAAGAAGTGAATAAAATTCTTTGAATACTTGAATTTGTAAATCAAAGAAAGTATATCCTTAACCAAGCGTGAACAAAGGAAAATTTTCATCAAATTTCTACCTATCTTTCAGTTCAAACGGTTATGATGTTCAAATTTTCATTAGAACACCCGAGCGTAAATGTGTTTTCTTTCCTGCTAAGTGAAATAAGAAAGAAGCCATATTAAGCTTGGACCAAAGTTTTTCATAGTCACCTAAGCCAGCAGTCTTTATAGCTTGTAAATAAAGATCCATACACGATATATATTTCAAATACATAACAATAACATTAATAATAATTATCATAATAATAATAATAATATAGCCTGGCAACACCGCAAAGGTAATTAAATGTGCAGACTAAAAGCCTTATATTTTTTCCTAATATATATGGTTTTTTATGTATGGTCTTTCAGTAGTTGTGGGCGAGCTGTGAGTCTCTCGAATTTAATGTGTTTTTGAATTTGGCGCAGGGATTTTATTAAAGCGATAATTTAAAATCCAGCCGCCATAAAGCTATCCAACAGTTCTAGAAGTTTATGTATGTAGTTCAGGAAAAAGATGAAAATTATAAATTCCTTGACGATCCACGACTGAGAATGCACGAATTACCTGTGACCGCAAACATCTAATATTCGGTCTGTGCTTAACATGTTAGATCAAAAATTGGATTTAAAAAGCGTCCACTTCAACAACGATTTGAGACGTTTAAGAGCAACACATCAGAGCTTCTGCATAGCTATTACATAACTACGGATGAAAAATGACTTCACTACTGCACATCGGAATCACGTGAAAAACCAAAAGAAACCCACGAATTTACCGCGTGGATGTGTTATGGCTAACGTCTTGACTATCTTGAAAAGAGTAGTACGATAACAGGCGTACATTATTCAGCATGACAACAGACCATCTTATTGATTAAACTTTGCAAAGGGCAAAAGTAATGTAAAGTCCCCAACCACAATGTTTTCCTGATTGGATGGTGTAAAACCCCTTATTGGTTTAGAAAGCTCAAAACACGCCCACTTGGCGAGTGCTTTGCATTGAAAGACGCCCTCGAACAAGCAACAAATAAGGTATTTTGAACTGTTTAAGACATCGCATTATTTGCAAAATGTAAAAAATCATGAACATCATTACACTCGCAAATTCCTTAGTATTTGTAAAAATAATGAAAAAATCGTTTTCGGTATTTTTTTATAAAAATGAATTTGAATTTATTTTCAAATTCTTGAGTAAAGAACCAGAAATCTTTTGAAATATTTTTGCAAAAAATACTTTTCTTCTCGATGTAAATCTGAGATTTACTCATTTAAAGGAAAAAAGCAAAGATAGACAATTTAAAATGTCACTTGAATAAGGACGCGTACTTGAATCCTTTGAGTAGAAGAATCCCCTTTTCTTTTTTCTTCATCTTTAAAGCTAAATCGTGTTTCGTTTCGCCTTCGCTTCCCTTGAACTTTTTAACATGCTAAAGTCTACTATCTATTACGTTCAAAAATAAATTACTTTTCGATATTTTTTGATTCAAATTCAAATTTATTGAAAAACATACTTGAAGTCGCCACCTTCTTTTTAAACTTTATCGGGCAGCTTAGAGATGCCAATGTTGTAGAAACTTTTTTCTATTTCTGCGTATCGCAGATTCGCTAAATATGACTTCATCGATCTGAACAAGTGGTAATCTGATGGAGACAGATCTGAAAAATAGGTCACAAACGGGATCAGTTACTAGCCCAAGTTGAGGAACACTTCCTGGCTTGTTTTTGATGGACACAGACAAAACTAAAATTTATTGCCCGCTATCTCGCAAACCACTTTCTAACTGTTTCATAGCTTGCATTTTTACTCCAAGCCAGCTTAATCACTTTCGTAACTTCACCTGTTTTTTTTTTTTTTTCAATGTAATCCATGTAAAGGCAGAAAACCACACAGTGTAAGAAGTGACACTCGTTCCTTTACACTCCAGCGTAGCATCCTACACGTCACTTTTACGTGAAATGCAATATTTTAAGTTACCCAATTAACTTGGTCAAATCAACCGCTAATAGCTTCCTTGAACAGGCTGATTCACGGGCGAGCGTAATTTATACCGATGATTATATCGAGACCTTGGTCAATATTAACCATCCACATTAATCATTGTGTTATAGAAATGAATTCACTTAAGCACTCTCCCATACCTTAGCTAATTTTTTGTCACCGTACCTTCACCATTAAAAACACTTTTCACTGCATCCCAAACTAATGAAATCCCTGTTATAGTACATTACATTTGCGACAATTGCGACGGGCTATCTGCATGCATCTACGTTAGATTTATTCATGATTTATTTTCCTCTTGTCATTTATTTTTATAGCTTACACTACTTGTGCTATAAGGGTATATTTAGTTTTTGCGGATGTATGCAATGGCCAGGAGGACTTGGGGTAAACTCTCCACCGATTCAGAATCACTTTCTCTGCGTGTCTGTCCGTGAGTCCCTCTTGTTTTCTTGTATTCCACCTAGAGGCCGCTATGTTTAAGATATTTTAATAAAATTGGATACAATGGATTGTTTCAGCCCAAGGACGAACACTGTTCAAAATGATTCGAATCGGACCACTTTGTCGATCACTTCCCATACAACATTTTATTTTAAAATATTGATATATGAATAACTGTAGCGTAACGTAGGTTATTCAATAGTGGGCCGTGGCCCTCTATAGTGTTTTTACTTGTTCTATATATAAATTTTTTATTTTGAAAGTTTTCATCATTGCATATACGTACCTTTATGCTTCGCTAAGGTTTAAATAGAGTAAAACAATTCCTTTCAAGTGGTTTTTTGGTTTTTTTTTTTTTTATTAAGGATTCTCCTTATTGAATTTTTCCTTTGTTGTTGTTTTTTTTCTTTTTCTTTTTTTTGTTTTCTTAATACTTTTTCAAAATCTATTCAGTTTCAGATTTTCTTATATATAAATTAATTATATTTTAGTATATATAAATTATGTATATGACAAATTCTTTTTTAAAATTAATTATGTCACACCTTTTGATTTTCTTTTAGTTCGCTTTTATTCTTTTTCCATTTTTAATGTTTTTTATATATAGTTTTCATTCCAATGATGACAAAGAATATCGTAATATCGTAAATCCCTTTACAAGAACTTAAGGTATTTTCTCTTTTCGATATGAATTCAAAAATAAAAATGATTTAAAGAAAACAAACAATATTTAACTTAGGATCCAGGAGAACACGGAATCCGATTCCAGGTCAGTGAATTGTAAGTCGGAAGTTTATCTTCTGAACTATAGGCATAATGGCGCAATCGTAAGATCAAGTAGGTGATCAAAATTTGCCTTTCATAAAAAATATGTCGACGTTTTGCGTTTAATCGGTACGCACTCTACCTCGTCTCTGGATTTGTTTTTCAATACATAAGTCTCTGCCCATTAATAGGGGGTTTAAGGGAGACATATTATTATTCGTTAAAGCACTTAAGATTACTTTTGACTTATACATTTTTCGTATCACTGCAAGTGAAATTTCATAATCAGCTAAATCCGTCCAGGCTTAGCCGCTATTTGACAGAAAGTCGATGATTTCGACTTTTTTAAATATTGAAAATTGGGTAAAACGCATCAAAGGGTTAAGCTTACAATCGCCAATGGGTCCTATACATATATAAGTAAGTAAGGGAAAGGATGTAATGTAATTTTTAGTTTTCAAAATTCTTGAACTTTCAAAAACTAATTAATAAATATTATTAAAAATCGGACATTTGATAACAATGATTATACAATATATTTATACCCGAAATATAGTCTTTTTACAAAGAACGCGCGATGTAACCTAAAACAGAAACTTGATCGCTTTAATAAATGGAAATATTTAAAGATTCCTCTTTTAATAACTTAGTAAATATGCAAGTGACGAAATTAGCGCAATAAGAGAACAAATTTTCTGTAATATTTCTGCATATTTTTAAGCGATGCCAAATCATAATCAATTTCAGTTTTTCGAAATCTTTAACCGACCAACCACAACAAATATAACAAATTTTTATTGAAATTTGCAATCGCTGCACCGAACGAATCTGAAATAGAATGATCAAGACTATATGTATAACATGCATGTATGTATGTACGTATGTATATTTAAAGATTTACTAGCGGAATGATATCGATATTAGTTTAATCCCTGTAAAGTAATAATAATTTTAAATCTATAAAAATCTTATATTTAAAAGCTTTCCTTGATCAATCAAAAGTCATGACAATGACACAAATTTAGTTTAGGTAAAAAAAGAATAATTTGTCATATGCATTTATAAATGTATATATACATATATATACATATATATACATATATATATATACATATATATACATATATATACATATACATATATATGTATATATCTATATATATTAAATAATTTATTTATATATATTTTATTTGTATATTCATATAATATTTATAATATAAATATGTATAAGTGATACACACATAAATATATATAAGTAAATATATCTTATGTTATTTAATGTGTATGTGAATAATAATATTAAAATCATTATAAATTAACTAAAGAGGATACAATTTAAAATTACATTATATGTATATGTATATATACATATGTATATATATATATATATATATATACATATATAGTATATATGTATATACATATATAATATGTATATAGATACATATACTATATATGTATAATATAACAAGTCAAAAACGCTGTATTCGCCTTTAGACGAATCCTGGATACCCATCACCTAAAATACTTTGTTATCAATCAATTTTGACCATATTAAATTATCAACTGAGAGCATATTCACGCTACGTTTTTAGATGGACAGTGACTAACGTAACATTTTTAAGCGTATCATGCCTTTCCTTACTTGTGCCTTTCAATTGCAGCTATAAAAGATTCAATGACATGGGCACGCACGGCAAATCATCGAAGAATTTCATGTGAATCCAACCTGCATTTGGATTCCTGGAACGGAGGAAATTTTATCTCGATGATAAAAAAATATATAACGTTTAAGCTTCAATTTTAATTATATTTGATTAAATTCCACCGCTATAGGGTGAAATAAGCAGGTTCCATCTGCTTATTGTGTTCAGGAATAAATATTAGATGCCCTTTAAAGGATGAAGGAT
This sequence comes from Glossina austeni, assembly GCA_000688735.1. Lineage (NCBI taxonomy): Eukaryota > Metazoa > Arthropoda > Insecta > Diptera > Glossinidae > Glossina > Glossina austeni. Next base: position 55,599 of record KK502735.1, on the reverse strand, counting down.
TTTCATACGTTTTACTTTAGAACGTCAAGTTTTTTTCTAATTTTTGTTGACATTTCAATACGTCGAGACTTTATCTTATATCGTGGATATACGGTTCAACAATGCATGTCAGTTATTCACAGCTTTTATCAAAAGCATCTTTCCAACACGTCATCTCCTCTCCCAAGGAGACAAAGAAGTGCAGGAGGGAAAAAGCTATGAATATTGCTATGAATATTGTAGGCAACAACATGATTTTATCGATTGAGTGCCATTCTCAGGAACTTGTCATGATCAATTTTACCGGATAAACTGGAAGCATCGACTGTGTCCGATTTAACTTGCGGTACAAGAGAAGAAATTGCGTGTCGCCTCAATTGACATGAGATTTTATTCGCGTCTCATTTGATGAAAATATTTCTATCATTATAAGATCTGCGATATTTTTTATTTGTTTTTGTGTTTTTTTTTTTTCTTACATAATTCGATGGTGGATATAATAATAAAAGAATAAAAGCTTTGTTATCATAAACTACTACAAAAAAGTGCTTAGATTACAGACTGTTAGCGATTGCCGAGTTTTTGAAGGATGAGAGAGATGTATACGGATTTCGCTGTATTTTCTTTTATTTCTTCTGGCGATTCTATGTATGAGTAAATTAATATTTTAGTTTATTTCTCTATTTTTGTTTGTGTGTTCTATTCTGTTCCATAATATATTTTGTAAGTATTTCTAAAATGAATTGGCTTTTGCTTGATTTGGTTTTGTTTTTTTTTTTTTTGTTTTGCTTTTGCTTTGTATTAATTTTTTAAGCGTTATGGTTAATGTTGAAAGAATGTGGCAGAAGAAGACGTGTAAGTGTTAATTTATTTTCAAAATTTATTTCCAGTTTAAGAATAGCAAAAAACCATAAACACTACTAGATATTGCGTGGTTGTTATATCAATAAAATAAATTGAGTGCCTAAAAATTTCGATTGGGATACAATTAACACTATGCAAGAATAAGAGAGACAAAGAATATATTCTTTATCAGAGTTTTCTTTGACTTATGTCAGATTTAACAACTACAATTTGCTTTCTTTTAATATACAATTCTTCGTTTTTTTTCTTTTTTTTTTTTTTTGTTAAAATATGGTTAATTGTATTTATTTATGCATGTATTTATATGTATATATAAATATTTTTATAATATGTTCGTATATATATTTCTTAGTTTAAAAGAACACCTTTAGTTTATTCATTTATTTAAAAAATCCTTTTTTTTTTCATTTTAATTTATACAATTTTTTTAGATAGTTTTAAGTTGTCAATTGTTTTCTTTTTGTTGTGTTTTTGGTTTATTACAATAATTTCATTTAATGCTATAAATATAAATAATGTTGCATTATATTTACATATACATTATATATATATATATATATATATATATATATATATAGATATATATATATATACATATACATAATGTTATATGTTATATATATATAAATATAACATTATATATACATACATATATGAGTTCGATTTTTATTCTTTATTAAATTTTTTTCATTTATTTTCTAATTATTTCAAACGATTAAAATCCAAAGCATCTAAAAACTTTTTCCTTTGTTTTTTTTTTTTTTTTTCTTTCAAATGTTACAGTTATCTCTACATACAATAGATATATATTTTATTTTATTTCTTTTCAATTTTTTTTTTATCTTTTAAACCGATAACTATTAAGTTATGATACATTTTAAGTTATTTTTTAATTGTTTTTTGAAAAAAATAATGTACAATTAATGAATTCAACGCTCTTAGAAAACAATATAATTCTTATTTTTTCGCCTTTTTTTCTTTTTTTTTCTTTTGTTAATTTGGTCTTGTGAATAGCTGTTTTAATTCCGAGAATGCTTGTCAAAGTTTTTTAGGTTTTTTTTTTCTTTCAATTTTTTTTACCGTACCGCTATTACATTGTAGATAAGAAAAAAGTTCTTTTAAATTTCATTTAACATTAGCTTTTGGAGGAAAATCCTTGACAGAAATTATTGTTTAAACTTCTCTTCGTAGTATTTTGAAAAGCAACCGTTAAAATTGCGCTCGAGAATGCCTTGGCATTATGACAAGCAAATTAATGAATCCATAATTGTTTCCTGGAGAAACATGAATCGTAAAGCGCAACTAAGGTGCGGAGAATTCACTTTTTCTTTCTTGTTTTTTTCCTTTTACAATTTCGGTCGCGCTCTTTCGCTAAATAATATCCTCAATTTTTTAGAGGACATCATTTAGAGTTGGAAACATGTTAGTTAAGTTTTCAAACGTAACTGATGTAGATTTCTCCATTTCCATTCCTGGTCTATATAGTGTGGAAAGACTCTTGACAATGCCGAATATTTGCATATTATAACGAAGGAGACCAATAGACCAGAATGCAGAATCTGAACTGCAAAATGCCTACTCCTCGTTTTTGAGATGCTAGAATAACTGGCGAAAAAGTAAGCATACCCACATAGACTCAGAAGTATCCCGCTTTAAGGATTAGATATATTTGTATGCTGCAGTATAGAAAATAAGACCAAGTAATCGTAATCAAGACCAGACAATATATATCTGGTCGCCTTCAATTCCATCTCCCAAGTCGAAAGGGGGAAAAATCACCCGTGATGACTCAAATGCAAGGCATAGGCATTTAATATAAAATGTTGATAAAGAGCTGTTAGGAAAGCTTTTTCATCAAGCGGTAATGAATCGGTCAAATATGATTAACCATAGACAATGGAATGCTTCTTCGTCAAGGTGAAGGAAAGCACAAATCGATAAACGCAATCACAGAGATTTTAGCTACCTAAGCAGCATATGAACCTCTAATTGTTATTTTAAAAGGACATAAAATGAAAGAGAGTTCTCACGATAAGAAAAGAAAAAAAAATTCGTTCTAAAAACAACAACATATTGCTTGCTTTTACTTACAACCTATAGGAGATAATCATTTGTGATTTGGTTAATGTTTTTTTTCTTTCCAGATGAAAGTAAATTTAAAAAAAAAAAAATTGATTTGCAAATATTATATATTAGCTTAAGATGATGGATCCAAGATTCACCATAAACTCGTCTCTTACATCGTTTCGTGTAAACATTCTGGGGGGCATGTTATAAAATGACGCCAACTTAGCAAATCTCATATGATATAAAATAAGAGCGAAATTTTTTGCTAAACGCTTTCACGATATTCAATTCTATTATCACAATCTTCAATCAATCAATGTAGTCCAATAATTTTATAGAAAAAATTTTATATACATATTTAAACAAAAAAAAAAAATCCATGCGTTCCCTGCGTTCATGTTCGCTCTCTTTATAATTATAATATTAGAAATTTTAAACATTTTTTATTTGTTCACACAATTCATCAAGATTTTCAGCCGCCTCATCATTAAACGAACGACAAAACCACTGCAGGACAGATATCTTGGTTCCCTGCTGGCTATCGACTTGATCCAAAATACTACTACTGAATAAATAATACGTGAATTTTTTGAATAAATCGGCTTCTCTCTTAGAGTTTCAAAATTTTTAATCTCTTTTCAAAAAGAAATTCATACTTTTAGATCAAATTCCAATTGAAATGTTGCGCATTCTCTCATCATTTGACATACTGTTGTTATTGTAGTTGTTATTATTAATATTTATCAGGTCAGTGTACAGAATATATTATTAATTTCTTTATGGTATTTAATTATTAAAATATGAGGTAATTGAAAGTGTTTCATGTACGTTTTATGTAAAATTTCACACACAATTGTATTCCAATTAAATGATACTTCGTTCTCATCCATATAATACACTTATCCATCCTTAGATATATTTTAGGCAATTAAGTGGATTTCTATCATTTTCAAAAACAAAAAAAGTACATATATATATATA
>KK502735.1:0-51128 GCA_000688735.1 Glossina austeni | reverse complement strand
TCTTTTCTTTTGATTTTTTTTTTGTTTTTTTTTTTTTTTTTTTTTTTGGTTTGGAAATCAATCCAAGTTTCTATTTATATATATTCCATTTAACTTTTCACTTAGAATTTAAGAAATAAAATGTAAAAAAATAATATATTTTAAAATATATGCATAAATTTAAAAAATATTATCTTTCGTAAAAATATAATTTAAAAATAAATACATTTGTAAAAGCAAAATATAAAATTTTTAACTAATAAAAATGGCAAAGAAAAAGAAAAAACATAGATAATAAAGAAATTACAAAAAAAAAAAAAAAAAAAAAAAAAAAAAATGAACACAATTTCAAATTAGTTAAAACAAAAAGATATTTTATAATCTAATCGCTATGAGTAATATCGCCCGTTTATAGGGTTATATTTATGTGTATAGAAATAATTATAATTTTAGTTATTTAAAAACAAGTAATAAATGTGTATTCGCTTTATAGCGAATTTTAGATACCCACCCACCACACTAACTAGCAAACCGTTCGGAATCATTTAGGCTTTAGATTGAACGTTTGTAGATACTTTTCTTTTTTCTTTCTCTTTTTCTTTTATAAATTGTATTAGAAATTATTGAAAATTATAAATCGATTCAGTGTCAATTATAATATTTAGGCGTAATTAAAAAACCATTTCTATATCGAATGTCGAGTTATTTCTCGAAAATATTTTTGTTGAAAATATATTGAAAATGTTTGGACTTGGGTCCAAGTAGTAAAGCCTTATGACAGATATGCAGAATATTTTCCGGATCGAAATAAGATTATATGTGCGACGCTGAATTTCAATTTTTGCAAGTTTCACGGACTAACGCGGACACTTGCAAGCCTACGAATACCGCGTTTTAGTTTTTTTTTTTTGGGAGAATATATATAACCGAATTTTCATCTTGGGTGGTGAATATTGAGAATTGTGTATTATGTTTACATTATATTAAAAAAACAATGTCAGTCAGTGGTAATTATTTTATGTTAAAATTTTAATTAAGAAAACATTAAAATAGCGGTGGCGTTTTCATTAAAATAAATATACATATATATACACACATATATATATATATATATATATATATATATATATATATGCATATATGTATATATGTATATATGTATATATGTATATATATATGTATATATNTATATATATATATATATATATATATATATGCATATATGTATATATGTATATATGTATATATGTATATATATATGTATATATATATATGTATATTAGGAAAAATTCAATAATGTCTAATTTTATTTAAAAAAACATAGAGTAAAAATAAAGTGTCTTTTAATTAGAGAAAAAAACAAATAAATAAATAAAAAATATCCACAAAAAACCCATCTTTCATAAAATGTATGTATACGAAGAAAATAATTTTCTTACACGAGGCAGAATCTAAAAAATAAAATGACCTAAGAATATAGAGGTTCGCAATAACGCGTTTTATTCGCCTTAGGGCAAATTTTGCATATCAGTCACCTCCAGTGAATATGTAAAAATTGCTAAGTATTTCTGTTACTACATATGTTCTCTTGGATAAAATTTTCGAACTCCATCATTTGAGAATATTTGACCAATTTTGAGCTTCCTATGGCAATGGTTGAGACCGCGAGAGTAATAACAACACCACAGACGAATATTCAGGCACAAGAATTAAGAAGCCAATGCAAAATGCTAATGCAAAAAAGATAGCAAAAGAAAATTTGCCTCAAATTAAATACATTTTTCTTCTTTAATTTTGTTCTTCTTTTTCATTTCATTTTTGCAAAATACGCGGAAGAAGGTGAAACTACAGAAAATATTGATTTTTAGTTATTTTACCACGGGATGGGTTTTCTTAGTTGATATTTATCTTTTTATATTAGCTCAACCTTATTATATTAGTTACCAACGAAGATTGGTTCGACATGGAAAACTTGAAAATTTTTAAATATAGTGAGCTGTATGAACGTGTAAAGATGTGCATACGCAATCAAATATGAGCTGCGAAGAAAAAATGAGGTTTGAATATTTTTTGCAAATCAAAGTCTTAAGATCACTTTAACACTAAAGTAAAGCTTAGGAAGGGCCTTTCAAATCAGAAGACAACTGCCTCGATTTACATCTAAGAACATTTAGTAAAAATATATGTTAATGTTGTGATAAATATAAGTGAAATTAAAATTGAAATCAATTTTGTCATAACTTCAGAGGGTGGCTTACAAACACACATTGTGTCGGTATAGGTAAAAACGTTGTTAAAGTTGCTGATGATAATTGTGACCTAAATGTTGTTGTAAATGAGGATATTGATGTCGTTGTTGTTGTTGTGGTAATGGGATTTGTTGCGATAAACTTCCAGCAAGAGTACCAGCAGCTACGGCCACAGTAGAATTCGATTGTATCGCACAAGTTGTAGGTGCCGACAGTGATGATGACGAAGACGATGACGCCGATACCGACGAAGGTGTAGATGATACTGATGGTGAGTTAGAGACGTTGAAGGCTGTACCAGCAGCATTTTGTATCGTATAGTTATTTAAATTCATTACAAATGTACCGCCACTGTTACCACCAGCGTTTGAGACATTTATGAGATTAAGATTTTGAGCTGAATTTATTGCAGTACCAGCTGCATTCACGTGATTTGTTGTTGCTGTAGGAGCATTCGCCGTTAACACCACAGTAGGGGCAGCATACATTTGTCGTTGTTGTTGTTGCGTATGATGATGATGATGGTGATGATGATGGTGTGAATGAGAATGAGAATGTGAATGATGGTGATTGTTGTGATGATGTAAGCGTTGATGATCGGCATTATAAACCTGTACAGTCTGTGTTGGCGGTGGTGGTGGTAAATTTCTTATGTACAATTGCTGATCAAAACATTCCGTTAACTGTTGTGGCTGTTGTTGCTGCTGCATCTGATATTGTTGTATCTGATAGTGTTGCTCATATTGCTGCTGCAATTGTAATTGCATTTGCTGATGGTGATATGCATCTGTGAGAAATGAGTTATTCGCGTTGTTATTGCTGTTACTTTTAATTGCATTATTTACAACGGGACCACTACCAACACTAGACGTACTGCCATTTGCATTAACTGCTACTACATTATGTTGAACTATAGACGGTGGTGATTGTAATGAGACGGTAGTTGATTTCGCCGCTGCCGCTGTTGACGTGGATGGAGTATCCATTAACGCAATTTGTCCTCCGTAACTATAGGACGAGGGCTTAGAGGATGATGATAATGATGAGGCTACAGAAGTGGTAGTGGCGGACGTAGACACAGTAGATGAAGTTGATGTTGTGGACAAAGGTGAGTTAGCATTACGTAAGTTATTACCAACTGACGTGTCATTATTCGTGTTTGTAATACCACTGCTATTGGTTGATACTAAATGGAACAAATTATTGTTAGAAAGAGCTTCTCTATTTAAAAGCGAAATAATAATTTATATTTCACCTGCTGTAACTGTATTTGCTGATGATGTTGATATCGTTACGACGGCACCTCCTACTGCAGCCGAAGATGATGAAGGTGTTGTTGTTAAATTTAATGAGTCAAGTCTTTGTCATTTGGCATTACTTTGCAAAGCTGTATTTATTTGGGTCCATAATTCTTTTTTACAAGATTTAGATCTGAATATATAAAACGATCATTAAGAAAATGTCGGAATCGACCATAAACATTTTTGTTATATTTTACCTCTTAATGGATTGTAACCAATCCTTAAACTGAGCACTGCCCTCGGGTGTTATCTGAAATGCAGCTCGCGCTGCTACAATGATACTGGCAAAATCTTCATAATCGGCAGGCGTTAGATGGTATAATTTTTGATGAATGCATTGAATATACCTTAAAGAACAACGGAAAAACATATTTATTTCATATTTACTTCGTTCGAAAACTGAACTCACATCTGTTGACATTTTTGGACCAATGGTGTTAAAGCCGATCTCATCGGCATCACCAACTGATGGTTATTACGACCCAAATAATGAGCCGATTCAATGGCTACATCGTGCAATACGAAGGGACTTACAATGGAGTTTACTGCACAAACACAAAATTGATGGAGATATTGAGAACCCAAAGTCTTCGAAATGCGCAGCAACCATTTAACGTCTTCTCCGTACGGAGGATTACGGGCGTATTTGGCTTGTGGACGATCGTCATGTACACGACGTGCCAAGGTCTCCATAGCTAACATACCCACATTGTAAGCGGCCAAAAGATAACGTAACTGAGCAGGTCTATATGTAAAACAGTTGTAAAGTCGTCAACATTTTTTAAAATCCGAAATTCACAACAAAATTGCATTAATACTTACGTAAACTGATGAGGGTGCCTTTGGCGACCTGATATTTGTTGATGTCCGGCCATAGGCGGTACGGATTGCTGCTGTTGTGGCAAGGGCATTTGCGGAGCTGGTAGAAAAGGGTAAATACCTTGCTGTTGAATCGTCGGATGTTGTTGAGTTGGCTGACGAATTTGATGTTGGGTGGCAACCGTTATAACGCCTTGTTGTGTAGAATGTTGAGGTGGAGGAGGAGCTTGCTGATGGGGACCTGCCTGGCCATAGTAGACAGCAGCAGCTGTTGCAGCCTGCAAATTAGCCTGCAACGACGATGGTCCAGCTGAACCTGGAGGTCCTTGTGGAGCTGGTATAAAGGACGATTGGGGTGGTCCGCACTGCATGGCTGCTGCTTGATAAGCAGCTTGTGGTGGTAATGCCTGGTATGCTCCTGGCTGATGAACAAAAGCTTGCGGCGGAGCTGTACCGGCATTTGGTGCTTGCCCAACTGGGCCAGACTGTTGTTGTGGTGGCGGATAACCTGGATATGATTGCGGTGGAGGCGGTGGTCCCGGTGGTGGCATATACATTTGCATCTGATTGGGCGCGTATGGTATATTGTGATGATACATGCCCTGGCAAAATCCATATGGTGGATATGGTGAAAGATTGATAGGCGCCAGTGTAGGCACACCTTGCTGGAAAGGCTGTGGCGCCGTAGTCACTACTACTGGTCCAACCTGAGCAGGCTGACCTGGCCCACCAGAAGTGGAACCCGGTTGTATTCCTTGACCGGTTCCCACAATTGCTCCACCTTGCGATGCCTGCTGCGCCTGTAGTTGAAGTTCATGATGCTGATGGGATTCAATTATTGCTGAGAGATTCATTGCAGCCGAATGATCCAAATGTTCATCATGTTGATCGTGCTCTCCGTTGTTAGGAGTATTACGCGAATACAATTCGTACCAATAACGCGCCACTTGAAACAGAACCTCAGGATAAACCCCACCACCCTTGGCAGCGTTCTCTACTGTGATACAGGCTCTCTCTAGCATTTGGTCACTTTGCTCTTTGCACTGCAAAATAGCTCGCTGGATTTCATTAGGGTTTAACGCCGCTGCATGCGGCAACACAGAAAGTGCTAATTCAGCCGCTGGATAGTTGCTATCCCACCCGCGCGATGTACGATCAGCCATGTTAGCAGCTTCTGGCGGTGTTAAATGGCCCTCCCACGTGTCAATCAGAAAACTAATAGCAGGAGCGCCGATTTCCATTGCTTGGCCGAGAATCCATGACACATGCGAGGAGTACGTGCGCGACAACCAATTAGGGCTGACACAGTTGTGTAAGCCTAGAGCATATAGGCCCAACTGAAAGGCGCACATGTGTAAACCACGGTGAGGACCATGATGATTATGATTAGCCGTTGCTTGTGTGAACAGTGACGTCGAGGAATTGCCACCGGCCTTAATTAACACGTTCTTTGCCAATTCAAACATAAAATGCGCACTTGCCTCTGACGGTTGGTTCGGTATAGAGGGATACGCACGTTTGCCTTTATATCGACTATCCTTGGTGCGACTAATAGTAGCGTTAGGAGTTCCTAACGCAACTCCACCTGGTATACCTTGATGATTACTAGACGCTCCAAGTAAAGCGGCATTACCAGGCGAAGAAACATTCAAGCCGACCATACTTACTTCCAATTCAGCGCTTGTAGAACTAGTAGGACGGCTGTTACCACCGACAGACCCATAATCAGGAGGAAACATATCCAGATTTCCAGTATTATGTGAAGTTCCAATACCGGCATTATTGCCATGTCTGCCGTATTCATTATTTCCAGACCTATTAACCGAATTCGAAGGTGTTCTCACAGGAGCGTTATTAGAATAATAGGCTGGTAACAAAGGCGTTTTTAGCAAAGTATGTATTTCACGATCGAGTAATTTTTCCATTATTTTGGCTATCTTTTGAGGTTCGTCTTTATAAAAGTACAGAAGCGTCAGAGCTAGCTCTCCTCGCTGGCGACGTGTTCCTTCACATAGCAGCGGATGCTCGGCTTCGGAAACATTAGCTTTTAAACCCAAAGCTGCCACAGCAGCTTCAAAGCCCAAGTTTTCATCGCTTATCGGCCGGTAAATACTCATATTGCGTATTCGCTGATCTTTCATTGACACTGAAGGCATAACTAATGCATCAAAAATGTATGAAGCTAAATTAATTGGCAGCAAGGCCTCGCCCCGTGATTTTAATGCACCGTTGCGCAAACGTTCGGCTCGATCTCGTATTACTTCCAATTCTGGCTCATTAATAGGAATTTTCTTTAACAAAGCCAGAATATCAGCCTCTTGATTAGCCAGTTTTACCTCCAAAGGTTTAGTACTGGCTGGAGGTCGGGGCATCTCTAAAGCATAAATACAAATCCGAAAACCGATGTGATAATGTTCCGAATTTTCTGACAACACTGTACAGAGGAACGCACATTTCGTAAGAGTTGCAGAAGCCAACACTGTCAGGTGATGCGAAATAGGATTAACATTTTTATTTTTACCCTTGCGTTTAGGAACAGGGGGCATTTCCACCATTAAATTGGGCGGATTTGCTAGCATTTCTTCCGCTAAACGTACTGCCAATATGCAGGCTTCCCGACCGTGACCATGAGCATGTAAGCCTTCTGCCCGTGCTAGAAGAATATCCCAAGCATCATCAGAAGGACGTATATTGGAAAATATGAAAGGCTTATCTGCACTTGCAGTGGACGTCGGTATAGCCACTGCAGCAGCCATAGCTTGCGCTGAAGTAGACGGACCGGAAAAGTAACCGGCTGGAGTCGAAGAGTTTGTTTTAGTGAAATTGGTTCCTGTATCATTTATGACTTTCGACGTTATTACAGTGACACCTGTTTTCATCAAAGCTGCCCTGGAGGCAGCTGAAGTACTAGGCACTGGTGTTAGATCCTCGGCTAGGCGCTCAGGTATTTCCTGAGACACGTATTCGTCGCTAGATGACGAAAATGATTCTTCTTTAGAAAGCCGTCTAACATCTGTGCTAGAAAGTGGTTTTTCTGATGCTGACGCAATTTGAGAGTCAGTTTCTGCAGCCACCAGTAATGAAGTTGATGAAGAATTTGATGATGATGACGAAGTTGTGGATACAGATGAAGATTCCGAGAGTACAGCAACAACTGGATTATTAGTTGGTGTTGTTGGAAACGAAAGTCCTTGTTTTCCTTGATCGCTTATGTTCGCATTTGGAGGACAGACTATAAACGGCTGTGGAGGATCTGTGGCTGAGAGGTTCGAGTGTGGTTGATTCACATCGTTTGAAGAAGCCATAGCGGGATTAATTGTGCAACCTCCAGTTTCCGAACCGCACAAATTGTTACTACTGCTGTCGCCACCAAAATCCTCATTTTCGCAAAACCCTTCGCTACTAGCGCTGGACCGATTGCCATCTGGCGGTTCTAGAGGAGGTGGAGAGTTGGGAATTGGTCTCATTCTCATTGCTGCTATGAACGCTTCTTTATCAATCTCCAAATAATTTCCAGAGTTTCCATTGATGTTATTAGTGGAAAATTTGTTTTCTGTTCTTGCGGATGATGCTACATCGCCGCTAGATCTACTTACAGACGAACCATCCAAGCCGTGTTGTAAACGAGCGTGCACACTATCGCTCGAAGAATTGCTAGAATTATTGCTAGATGATATATAGAAACGCTCGCGAAACGGTCTTTCAAGACGCTGTTTGAATCCTCCATGCACGGCCAGGTCTGATGAAGTACTTATATAATTATAGTGTTTGTTATTTGCCATAAGAGCTTGAGTAGCATTCAGTTGACCGCCGTTCGATTCAAACTTACTTTCCGTATGTTTAAAACAAGCGAAAGGAGAATAATAAATTGGATTAGTTTCATGAGTATGAGTTACACCAGCTATGGGATATTCTTCCCAATCCAAATAACAAGCTTCTATGGCCGGTTTGAAGCCCACAAACATTTCCGCATCTGAACGAGCATTTTGCTGATGTTTGTTATTATATGATGAGGGGATGATGCGACATTTTACGACGCGATCTAGAATTTTCAGATGCCATGATGTAAACTGAGCATGAAGCATATCACGCTCATCTGGCGCTAGACCGGGATTAAGAGCAGCCAAACGCCAAAGAACAACAATTTCGTCAAACAAAGAACTGCTAGCATGCTCAATAGCTTTTGAATTACTATGAGTGTTTGAATGTTTTCCGCCACTGTGACCGTGTGAGCCCATCATTAGAGAGAGTTTTGTTTGATACCACCATAAGAGTAATTGGTCGCAAGCCATACATTGTTCAGTGATGATTTCAAGTAAACGTACCGCGTTGCGATCACATCGCCGGTACATTTCACGAACTATGGACAGCAGATTCCACATGCCTTCTGGTTCACGGCCACGTAAAGGCCGCAGTAGGGAGCTCCATTCTGTAGCAGCTGGTGGGGCAGAATTGGTGAGATAATTTACATCACTGCAAAAACGAAAAACAAATAAAAGCGTCAATCAATAACACTTTCGATTCTTTTTGGCTAACAACTACTTGCCTATAAACCATCGGGGCTGGCATGACAAATTTTATTAAAATACGTTTAATATTCTCATGCAGGGTCTTTTCATCTAAATACCAATTAGTCTGATCATTTATTGATGCACCTGCCGTAGGATCAGGAGCCCCACACACTGTATTTATGGCAGTAGGCTGTTCACTTAGCAATTCATCTAGTAAACGTTGAGCTGTAGGCAGTATTTGTTGTGGCAATTCGCTTATTAAATATTGTGCGAATTTTTGCAGTTGATCGCGTTGCAACCGGGTCAATGATTCTGAAACGGGCGCCCTTAAACATACCTTCAACGGCTATTAAATACAATAGTTAAAGGGAAGGAAAAATACCGATTGCACATAATCAACATAAAATTACACTTATATATTACTATACATGTACATGTACATGTTAATAATTGTTATTAATATTTACACAATGTATACGATGTAAACAAACGGCCACCACATGTGAACACCAATATGCTGTTGAATTACAAGTGCAATTGCATGACGATATACGCCGCCTATCAAACGTTACCGCTACATTATAATTTTGGTTAGGTGTCAAGCATACGACCGTAGCGGAAAGATGAAAACCTTTACATAATATAAAATATGAAGAAAAGATATTTTTTCAACATTTTTAAGGCTTGTTACCTATTTGTAATGGCTCCTTAACAGCTCCTGATTTAAATAATTGATCGCCCCGATTGAATTCATCCGATGAGCTATTGGCTAAACAAGAGTAAAGACGTATATCTTCCTCATTATCGGGGAAGCTCCAAAACGCAATGCGTAATTGTAACTGTTCCGGGACGGGTGGATAGACATGTTCCACCAATTCGAATGGTATATATGTAGCAACACATTTGGCTGCCAGTTCGGTGAGTGTGTAAACTTCTGAAAGACATGAAAAGAAATTATAAATAAACAAATAAAACAAGCTCTAAGAAAAACGATATGTCTTTTTAGTTAGCCTCAGCTCTTAATGAGAAACTGTGACAAATTTTTTGATTTATGTATCTACTTTTTTGCTCTCCAGACTGTAATGGTTTATTAACAAAAAAAAAAAAAAAAAAACGAAGATATTAATGATATAAAGGCGATATGAATAGATTTCCGTTTTATCAACACTGCCACTATCGATGTCATCATCAAGTCGTGTACAGCAACAGAACAACGAACAGAAAAAAAACAAACACAAAAACAAAATAAACGGGTAACGAAATTGCATTCGCTTTAGGCCGAATCCACAACGCTTTAAAATAATACACTAGAAGCTGATCTGCTGAATATGGGTTTCTCAGTTAGTCGGTCGGATTAATTTTTAAAATGACCTCTTAGCTGGTCCTAAAATCAATATCTCTGAGAGGTTCTAAGTAGAGGAATCATGTCCGCTTGCCCACTGAAATATTTGGTGCTACGAGCTTCAAATCAATACCAGCTTTGGATAGTAAGTTGATTACACTTTTTGTCCGTTGCGTGCGCCCACTTTCAAATCTGATTACTGGCCATCAAGTGTCTGCTCCAAGCTCTCTTTCCAAATAGGCTTCCGAGAACGACAGCCGACGACGAGCATGTGAACTGGAGATAATTCCTCTTCAAATTATCGTTTATGCGGACATTTAAACGTTACAAACATGAGGACACATTTAGTGTGTAGCAACATTCTTGCGATGTTTGGTATAAAATGTAAAGACCTGACCTCTTCTCCCCTAAATATGTGATGGCGTTCGCTGTGTTTTACCCTTGTATGCAATTATAATTCACATTGTTGTCTGACTCAGGTTATAACAAACACATTCATCTTTACACACTTACTTACGTATGTGCCACATATAAAATATTTGCTAGTACGTTCGTAGATATAATATATTATAATACATATCACAGATAACATTTTGTTATTGTCAACGAAATTTTAACAAATGCAACGAATACAGGAAAGGAGCATGTTAATCACACAATAATGAAAATGCTTATGCATGAATACCCGCTAAAAGAAAGGCTAAGACAAAAGGAGACCTTCCGAATATGCAAATTACAAAAACCGCATTCGATTGAACACTTGATACAATTCGGCATTGTTTAAAAGGAAGGGATATTAGGTTGTTTAAAATATATTGCGCTTTCTATAGACCAAAAAAAATTTATATATTCAACTCATACGTATTGAAAGATTATATTTGACTCTGATTATCCCTACACTCATAATTAAGTATATGGATAGTAACAACAATATCTTATCGCAAGAAATCCCAAATTATTATACGTACATATAAGCAGAAAAATTACTTTTTTGGACGATATATCCATAGGCAAATGGGAATAGATAAAAACATAGGTCGTATTATAAGATAAAAAATAATCAAGTCATCATCTAATACCGATCAAAAAGATTTTTGAAATCGAATTTATAGAAAATAACGTACGCGAGAACTATTGCTTACAATGCCGTTTCCTAGAAAACATTTTCAACAATGTTTTATGACCATCATCCGAACGTGACGTTTTCAGTTCATGCTAATTTAATGAAGTTCACAACACCTTATATATAGGTTTTATTCTTCTTTTTTTTTGATTTAACTCATGTTTAATGTAACTTTTTGTTCCAAAACAAATGGCGAGATAGGCCGACTATTGAATACCATACACCACATTGTCTAACGTAATTCTTATTTTTGCCATGGAACACAAAAATTATACCCTGTTTTTATACGAACTGTCTATTAAAAATTAGACCTCTTTGCAAATAAATGCTTACTTCCCCTGCGAATGGCCGTGCCCAAGAGGTACAAAAATTGAGCTACGTGTCCAAACCTCAGCATAGTCAATTTTTATATTAAATGACTATTATGACTAGACTTTTCTGCCCCAAAAAAACAACAAATTTGCTTGAAAATCTTTATATAATGTACAAACCCAAGATAGGAGTACGTGGTCCATATTTTTTACATCCAATTGCTATTATGGGTCAATTTTCATCATAACATATTAAAACCTAAACCTCTTCGTTTTAAAAACCAAAACTTTCGTAAAACTCCTTATATAGGGTAGGATCCAAAAAATAGGCCGAGATTGTCCACATTACATCAGTACAGTTAATTTTTTTTATCTTAAATTACTATTATGACTTCACGTTCATCATGAAGCGCTGAAATTCATACCTTTTTTGTCATATGAACTTCAAATTTCGTTATACGAGAGCAGATTAAAAAATTGCCCTAGCCGGTCCAAAGTTTTCATACCAATTTAGAATACCGAAATACTATTGCTGAACGACTTTTGTCGAAATATTTTGAAAATTGCAATTTTTCCTATATAAAAACTTTTCAAAACATAACATTATATGGGAAGGAGACGAAAAAGTGGACCAATCCGCGTTCGTCCTTAGGCCAAAATACGTCATTGTTTCAAATTTCACACAAGAAAACAGGACGGACAGACGGACATATAAGCTGCTGCAGCATAACAAAAGGTGGATATATCTTAAGACCTTCTGGGTGTTGCATACATTCACACAAACTTAATATACATTTGTACCAACTAGTACGAATCTAGTATCTATAATAGGTATTCAATGAAATATTGCCGCACAAAAATATATTTTAACAAATTTCATATATTCAGCGTAAAGTTTCGATCGATCAACCGTCACGAACTCAAATGAGAAATTAAGAAAGTATTATATTGCTGTGAGATGGTGAGTTTCCAAAACTCTAATATAATCCTTTTTCTTTTAAGCTTATTGTTAAGCTGGTCTCACAACAATTTGAAGTCGGCCGATACTCAAAATTTATTATTATTTATATTTCCCTTCACTACCCATCATTGCGCTCCCTTGCACTCTAATTTAAACCTTATATTTCGAAAACTTAAGGAAACATAAGATAAAGCTATTTTTTAGAAGCGAACGTCGCTAATCCCATCTAGATTTCTCCATCTCTCTGCAAAATTTGTTGAATTTGTTGAGTAGCAAGCGTTATTCGTATGGCTTAGACATACATTTTTAATAGCTCATCACAAGAATTAAATAAAAATAAAGTTTAACTTGCCAAGAGTACGAATCTACAATTCTTTTAACATCTTGAGATTATAAGATGATGATGACATGCATATTAAGGAAATTTTTAGCATATAATGGCTAGCACATGGCTACGAAGCAATAATTACAGCGATTACATATATCATAATTACATCTTGATTAGATAAAGATAATGAAACTTATCGCTAGTTGTCTTCAACGAAAGCTCCGCCAACGAACAATTAGACCAATAGAGAGTTTTGTTTAGTGTGCGAAACAAAGTAACGCTAATAAAATGAAGCTTGTTGAGATCAGAAAGAATAACGTATTTCTTCAAAACGACGCTCTGACTTATACCCGCTAAACACTAGCGGAGTATTCTTCTGGCTTTATTCCAAGGAATTTTCATTCGTGCCCCAATTCCTAGCGATTGGTTGATTTATTTGATTTCATATAAGGAGGGATACGAAGACAAAGAAACAGTATTAAAAATCCTTAATCTCTTCCCTTCAATGTCTGAAAAATATATTACAAGAAGAATGGAATAGAATCTCTGTTTCCTGCACAAGAAAAATTACACAAAGTATGTCCATACGTGTAACCGACGTGGCTAAGCAAAAAGGATACCCCACCGAATATTAATTTTTAATAATATGCTGTTTTTTATCTTCGTATCCTTCCTTCTATGAAAAAAAACCGAATATTAATGACGCTATGTTTCTTGAGTTCTTGAAGTTATTTAATTTTCTTATCTATTGGAATAATGTTTTGTTTGTCTTTTTTTTATATTTTAATATGTATTCCCTAGTAGTACAGAATAGTAAGAAAAGTTTTTATGTTTGAACTAAGGACTAGGACTTTAGCAAGCGTTTACTTTTTATCGAGCGAAAACACGCAATATTAATGAGACTCACTATATATATATATACATAGGGAAGTTGTCAATTGCACGAAATGGGTCGAAAATTAAAATCAGACACACTAATAAAATTTGAAAATTGGTTCAATTCGGTCGTAAATACAAAATAGTAAAAAAAATTCTTTAACATTAGAGTAATTTATATAATTCGGAAAATTATGCTCGCCTTTGACTGAATTTCACGTTCATCTCAAAAGAAACTAAAAGGAAAAACAATTTTAGATATCAATCTGCTAATTTTAAAAACGATATCTTAATTTGTACGACCGAGAGAATGTCTACCGCAGGCAATATATAGAAGGACACACGCATGGACCAATATTCCTAAACCAATTCATAATTTAATATTGACAATTTATATTTTATAGGATCAACTGAGCTGCTTCCCGACTGCTCTGAATATTTATAATATATAATAAATATATATAATCCAATTTTTTGAACGATGGATATAAGACTCAAATAAATCGCTTTTTTTTAGATAAATTCGGCATACGTGTAAATGTGATTACGTGAATAAGTTACATGCAATATTGAAATGGTTTTAATAACAAAACTCGCAAAGCATTATTCTTGGGTGAGGGGCCTGCGAAGCCCCTCGATCCAAGTGATATTGTGTTAGGAGTATATAGAAGTTTCTGTCGTTTTCTATCGAGAATTAGGCCGTTGAAACGATAAATTACGATTTATTCAAAGGAGTGTCCATCATTAGCCACCACCTTTACTCAGGTTTCTGGCAGCATTCGAATACCACGTCGAAAGGACTTTTCATGTATTAAGGCTATAAAGGAACCCACGACTCAATTTTTGCTAACTTCATATGATAAAGCACTGCTCAGACGGACCATGTGCTAGCGACAAGAATAAGTGATAATCGGAAGGAGCAATGTTTGGCTAATACGGTGATTAGGATACGACATTACAAAATTTCATTCAAATTTCTTCGTATTGAAAACTTTTGGCTTATCACGGCCGATTTTTGTCGCAATTGGATCAATTATTGTTGTTAGCACTCCATAGTGATGGTTTCATTTGGTTGAAACAAACCACAATACATGGCGCACTGCCGATACCCTCGAGTGCGGCCGCCGTAGTTCTGCTACTTTTCATCATTCATAAAGGCTTCACCGTACCATCCTTTAATTTATCCAAAAAAAAGTAAAATTTCCCGCGACTTATTTGTGCTCCTATTAAAATCCAATCTTGTTTCCGTAATTTTTGGCTTATTTTTAATACGCAGAGATCACAACAATTTTTTTTTTTTCTTTTTTAAGTATAAATTTTCATCATTCATATGCATTATATGATAGGTTTACCTTTGTCAAAATTAATGCATTTAATACTTGATCTATTATGTGTTTGAATGTCGAAAAATCAGCCGAACACGAATGTACCTTTCCATAGCTTGTCATACCACAACAAGTGCTAAATGAATGATTAATCAACGTAAACAGTTAGAGCTTGTTGAAATCTTACAGATTTATTTACTTAAATTACTTAAATTAAGTATGAAGAAGAAGATCAACATCTGCCGAAATAACCAAAATTTCTTAAAATAGAAGATTGGAAGGACAGACATAACGATTTTTAACGCGAAATCATCTATTGAAGCTTGATTTTTTTTTTTTTTTTTTGGCACGAACAGAACCAAACTGGAAGAGACTGGGCTGTTTTTGAGGTGTTCTGAGCTAAATCGGAAAAAATGTTAGACGATCAATCTGCGGCGTCTGTAATATAAAAAAAATTTTTCCATTTACTGAGAGCATCTGTGTAAAAGATATTTTCCTCTCAACGTATTTATGATAAATATGTTCTCGAGTTCAAACTGCAATAGCAAATGAATTCACATATACATAAGCAATTTATAATAGTTTCTCAGCCTATGAGCGCCTAACAATCAAATCATGATTTTAATCAAAACAACAATACAAACAATGAATTTTTAATGTAACGTTTGCATAATACTATATATATATATATATTCGCTTGCGTGCATTTATATATGCAGTGACATATATACATAAGTGCAAGCCATTGTCGCAGCGAGCACTTATCACAAAACGACCGTTGAACGTTACAAAAAAGTTCATTTGGCGGACATTCGGAATGTTTTTTTTGCCTTTTTTTCTGTTTTTCTATTTTTTTTCCTTTTTTTTTTTTTTTTATTATTGCAATTTCAATAAAATTTTTCTATTTATTTACGTTCATTTATATCATACCACCATACCGTCATTGCCAACACCATCATCATTATCATCGTCGTCATCAACATCATGAACATTAATAATGCCGTTGATGATAAATTTACTGTAACGATAATTGCTTTGAAATAACAACAGTATGTGATGGTAACAAAGAAAGGTATTTACTTTTTTTTATGTATGATATTAAGTGATGTACAATATACGAACGTAAGTGTGTAAACATAAGATATGTACTCAAATATGAAAGAAATAGAAAAAAAAAAAAGAAAAAAGGAAACGAGAAAAGAACAAGAAACAAATTATGTTCAGTTTAGGCCGACTCTTTTAATACCAGCACAAGAGAGATAGCGCGAACATACATCTGCTCGTAGTACACCTTAATAACTTGCTTGAATGGCATATTAATTTTTTTTGTTGGCATAACCCATATCTACATATATCTCCTTTTTTGCCGATAGTTGATCCGATTTAGATGATTTTTGAATTGAGATTTTTGACATAAAAAAATAAATAAATAAATAAATAAATATAAGATTTAACTAAAAACTTATAATTGAAAGCCTTAAAGAGCCTTAATACTTTAACTTTGCGCTTTGGGTGGGCCTACGGGCACATTTTACTAAGTTTCAAACTTATGCCGACGAGACCGACAACTTTACTCGCTAGATAATATTTTAACGCCCTAATAGTGTGGCAGTGACATAGACGGACAGGCAGCTATGTTTCTCATATTTTCAAAGGACCAAGAGATGATAAACAAAAGGACAGACTAACATGCACAAATCGATTCCGCTATTTACGCTAATTAAAACTATATATATACATATATATAAATATATATATATAAGTACATATTTTGCTCATAATGACCCCGATGCATATGTCTATCCATTGGAACTCTAAAAGATATACACAATATTTACTCTTTGTGGGTGAGTGGGCCTTCGATCACCAACGAATCACAATACTTGATTGTGTGTAAAGCCCACACTTTCCAATGAAAAAAGAATGAGGGGAAGAAGATGTGTAGTGAGAATGGTGCCAGTATGTCTGTATGAACAACCTGAAAATGTAAGCATAGAAACCACAACATGTGTTTGTTTTCATTTAACCCTTATCGTATACTCATCCATACATTCATAAAGACATAGAAGAACAGCCGTGCATATATTATATATGTGGTATGATATTCAAATTGTTATGGTATAGGTAGGTGCCCATACGTGTACGCATATATATATATATACACTGGCACATGCATATTTACTTTATTCTTTTCGGTTTCTTAAGTTTAGCCTGCTTTTCTGCTTTTCTGCTTTTCAACTATTTAATAAAAACAAAAAAAAATTTTTTTCTTTTTTTTTTCATTTCCTTTTTTATCTGCCTTTTCTCTGTTCGTTTCCCAAATTCAAAGAAAATTTTAATGGATGTGTTGTCTGTTGTAGTTTAAGCAATACGTGTATACATATATTTTTGGTTTGTATATATATATATATACATATATATATATATATATATAACAAAAACAGAAAGGAAAAAAAAGAAGAATATATTGAGCACTTCGGAGTTCGAAATTTCTTTTTTCAGTTAAGACAAAATAAGGCGCTCTCTTTAGTATTGGGCTTAAATACTTAGATTTTCGTTCTTTTTAGTATTACGATAAGCGCATTGAGGAGTTAGAGAAATATTTTTCGTTTTCTCGTTAGGCTACAATTTATCTTAAAATAAGGGAAATCATATCCATGTTGACGAAAGATTAGAGCAATGCTCAGTGAGAGAATTAGATTAGCCGAGTGTTACACGAAATAATTAAGAAAATTGTAGTCGCCGTAGAGCAAACGTTCGATATTTGCTATGATGTTAATTTCAACATTTGTTTTTGTAATTCGATGCTTGTCGAACACCCGATCCGATTCATTTCTCTTGTGAATCCTGCAATACCCGTAAAAAGTTTTAAATCGGGTTCTGCCATAGAGTGTAAGCGATTGGGCGCATTTTTGGGCGTATGGAACGTATTACATGCATTTGCATTTCAATTATTCCCACCCTAGGAATTGTGGTAATGTAGGAATAAAGAAAAGATGAGTCAGAATTAAACTTTACACCCCTTCTGACACGTAATTTCTGAGTGTTTTTTACCAATTAAAAAAACTAGTAAGCAACACATTCTCTGGTGATAAATTGAAAAAGTAAATTAAAATAACAGCTTCAGTGCATTAACACACCCACTATTAACGCCAATTAAAACTGTTCCAATTGTGCTTTACATACCCCATCAATCATCTTTTAATAACAGCGTCCGTAAAAGTTGCTCATTATCGCTAATATAGCAGATTATCGCTGGTATAGCAGGCAATTCGAAGTGCGGGTTTAGGGAATATAAGGCATACATACACACACGCACACGCACACAATTGCAGTGTGCAATATAAAGATTTGATATATAAACAACTTTATTACGCGATCAACAAGTGTCAAAACCGCATAAGTAATAAATTGAAAAAATGTTTACTGTGCTGTGCGCTCAATATGTAGAAATTTGCGGTAAATGAATGCATTTTTTTTTTCTTTTACTCGAACGATACAAGGGAAGGCCGTTTTTGGATCAAATTGTTGTTGGAGATGAAAAGTAGATTCATTTCGAGAGTCCCAAGCGTAAATGATCATAGTGAGACTGAAGCTCGCTGACCATATGGACGGCAACATCGAATCGCTTAAGCAGGAGGACAAAACTCTGTGTTTGGTGGAAATGCAAGGCAGTAGTTTGTAAAAAGCCGTTCGAATTTGGTAATATTTGGACTAATATCAAATGCTACCAACAAAAAATGGTCAATTTGGACCAGTTCAGTTCCAAAAAAAAAAAACGATCAGAATATCAAAATAAACAACGTAAGGCCATGTTTTTATATGAAATCCATTCATTTATCTAGAAGCGGGCGAAGTGGGCACACGAGACCTTGAAAACGCCCAATTGGGAAGTGCCAATCTATGAGGCTTACACACCATACCTTATACGGAACCTTTCGATAAGCTTGTGTTTTGCATTCATGGGTCACGCATCTAATGAGCGACACGTTAATTCGTAGGAAGATGTGAGAAAACTGGTTCAATGAATGATTTTCGGCCAAACTGGAAGACTAATAATGGCACGGCATCCACAAATTGTTTAAAGGCGGAAAAAAGGTGTAACCAGTGACGATGGATACTTTATATAAACCGCTTTCTGTCATTCTTCCACATGCGACGTGTTTTTTCGCCGAAAAGCACCGACATCTGTCATAGATTAAAAATTTTTCAATTTTTTAATAATAATTATTCTTGGGTATATAGCGAACGTTGCTAATTTTGTTCGGTCGACCTTTAGTTAGTAGAATGAAGAACGAGAGAATATTTACCATAAATACCACAGAGTTTGGCAGACAGATGTGATACAGATGAGCAGACGAACAGACGGACATGCTTAGGTGCATTCCAAATTTGAAATTGGCCAACAATTTATGTACTTTTTGGGGTTTTTCAAGCTTTTTCTGCGCGTTATAAAGGTATTGAAAAGAAAAATTAAATTTTGGCTCACTATAATATTGGTAAGGCGTGGTCAATGTTTTCCATTTTTGTGCAGATGCTACGGCACCGGCTGTAGAGCATGCGTTCAAATTTTTGCACATTTATAAAAAACGAATTTTTTATTCCTTTTGAAAAACAGAGGTGTTCTCAGTTTTGTGGACCCTTCGAACGATTTAGCCGATTTTCAATACGAAATTGCGTGCAAGAACCTCCAATGTTTCTGTCAAAGTTGAAGTCGATAGTTTCGTTTTTACGACCAGCGTTTAAACGTTTAAACAGATATTACACGGACGGACAACCGGAAAGACGTACATGCTTGAATCGATTAGAATTTAATGTTGATCAAGAATATATATAGTTAGCGGAGTCTCTGGAGCGTCATTCTGGGCGTTGCAAACGCCGTGACGTAATTAATATACCCCTCATCGTTCGTTGATGAGTATAACAATAGTTTTTATTGCGGCTATGATTAAGCGATCCAAAATCGTAGACGCAGTTTTTCTACTTTTTTTTTCAAATAAAATGTAACTTTGTATTATTCTTAATATCATAACCAGCAGCGACAGTAACCATAGCTTACGGTATTTTGTAACCTCACATCTGTATGAAAGAATGTTGAAGTCCTTCAAATCTTTTCTTTCACCTTCATTTGATCTTGCATTAGGTTTTATACCTTTCATATAGTACTAATATTACATACCCACAGACACATACACACACGTATATACCACAATGTAGCCACAAATACATACACTCACACATTACTCATTCTCAAGTTGTTTATCGTATTTTCACACAACTATCAACTGTATATATATACATATATGTATACTCCCCCCTGCCTTCGAAACTCTCATTTAGTAAAAATGACATTCAAATGTTCTCAACCGTAAGGAATTATTCAAGAAAGGACAGAAAATGTTCATGTTGGCAGACAATGTTTTTCGAAGGGAAACATGCAATAAATGTAAAAAACTATTTTTCTAAATACATGCATTAATGTGTATGTAAACTGTGGAGACACTCTGTTGTTAATTAGTTTCAAAATTCTCATTCATGTTATTTAACATTTACAGTTTTACAGTTCTAATGTTACAGTTGTTTTCACTTTGTCAAAACGTTTGCAAACCCCAGAAGGAAGCACCAGAGACCCTACAAAGTACACATATATTCTTGACCGGCATCAAATTCTAAATCGATTTAAACATGTCAGTCTGTCCATCTGCGTAATGTCCGTTGTAAACACCCTCCTGGCCGCAAAAATGAACTAAACTTTTCAAGAGAAACGCCTACATCAACGCCCACCACCGGCACATGCCTCTACGACAAAAACTTTTATTTTGAAAATAGAGGAAATCAACTGCGCTCACCCACTCCACACTATAGAGGACGATAATTTTGCTCTTTCTCTTCTTCTTTCACTTCTTTTACATTTTTTTTCCGCGTAAACGGTGCTGGGTACAAAAGGTTCGGTCCTGACCGAATTTAATTTTCTTACTTGTTGTTGTTGTTTTTTGTCTCAAAGAAGGATTTCTCATCTCATTCATGTTTGCTTGTTCAAATCGAAACGTTCTAAATTTTCATTTCAAATAAGTTCAGAAAATTATAGAACGAATATTATTATTACTGCCAGCAAATCGGTATTTAAAGAATAATGCGGGATAATGATAAGAATTCAGAATGTCTGCCGTCTGAAGTAAGAAAATAAATGTACAAAAGGCGATTTGGAAAAAGGGGTTAAACAACCCACCAATAGGTTCTTTAATCCTTTTGCAAACATTTTAAAATATGTGATAAGAAAAAAACAACTCAAAATGGTTGCCATAACTTGCAAGAGGAAATAAAAAGGAATAGCGATTTGTTTTATTCGTGTTCATATAATTTATAGCCTACAAACTCCGTTTTTCGATCAGGTTTCAATGCACCAGACGCAAGATATCGGAAGTAGTGGTTAAACGTTTTTAACGATAGCTCATTGGAAACCATCGCTAAATGTTGCCAGAATATCTATTCCATGACGCTTAGACATTTACTCGTCAAAACCTGTGTTAAACAGCCTAATAGTTGGACAAATCGTGGTTTACAATAACGACAATCCTGCCCCGTGAATGCCTTAGAGGCGCTGCTGGGTATCGCCCGTTTTCCTATTGCCATAGAAAAAGAGGCTTGCCTGACCGCGCTTAGAGTGTCGAATTTGGACAGGTTAAAACCAGGTCATCTTAGGGGACATTTAGAGATCGGGTTAGGATAGGCAATCTTGTAAACACGGTGTGGAATCAAGGAAATGGTAAACCGACAGTTCAAAATTGGAAAATGGCAAAACTGGGGCTGGAGTTTGTGGCCCGAATTACCAGAAGGCCATGCCAATGGGACATAGTTCTTCCAGAAGCCTACGCAGTCCCCGCATGTGCATCTAAAAGGCAGTGCAGGAGAGAACGGATCAGCATACTCTTCGACAGCCAAACCACCTTAAAATCCCTAAGGGGGCGAATGATAACATTCAGGCTTGTGTTGGAGTACCTTCAAACACTGAATAAGCTAGGCAGGCGCAATGACGTGCATCTAATACAGGTGAGCCGAGCCATTTGGGTGTTGGGGGTAGTGAAAAGGTTAACTATGGTTGTCTAGCTAGCACGGGAGGTCGAGGGGCCATCGTAGGTCCTGAACCGTTCTATGGCGTACCAAGAAGCCACATTAATAGGCTGGTATCGCAATGGGCACAGAATAAAGCGGATTGCCGTTGGAGGCAATGTGCAGAACAACGGCAGGCAAGAAGATTCATAAAATTTTCCGGTAGGATACACTAACTGCTAGAACGAAGAAGAATCGACCTACGTTTCGTCACCGCCTTCTACACGGTTCATAATTCCCTCAGCTATCATCTGAAAAATATGGATATTTTTAATACCGATTCATGCAGATTCTGCCAAAGGACGAGTGAAACGTCCCATCATATTCTATGTGAATTTGAGGACATCTGCCGAATCAGACACCAAGTGTTTGGCGAGCATTTTACTACTCCGGGCATAGTATGGTGCTCCGATCCAAAGAAGGTGGCGGTATTCATAAAAACCCCTAAAACTGGAGAGTTAGGGGCATGGGCGTGTACAATAGATCTTCTAGGTCGCAGTACGTCTTGCCCATGTAATTAATAATAATAATAATGATGCCAAAATAATAGAGCACCCTATATGCCAGCAAACAATTAAACGCCCTACACCTTGCTATATATATCCATATAATTTTCAAAATAAATCCTTATATGAGAAGTAGTCGAATAATTCGTCCGATCCAAGCAATTTTCCGTAACGTTTGCTTTTGGACCAAAACACGTCAGTGTAACAAATTCCATCACAAACTAGATGGACGGACAGATACATAGTCAAGCTTAGATCGTTTCAAAAACTGATTTTGAATCGATCGGTATAATAAAACCTGCAAATTTTTGGGACCGATGTTTACTACGGACATTACACGTTATGAGCACGCGAACGGACGAACAGACAAACATTGTACATCAATTCAAGATTTGATACTGATCATGAATATGCATGTTTTGTACGATCCCGGAAGGTTCCTTCTGGTGTTGCAAACGTTTGAATACACACCGCTCTTCGATGTTGTATATAAAAGATGCTAAAATATTAAAACTAATAAAAGCAAATATAATTAAGCTATGTGTGATTATGTACTACTATCTGACATTTAATCTTCGATTGGCAGACAGACGCCAAATGGACGTGGTTAAGCCGATGGGCCACAAGTTTATATGCATGTAATATTTGACTGCAAGACACAGCGAAAATTATTTCGCCCAATTATGTAACATATGACACTATACATGGTATACATTATATGTCGTACAAAATATATACATATATATATATATATATATATATATCAGATCGTCTCCATCGCATATAATATATAACATAGATGTCATAAGCATTCCGCACATATATCTTTACCTTGGCAATACACTTACATACCAGGCTTGCCACTGTGGATTCATTTATACGAGTCTTTAGGTTAAAAAACATGAAGCTATGCGAGGAAAGCTTCTAAGCCACGTTAAAGCTTTCAATATAATTTTGCGAACCGCGCGAGTTTAAAGCATATATAATCGATCCTTCCGGGCTATAAATAATCAATGGAAATTTTAGGAAAACTTTATTAGTTCGGAATTGTGATTGAATCAAGCCAATGCACGAGAAATGGGATGGATAGACATGGTAAAATTGGATAATAAATTGTTTATAGTGATCAGAAATCTATAGATTTTATGAAATAAAAATCTCACACCACTTATTATTTCTCCTACAGAGTCTTCATAAGCACGATTGCAACCAACGTAACGACGAAATTAGTATATAACGCCATCGTACGCAGATTGATATATAAAAACATTGTAAGACATTAAAAATTTATACTCGAGCATCGAAATTAAAACGATGACGGTCATGTTTTCTTTCTTTCTCTCCTTCATTTTATGATAAGAATTTTATTTTCTACTTTGTTTTTTTGGCTGGTCAGTTCACCAGCGTTTTAAACCATGCATACCTATCTATATCTATATATACATTTGCATGTATATATATATAAAAGCAAGTATACATTGTTTAAAACAGATAATAAAATCGTATGTACATATGTATGGAGAACACATCATATATATTTACATGTGTAATGCATTCAAAAAATTTGCCACCAGCAAAAACCGCATCAAAACTAAAGGTATATAATTGTTGGGAAATGAAAGGAGGAATAACCGGTAATGTCTGCTTAATAGACACCTTACAATTTTGCATCTGTTGCATGCTAATGAAGACACTTTTATCTAACGAATTGAAAAATATTTTCACATTTTATTAAGCGAAATATTTGAGAATCGCGTTTAAATTTCCTTTCGATTTTTATCTGCTGTGGATGTATTTGCGACGGAATTAAACCGATTCTCAAATTTCATTAGTGTGTCAGATTTTAATTTTCGTCCCATTTCGTGCAATTGACAACTTCCCTATGTATATATATATATAGTGAGTCTCATTAATATTGCGTTTTTTCGCTCGATAAAAAGTAAACGCTTGCTAAAGCCCTAGTCCTTAGTCCATACATAAAAACTTTTCTTACTATTCTGTACTACTAGGGAATACATATTAAAATATAAAAAGAAAGACAAACAAAACATTATTCCAATAGATAAGAAAATTAAATAACTTCAAGAACTCAAGAAACATGGCGTCATTAATATTCGGTTTTTTTCATAGAAGGAAAGATACGAAGGTGGAAAACAGCATATTATTGAAAATTAATATTCGATGGGATGATATCCTTTTTGCTTAGCCACGTCGGTTAAACGTATGGACATACTTTGTGTAATTTTTCTTGTGTAGGAAACAGGGATCTTACTCCATTCTTCTTGTAGTCTATTTTCACATCTTGGACAGAAGAGAGTGAGTGTTTTCGCACGAGCCGGTCTAATTCATCCCACATATTTTTGGTGGGGTTCATGCCTGCTGATTGTGGAAGACGGCGAAGCACTTTCGAGCAGTTATATATGATCTATTCTTGAATTAAGCGAGACTTGGATTTGAGATCATTGTCTTGGTAGAACTTGAACACCAAGTTTGTCTGCACTTTCTTCCACATTTTCCTTTAATATCCTTATGTAAACCTCCTTGTTTACAATGCCATCCATCAACACCTATACATGACCATTGCCACGCCTCGCCGTAAGAACATAGTAGGAAGCCTTTTTGGGTCCTCGAAGTTATTTAATTTTCTTGCCTACTGGAATAATGTTTTGTTTCTAGTAGAAAATAATAAAAAAAAAATTTCATGTTTGGGCTAAGGACTAGGACTTTAACAAGCGTTTACCCTTTGCCGAGCGAAAAAAAACCCAATATTAATGAGACTCACTGTATATATTTATAAATATATATGTTGTATATATTTATAGACAAATTTTATATATAGATATTTATTATAGGTTTACATATATATATATATATATATATATATATATATATATATATAAATGTGTGCGTGAGTTTTATCGTCCATGCACATCTTTGTATTGGAAACGGAATGAGAAACTATTATATCCACAAATACAATTTCTTGTGATGAGCATGAAAAGTGTTCATGTAAAAGTTGATTAAAAATTACCAAAAATCCATTAACTTTATTTAAATTTTTACCATCTTTATATAGGTAACGCTTTTACATCTCTTATTGATATCTCAGCCACAAGCAATCTCACACACAATTAATGCAAATCTAGCAACTAATGATTGCAATTGCAAGATATGAAATTATCTGTTTATTTGTTTGTTAGGGAGAGAGGTAATGGCAGCAGCAGCAGCAGCATCAACATAAATCTCCAATCATTCTCAATTTAAAAATTCATTTCTACAAAATACAGCAAATCAATTTGTATGAATATACATACATATATTGTTCACATCCTTACATAAATACATATATGCATATATACATATATATATACAAACATAAGCGAACATAAGTCCAACATCAGTCAATTAGAGAAAAGATTTTTGAAATTATACAATGACTGCATAGATTAGTTAGGTACGATGCGTTTGGAGAGATAAGATGTTAAGGTTGACCATATGCGTATACGTACGTATGACGATCGTATATGCACTTTGTTGTGTTGCTCAAAGTGAACGTCTGTCTCATTCAGAGAATAGCCAAAGCAAGCATAGGCTTTGGCTGTATTAACAAAAATAATATGTTGGATGAGCGAGCATTGCATTGCGTTTTATGAAATCAATCAAGAATCTATTTAAAAAAAACTTTTGTTCAACATATTCGATATATTTTCTTTCATCTTTAATTCACTCTTACTGAGCTGCACTGTTCGATAGGGGTTTTTGTTTCGTTCGTTTCATATTCTTTGCGTTTGTTTTACTCTACTTCTCCACACACTTGTCTGTAAGTAGACTCAATGCTGTTCAATAGTCTTGTTCACTGTCAATTACCTCAAAATTTATAGTCCTTTCATATGCGACAACCGTGAGCAGGGCAATGATGAACAAAGTTTTCGAGTTTCTTAAACAAAAGACAAGTCACGATTTTAAATTTAAATCGAAATCGAAAAGCAAAACAACGGGATTTTCAGACCTTATTAAAGTAAACCAAAGCAATAACATGACGTATGTACAAAATACGAAATAAAATGAAAAGAATAAAAACAAGTAAGAGAATTATATTCGGCCGTGACCGAATCTTTTATACCCAACACAATTCAGATAAAAAAAGTAAAGGAACTATATTTTCATGCTCTATAATATGGAGTGCGCGAGGCTGACTTTTTTTATTTACAAAATAAAAGTTTTTGTGGTACAGGCGTGTGGATGGTGCAGGCATGTGCTTTGAAAAATTTAGGGCACATCCAAATTTTTTTACAAATTTTTAGGCGACATCTCCATTTTTGTGAACGGGGGAATGTTTATCACACATGCTACATAATTTGGCTAAGAGCCAGGTGGACAGACGAACAGACGTATATGTTTTAATGCACTCCAAACTTGAAAGTGGCCAAGAATTCATACACTTTTATGCGGGTTTTGACAGGTCGGGTCTTAACAGGTATGGAAAAAAACTAAATTTTGATGCACTATAATATTGGGTAGACGTGGTCAATTCTTCCCATTTTTGTACAAGTGCTAACGAATCGCCCGTGGAATAAGCGTTCAAATTTTTGTACGCATATATAAAAAGCCAAGTTTTTACTCCCAATGTTTTCAGTTTACGTGGTGCTGTGGGCGTGTTCTTCGACCGATTTGGTCCATTTTCAGTATCAACGTGCGGGCAGAAACTTTCAATGTTTCGGCTAAATTCGAAGCCGATAGCTTCGTATTTGCGACCAGCAGAATTTTTACAACAGACATTACACAGATGGACAGACGGACATGCTTAAATTGATTTAGAATTTGATGGTGATTAAGAATACGTACACTTCGTGGATTCTCTGACGCTTCCTTTTGTGCGTTACATACGTTTTGTCAAAATGAATATACCGCTCATCCTTCGGTGATGGGTATAGAAACAAGACAAAATCAAAAAACAACGAAAGGGCCAATAATAATAATAATGGTGATGAGATTGTTTGTAGATGTAGCCATTGTTCACGTTATTTATTTATTTTTTTCTTTTTTTTTTTTTTTTTCTTAGTTTGTGTTTCTGCCTTTACGTATATCTCTCTTTATTTTCGTAGCAATCGTTAAAGGATAAAAGTATATTAAGTTTGTGATTCTGTTTGTAATAAATAAATAAGCATCAATAACTTTGTAAAATACAAATCCTCTCTCACCGGAGCTTTTAAGATCGGAACAATGAAACTTAAAAAGCCGAGACATAGTTTTTAAGTTAAATGCATTGATCAAGACTGACTTGTACGCAAAGTGCACCAGAAAATTGAAAGCAACTCGAGGATTTCCTAAGATTATTTTCGATAGTCTTGGGCATAAACAAAAGTTATCTACCTGTGAGCTGGGCAGAATCAATTAATAAAGCAAAATAAAGATTTGAAGCGAAAATTTCTTATTGCTCCGCCTATTAACACACCCGCAATTATCAAAGGACTTCACTCTTGTTCAAGTGTAGCGTGCCCAATATTCGCCGTAAGACAAATGCAATTTCCTTCACTTTTGGTTTTTAGGAGGATATTTCTGGATTTTGATAACGTTGTTGCAACTTCGTCAATTGTAACTTTTGATTTTCTTCTTGTTGTTGCTTTAATTGCTTATTATATGCGAATGCAAAGAACAGGTTATAGATTAGCTTTGTGGAAAATCCTGTAAGTTTACTTTGTTTTGAAAGTATTTTACCTTCAGTATACTTTGTTGAGATTGCTTTTCTCAATACACCCGGAATTGAAAATCATATATTTCGGTCGCCAGTTAATTAATTAAACTCTGTAATTTAAAGTATTCGAAAATTTCTTACAAAAAAAATTTAACAAGCATCTAAAAATAAGTGCTGGAAACTAAAGTCCAGTCCCCAGCCTGTATTGAATAAGAAGTTATCTGTCTATGTGGAGTAAAATATTGTTTTTATTATCTGTTGTACACGAATATCTCGTATTATTATGATTAATGGGGATGCTTACCTGTTACGGTGTTTTCGCGGGTATTGTTAGCAACATCTACCGCACCAAGTGTTGTTGGTCCATTACCCAAGCCGTAGTTGGAAGGTTTCTTCCAACCGCGCCAATTGTTATACAAGGATTCAGGCTCTGAACTCCAACTACATAATGAGTCCTCTTCGAAACGGTCCGAATCATCAAAACTGAAATGATCCATATCCTCATGAACCCATTCAGCAGCAGCCGCTCCTTCAGCAGCAGCAGCGGCAGCCGCTGCATTAGCAGCATTTCGGCGATTATTGACGCTGGCAGCGGCATCAGCTGCTGGCCCATTACCGCCATTACCATTATTACTATTGTTATTATTACTATTATTACTACGATTAACCATTTTTACACGCGCACCCTGAACGCAAAACGTTGATCCTCAAAAATTAGCCAAAAAAGGGGAGTTCCTTTAGAAATTAAATATTCTTCCTTCTTAATGATATTTCATATTAAAAGATTTCAAAATTATGGAGTTTTAAAACTTATTTACACATTGGAAAATTGTTACAGTATTTTCCTCAATTTTGTTTATTAAATAAATGTAAAATTTTTGATGGATGATTGATTTTTGGTTTTTACTCCCAACAACGCGACACAAAATAACCTTAAGATTCCAAATTAAAATGTTTCAATTCTTTTTCAATTTTTTTAAATACGTTCTCTCCACGTACTATGTGAACTCGTTTTAAACGTGGTGAAACAAATTAAACAACTGCCATGAAGTGGGGAAGCTTTGTTTTATCGTTTATTCACCCCCCACGAATGTTCTGTGGAACATAAGCAACTCAAATATTGTATATGGTGTTAAAGAAAATAACAACAGAACGAAAAAGAATTGCACGCACACACCCGAATAACAGAATTTTATCCGTTGATTTCGATAGGGATGTAAGGTATAAAATTTATACCAACACAAACACAAATGCAAGCAACGCGACGATGGCAACGCATTCGTTGCTTTCGAGTTCCTTTGTATGCCAACATAAAATCAACTGCAGCGTCCCAGCAATACAAACATCGTCAATAAACAAAGCGTAAACGTCAGAGTCAGAGGAGTAAAAGTATCACTCAATAAGCAGCAAGTGAGACAGGCAGTTCCCAAAGATCTACAGATCTGTCGAGCACACTCTTTGATATGTTCGCTTTTGTTGACGAAGATGCTGATCAAAAGGAATGGGAGTTAAAAAAAAAAAAGAAAAGATTTTCAAAACAAAACGAATACACCAAAAAAATATCTCCCCAATTCAATGCTCCTGTTGCCGTCGTGCTTATGGTTGTTGCTATTGTTATTGTTGCTGTTGTTGTTGCTCTTCCTATGTACGGCTAGTGTGTTATGTGTTGATTGTTTATTTTCACCGTTCTTTTTCGATAGGAGTTTAGTTAAAGTTGACTCGCGTTTAGGTACCTTTTCTCTTGCATATACTCGTGTGCATGTATATGTTACCGTACAATGACTTTGTAAACACGAATTGATGTCTTGCGCGTAAACACAATTCAGAAAATAAAAAATTCACAATATCGATATCAACACTTTGAAAGGGCAACATATATCTATATCTACATCTATATACACGTATATATGTATATATATTTATATATATATATATATGGATATATATACATGTATATTTATATACGTATACACCAATAAACAATCAAATTCAACAACTCCAAAAACCAGTATCTCCTAACTCACACACAAACACTAATCATTTTTTTTAATTTTTCCTCTTTTTTCTCTTTTACGGAACCCAACAGCTGCTTTTTTTTTTGTTTTTTTTTTTTAATTTGGTTCTCTACTCTCTGCTGCTGTAATTATATTTTGTTTACATACTTTCTTGTATTCATTGTTATTATTTTTCTAAATGCCTTATGAATTCGCCTTCTTCGCTCTACCTTCATCCACTAATCATGAATTCGCTTCATTTTTTCTACACTTTATTTTTTTTTTCTATTCTTTTAAGGAAAATTCTTTTTCTTCACAAATGAAATGTTTTTTAAAAGAGATTTTATGGATAGTTTTCTTGTAAAATTTTCAATGCTTTTTTGCAATATTTAATGAATAATTACTTAATCAATATTCTGCACATATTTTTGTTTAGAGAACTTTTTTCACTTTTTTTCTTGCTTACACTGTGCTATCATTGTTCGTTTCGCCTACAACACTTATATTTGTTCAATAAATTCTCTTTTAAATTTTACATTTTTCTATAAGTTTCTTTAAACACTGAATGCACAGAATTGTCTTTTCAATTTTTGAGATACTTTTAACTGGAAATTTAAGAAATTCTCTACAATTATCTATAATTTTTTTGTCGCGTCGTGGGGAGCTAAAAAATTCCTTTGTCGATATTTTCGCTGTAACAAAATCTCACTTAAAACACTGCTGCCAAGGCTTTCAAAAAATATGTTTAGTAGGTTTAATTCATAATTAACACAAACTTGTCAGGGATAAAAATAGAGTTCGTGGGCGATGTAAATTTGAATAACATTTATAACGCAAAGGAATACAAACATGATAATTCGCAAATGTCAAGTATAAAAACAAGCAAAATCCTTATTTTATTACAACTCTGTATGAAAAATTTAACCGTAACCGTATCCGAAAATTATTTTCTTGTAACAATATAACTGCCAAACTCGGGCATAATGGGAATAACTATCTCTCCTTTAGCTAATTAATTACTTTAATTGAAATTTGAGAAAATTTCAAAAAAGCTTTATTATTAATACGACTATTAATATAATTTTGTAGACTATTTTGTAGACTAATGGAATAAACTTTTAGACTAAAAAGAAAGCATTGAGCTCAAAAGAAAAAAAAAACTTTATTATTTTATGTTTCTACTCACGAATGAAAAAATGCCGTTTAGAAAAGTAAATTGTTTCTTATATGGCTAGAGACTTCGTTTTTGTGCAGCAGCCTTCATCGTAATATCTAGAAATGAATTTTTCTTATTGTATTAATGAAAAACCATCCAAATTTGAAAGACTTACTTTTGGCTGAGGAGAGATATATAAGTAATAGCAAAATAAAAATATGACATTATTAAAATGGTTTAAAATAATGAGGTTGTCGTAATATAAAAATATAAATTTGATTAATTTTTTATATTTTGTAAAATACGATTGATAAAGCAAAAAAGTTTCAATCAGCTCTCTTAGAAATAATCTGGCAACCCTTCAGAGAGACATTCTTGCAGTTTTAGTAATTTTGACAAGTCTTCACTACCACACTTTCTTTTCCCGTATCCGGTTCACGAAGTTGGGTCAGTTTTTAATAAAGGTTTCCCAAGTTTTTGGAGATTTCGATTTTAATTTATGAAGATTACCGTAATAGCAAAGTGTCATTAAATACTAACATTCTTAAACGTTAGGATTATTTAATTTCGGGGATACAATGTAGTGTTTATACTAGCGATGTTTACAAATAAGTTTTTTGTGTAGAGGAGATACATGAATTTTTCTTTTTTCCTAATTTGATTATAAGATTGTTTTCTAAAGCGTTGATTTGTTTATATTTTATAGATAATAAAACAAGATGGCACCCCGTAAAGCTAAAGCTCAAAAGGAAGAGGTCCAAGTATCTTTAGGTCCTCAAGTGCGTGATGGTGAATATGTTTTCGGTGTTGCGCATATTTATGCAAGTTTTAATGATACGTTCGTGCATGTAACCGATTTGTCGGGCCGTGAAACCATAGCCCGTGTTACTGGTGGTATGAAAGTGAAAGCAGATCGTGATGAAGCTTCTCCCTATGCTGCTATGTTAGCGGCCCAAGTAAATTTCTCGATTCTACGTTATTGAGTAAATAAAATTACTAACATATAAATTTTATGTGGCAGGATGTTGCTGAAAAATGTAAAACTTTGGGTATTACTGCTTTACACATTAAATTGCGCGCTACAGGTGGCAACAAGACTAAAACCCCCGGTCCTGGAGCCCAGTCGGCACTAAGAGCTTTAGCTCGTTCATCCATGAAAATTGGCCGCATTGAAGATGTTACACCCATTCCATCGGATTCAACTCGCAGAAAGGGTGGCCGTCGTGGTCGCCGTTTGTAAGCAATATATTGTAATGTAAGATTGCCGGAATATGTACCATTGGTTTCGTTTTTTCATATAAGCGAAAAGCCAGTTTGTCTTCTTTTTTTTTAAATAAGTTAACGTGAGAATAAAAAAAATTGAATATGAACTTTCAATGAGGTTTAGATTTTACGAATGTATACAAGTAAGGAACCATATTTCCGATTGTCATTCATGTACATCACTCATGACCGTAACATATTGACAACGTGATGTTATAAAAAGTAACTTACGGTTGCATGGTTGGTGAAATGACGACCCGTCGTTATTTAGGTTTTAGGGTGTAACTTATAGTCAATATGTGTACTCTTGTTCATAATATAGTATTAGTGTGTGTATTTATTGCACAATTGAACGATTTCGCTCCATTCAAATGAATTTCTTTTGTACGTCATAAAGTCGTAATTAAATTTGGAGTGCTATCGTACGATTTGTACATAAAGTATTGGTTAAATATCAAATAATCTGTAAATTAACCTATAAAAGGCTTAGTCCCAAACAATAATAATACATTAGGAATTTAGATTTGGTAGTAGTATTCAAGACATCCACACGAATCGCGCTTTCCTAGTTACTGTTTGTTTCCATTGCTAGATGTGCTCGACTTGTAATCGCTTAGAAAAGGTTAACTTTATTCTTCAGTTTGTAGTTTTGTATAATAAATTTCATGTTTCAGCAGTAATATCACGTATCGGTCGCTAAAAGTGGAGCTGTTTTTCCAAATTTATATAAAAATTGCGAAGTTTTACAAAGGAAAAGAATCTTAAGGTATTTCTTACAAACGAACTAGAAACCTTTTTCTCTGACCTCCATTGCTGCACCACTATATGTAGAGCATTATTGTACGTAGAACAATTAAGCGGAAATTTTCCAAAAATATGGCTTTGTGCGACTTGCTCGAAAAATTATTTTAAAGAAAAACGTAGCAATTTGAGTTTTTTTCTTGTTCTGGAAAAATCGCTCGAAAATCTCGAAAAAATTTCAATGCATCGAGAAAACTTTTCGATGCTTACTAGGAAGTTTTGTTTTGCAGCAGCAGTTAAACTTCCAAGGCAATCGTGGGAAAATATTGTTTCGAGAAAAACCTCTGATCTCTTATATGGATGGTTTAATAATAGCCCCGAGCGTTTCTGTTGACATGACAGAATTATGCTTAAAATTGTTGTTGTCTCAAATTGCTTTTTGTACTTTTCAAGTTACCCAATGCATTCAAAGTGTAATACCTATAATAGGGATTTAGCGTTATGTTTCGAAAATTGGCCCTTGATATCAGTTAAAATTTCCGCACTCTAAAATCGTGTTTTCGTGGTATTCTTTTATATTCTAGGAATTGTTCAAAGTCAAACAATTGCAAATTACTAGCTCGTAGGCTTCCAGGAAAACTTTAAAAAGGAAAAAAAAGGGTAATCCATATGTTCGGTATTCTGAAGAGTTTTCACTACGTTA
The DNA here is from genome assembly GCA_000688735.1 of Glossina austeni. NCBI lineage: Eukaryota > Metazoa > Arthropoda > Insecta > Diptera > Glossinidae > Glossina > Glossina austeni. The sequence goes on along the minus strand of KK502735.1, from coordinate 16,835 downwards.
ATCTCTTGCTCAGATCATTGGAGGGTATTATTTCATTACCAAAATGATTAAGTCAGCGTAGTGGAAGCTTCTTGGAGTAATTGCGGTGCCTTTTTGTGATTTCGTTATATGGCTTTCATGTTAGTTACACCGTACTTGGGCCTTTCTCGAATTCGTCGGTAAGTGTTCAATCGCATAAACTTATGCGTTAAGAACTACTTACCATTTCTAACACGATCAGGTCTTTGCCCCTTGGCTTCGATTGAGAGCTGCTTCGTTAGTTAATTATTGACTATAGAACGCAGATGTACGTATTCAGGTGTTTATGAATACTTAGGTTTCGGGTGTACTATAGTGCATCGGCCATCAACCTTTGTTTTGCAGATTGCGCTCTAATTTTACCGGTAATACTAAATATGATTGGTTTCGTGAGCTCTACACGATTTGTATGATTGTCTTGTAAAGAAGAAGTGTCTGTGCCTTCAATGCTTATTCGTTTGCTCTTACTTCCGTTTTAAGCATTGTTTTCTATTGTCCCGCTACATTTTCCAATTGAAAATCTGTGTTTACGTTAAGTATTTTACTGTACGCTATTATATAAAATATAAGCTCAGCTAAGTTTTTATTACTTACATATATATACCCTTAAACCGCTTTAAAGTCAGTCCTTAGGTGAAATGCAAAATTTAGGCAAACCAGGAAAATAGTGAAATATATATCCCGCCACCAGTTCGTATACACAATGCAATCGCAACTATGACGTCAAAGCTTTACTTGAAGCACAAACTTGACTGTAAATAATTTCTTTTCGGTGTTGTGAAGATAACTAAAATTGATAAATATGTTCGCCTGAAATAAGCGGAAATCTATTTACGTCATATTAGTGGTATTAGTACCAATCGGACCAATATCCATAAATTGTAGACGTTCTCTATTAACTTGATCAGCGGAAGCAATTCAGTTCAGAGCATTCATGGTTTCTCCTCTCAAACTTCAAAATCAACAAAACCGATCTATCGGTGCGACTTCAATTCGGAAAGATCTACCTCACGCATTTTGTTTGTGCGGCGTTATTTCCATTGTATTACTACGCATGAAATTCTTAAACATTTTTATTTATCGTTACCCTTCGGATATGCTACTCGGATATGATATTTCACGTACGAACGTGTATAATGATCTTATCAAAGTGTGTCCTTTTATAATAACAAAGATTATGTAGGACACGGTTCATTTGCTAGTAGTGCTGACATATATTGTTTTAATAAACGGGATATGCAAGCCTTCGTCGTATGTGACATTTTCAGCGCTACGATTGGTAAGTATTAAAAGATTCGATTTAAATTGCATATATATCATAACTTGTCGATTTATTAAAACGCTTGGAGGACGATAAAAAAAAAACAAAGACTTACTATTGTTGCCTTTTAATGTATTGAGTTGTTAAGTTTTTAATTATCTTTTATATGTTTGTTCAGGTTTCCGCCCTCTATACGCCACTCTGTAATACTTCACTTCTCTGAACTACAATCATTTTCATCCTATGAGAAGGAAAAATGATAAAAAAAAAAACATTAAATTTGTGTGGTCAACAGGCAATAAAATTAAATAAAAAAAAGTAAAAAATTTATATACGCTCCATGACAAATCTTTAATACACACCACTTCCAAGCAATATATTGAAATTTTAAAATTAAATTTTATTAAATATGTGTCAGTCGAACGGGATGATTTTTACAAGATTTTTTTTTGTAGTGAGCTAGAAAATATTTGTACTGGGTTTTAGACTGATGTCTGCTATGTTTTCTAGGTTGGACTTGGTCGCGAATGATGCAGGACAGTTTTCATACTCAACCTATGCCTATTGATTAGGTGTGTGCCTGATCCATTTTCGCTTATTGTCTCAATGTTTGCGACAGTCAACGAATCGCGATCAGGAATTAAATCGGCTCTCAATCTTATGCTGATCTTATACTTTTTGAGTATCTTGGGGCGTTAAGAAGCGGCAAACCTTGTGTTTTTGTTAACTACAAACAAGTGGAAACATTATAGTGGGTCACGGCTCACTATATAAAATACCTGAAACCGTTTCGCTTAATATGGTTGTTTGTATAAAGAATTTTTAAAATAACACCTTATACGGGAATAGGCCCGATCCGAATCATTTTCCATAGCGTTCGTCCTTGGGGTAAAAAACATGTCAGAGCAACAAATTTCATAAAAGTATTTTAAAAATTGCGATCTGTAAACTGAAGACAAGAATATAAGACGGAGATAGGCACCGAAACGCTTAGATCAGCTTAATAATAAAAAGCGCGTCTATCTCAAGTTTTTCTCGGTGTTTAATATACCATTGTCCGACAATTGCTGTAGGGCATGATTAGTTCAGTTTATAAAAATAGATTCGTTTCATTCACACTAAAATTGTTTTTGAATGTCTTTTGGCGTATGTGGTGGATTTTTAAATAAGAAATTGCCTAAGCACCATTGGACTTGTTCCTTACAAGACAGTGTTTGCCATGGAAGTGTATCTTCAATTTTATTCTTTGTGGATAAGTAAACATTTTAGAACTGTGTGTGCGCGCCACATAAGATTTGATTATGAGAACGCTTACCACAATGGGTGCTGCATCAATTCAAAACTGGATATAAACCTGACATCTTTTTTAATTTAAAGAAATTTACATAAAAAAAAAAAAACTGTTTATGCGAATCTCTACGAAAACGTAAAGGGCTGTGTTGTGAACAAACTTAAATCGGATCATGAAGGATTGGAGAGGACATTCTGCAGACAATATGACAGATTCGGACTTGCAATACACGATTCTATCAAGCAAGTTAAAGAAAACTCTCAAAAATTGTGAAAGAACAAAGTTTTATCCACCACAATACAGGAAGACTTCACCTTCAATAACTATGACAACGACAATAACGTGCCAAAGGGACACTGGTCAAGGAGCTAGGAAATATATACAATGTCGTTACGAAATGTACTTTGCTGTACGATAGGAGGAGATTCGCCTTCAAATGACTTGCCGTTGTAAGTATAAGCTCAGCACACTTTCAGTCATTTATAACTTTACTTTAAAGTCTGAAAGCACTCACGTCTCGGGCTAGCGGCTTTATTGAGAGCTCTATCGTACTTGAGATTTAAATCCACGATCATTGAGTTGTAAATCTAGATCCTTTGCCTATTCGGCCAGTCGCTATTCAAACGAAACTCAAAAGCCAAAGCAAATTTGTTTGCTTTATTATTAACTCCGTAGCACATGCATACTTAAAGGTTTCGTAGGAGTTGTTTCGAATATTAAGGTCAGTTTGTGCGAAAATCTCAGAAATAGGTTTTAGAAGAAACCTCCATAAGCATGACAACGAATTAAACTGAATGGTATGGCTATGGCTATGGCCAAGGAAATGCCGTAAGATCATCGAAGTACGTATATATATATATATATATACTTATACTTTGATTTCTTCCTAGCAAATGTATGCATTTTCAAGGTTAAACTTTCAAAATTTCAATACATTTCAGATCACTAAACATTTGCCCTTTTTAGTTGAGAAGTTGCACATGCGATAATGAAACGGGTCTGCCTTCTAATTCTCGTTGGCGGTCATAACAATGTGTCCAAGAATTAACGCGATTTTATGGCATGCATAAAACATGCTTACCACGTATGCTCGGTACGTGTAAAAATTAATTGAGGCGGAAATTTAACACTTTAACATGCCGTACAGTTAATATTACAACATTAACACGAATAACAGGCTGGAAAATAAATTAATATAGTCACTGTACAAGCATATACAGTCATCAGCATATGCACATATGCATATGTGCGTGTATAATATTATACGAGCTCCTCTTAAAAGCTATTGTGACTCGAATAACACACACAATGTATATTATAAGTTGTCTCTTTAATGTTGTTGTTGTTGTTGTTGTTGTTGTTAGAGAAGGAAGAAAACTATAGTCGCGGTGAGACTGTTTCCAGCGATATCACTCATCTTAAATTTTTGCATGCGAATTGCAAAATATTTTCTTAAATGTAGTCATGCAGCCATATTTTCATGTCATATAATAGTAGGACCGGAAATTAATGGCGTTTCTGCGGATATCGATATTCGTTAGTCATTTAACAGCTTTAACAGTCATGTCAAAAGCATTTTCAACTTAGAAAGGCTTGTTTATAGCGAAAAGATCAGCCAAATACCAGAAGAGCTCCATACCTGGTATAATATGCTTTTTGAGCTTCGCTACGGTAGTAACGACACGGTTGCTACCAAAAACATTTGCGATGTTTACCCGAACGCATTAAACGTTCGTAAATGTCAATAATTGCTTTTCAAGTTCAAATCCGATAATTTCGATCTTTCCGACTCGCATCGGTCAATGGCATATTACGGGTGGAAGTGAAAGCAAATCCACGACAGGCAATCGAGGAACCCTCAAAAAAACACTCTTAACCGAACTTCGTCCACCATGCAAGAAAATTTGCAATAGATTGATGAAGTAAACAGAGCACGTGTTTGGAACTCGCATCTGCCCAATCTGCCCAAAGAAAGCAAAGTTAATCGATCCATCACATGCAACTTATTGCTTCAGCGGAAGAATGCAGACACGTCTTTGATCGGAGATAAAAAATGGGTCCTCTATGATATTCCAAAATGCAAAAGAGAGCGGCTCTCTCCAAATGAGTCAGATTTAAAAGGAGCTTTTGTGTTTGGTGGAGCATTGCTGAAACCTGGACAAACTGTAGTTCGAGACGTTTACTGTGAACAATTGGAACGAGTAAATCAATCTTTAATTGAAAAATGCCCAGCGATCGGCAAAAGAAAATTCTAGAACACAATAACGGAACACCGCGTTGCGCAAGACAAGCCCCGCCAAGGTGGACGGTATTGCCTCATCCACCATACTGGTTCAAAGGTTCGGATGGTGTTCAAAATGCCACATTCACACATTTCGCTTAGAAAACCAATTGGTTTTTATCGATCCGGCATTGAACTTTTGCACATCAGATGGCAAACCGGTTGGTTGGCAAAGCAGGTGATTGATTACATTATTGATGAAAAATAAAAATTTGGTAAAAATTTATCGATTTGAATTTAGGGCAGAAAAACGATATTACTTTCCGGCCCGCCCTCCTAATATCTTTTATAAGCCATAAGTTACAATTTTTCATTAAAGTGTTTGGAAATTTGCAGCGATTTTATAAAGCAATCTTTCTTTTCTTAAGAGCGTTACTTGTTAGTTATAATTTTTAAACCATTGTCAAGTTCGTTGCGGATACGTTTACGATTCCGATTTTCCCATTGAAGTTCAGAAACGAATGCAATGGAAAATATTTTCATTGTAAAGACGTAAAAATGTCATCCAAAATTTGAAATTAATTAAAATAATTGTTTAAATTTGCCTTCCGTTTAAATGTTTGCGCCTGTGCGTGACATAAAGCAGATATTTAAAATATATCTGCTATATATATATATATATAATTGGAAAAGTGTTGTGTGTGTGTGTAAAATTATAATTAAGGTCACATAATATGAAAAAATTATGGTTTGAGCTTAAATTTACTATCCTTACAAAAAGCAATTGTTCTGCGTGCCGTAAAAGCAATGATAAGATGCACAAGATGCATTCATAGTTCCCCGTGTACATACATATACATATATATATATATATATATATATATATATATATATATATACATACACATAAATAAATGCATAGTGAAAGTAAATAATATAAATTAGCTTCAGGGATATTCTTGAGGTTTGCGGTTACAAATGCAGCTGCAACAGCTGTGTAGTGGCATCAAATATCATCACGAAGCAAGTAACAGTGAAGAGGGCAGAGGCGGCCTGTAATACGATGAATTCGCAGCGAAGCGGTTTTGCATTTGAAATTTATGTGATTACAAAATCAGATTTATTGTGTATTCTCTTAGAGAAAGCGTTCATGCTTATGGAAATTTAGAAGAAAAACCAACGCGAATGTTTTATGGTCTGATGATATAAAAAAAAAAAAAAAAAAAAAACAAAATAAAGGAACAACAAGATATAAAAATTGATTTATTTTCGTTTAATTAAGATAATTAATAGCATGGTGTCCTAAATGCTTCCTAATAAATATCATCGAGTTCTTTAATTATTTCCCATAACGTCTACACTTTTTAATTAAAATTGTGTATATATATATATATATATGATGAAATCACGCATTCATTCACGCATTTTCATATTAAATGGATTTTGCATTCTGCGTTATCTTGCTCTCGCACAAAGCAAGGTTGTAAGTCCTATGAACCCTATCTTGGCTTACTGGCTATTCTCGTAACGCTTTCTTTCATAAATAAATTTTCTTCATAATATATTTTTTGTAAGAATTTTTAGAAATAACTATATCCTATACTATATGCTGTATCAGGGTATATTAAGTTTGTGCGGATGTATGCAACATCCAAAAGGACTCGCCTTTTATTATACCGATCTAAGCTTTTTTCTCCCTTTGTCCGCCTTATTATATTCTTGTGCTCAACGCATAGTTCGCAAATTTTTTTTTTCGGAAATTTGGTACATCGACATGTTTTGGTCCAAGAACGAGCGCTATGAAAAATGCTTCGGATCGGACCACTTTTTCGACCACTTTCCACATAGCATCTTATTTTGAAAAGTCGTTACACGAATAAATGTATTCAGCGAAGTGTTGTAGAGTAGTTAATGGACGAGCATGGCCTATCATAATATTTTTACTTATTTTTTGCATGCTTATTATTATTATTATCACTTACTTAGATCAAAGAAATAAAAAGTATGATGGGCACTAGCAACCAAAACTCTCTGCTCTCATTTTTTTTAAAAGGCAAAATAGATGGTTAGGCTGCCCTAGTCGGCTTAATAAGCTTAAACACTCTATTGATATTATATTCTCCAGGCACTTGCAGGCTGTCCATAGGGCTAGATGCTCCGAAAATTATAGTCTTCGAAATTTAGGAAGATTTTTTTTTTTTATATTTACTTTTCGATACACGTATATTTCACGAATAATGGGATAGATGTTCCTTAAAATGTATAAATTATTGGTCAGCGGGATTGTTGAAATAGTTGAAAATTCGTAAATATTTAGTTCACGGGGGGTACAGCCAAAGCTTCATACTTGAAAATCCTCTGGAAAGGTTAGAGATTCAGCGTAAAGTTTAACTGATTCCATCTACAAAAAATAATAAAATAACGGACTAAGAAATCTTGTTCTTTGATTTATACGGGGTTTTATTCATTATGTTGCATTGTTTCATGAAATTTAATAAAAACTTGGAGATTAATTTTTTGTTTTTAATGGATATTAAAAAAAGTAATGATATGGAATTAAGATGTTGATGTAATTAAGAAAATTAAAGTGAAAAGTGCGGACATGTCTCGCAGTGTGAGGACACGACTTGAAGGTAACAAGTAACTTAAGTAGCACATGCCATCCGCTCAAAATGCGAAAAAGGATGTGAAAAGTGAATAAACAATCATTACGTGATCTCAAATAGATGATAAATTTAATCATATTTCGAATCCACATCGTATTATGTGTATAGAGCACGAACTATACTCTTCGACAAACTTGACACATGTTGTGCCGGTAAATTGAAACTCTACTTATCACTCATTGTCTATGTAGAGTTTCAATAGGTGATGAAGGTGGTAGTTGAAAGTTGATGATCATGTAAGATCATATAAAGATCGCGTAATTTAGATATGCGGCAAATGTTGCTTTTTTCACTTTTGGCTCTTGCATTACATCGGTTTTGTGTACTCGCAAATTCAAAATGTTGGGCAAACTGTTCTACGAATTGCTAACGGAGATGCTTAGTTCCTAGGGATGATGTATAATTAACAAATTCGAGTGATCTTTGGCTCTCTGCCATGCCTGTGCATTGTCCTCTTCTCCATTTGCAATGGGGTCTCATTGAATCGGGGATTTTGTGTATTACGAAAGGTGGGCTGACCTTTTTCGCCGATAACCAAATTATTTGCTTGTCAAGACGATCACAACAACTGTACATTGAAGGCATGGTATATAAAAAGTTGAAGCAATCGCAAGTGGATTTTGATGAACACATGAAAAGTTTCGTAGTTTGTTGATGTAGAAGAGTGCACTCCCACATGCAGCAAACTAACGTATTGGACGAAAGTACAAAAGGTGTCATAGCAAGGAAGCAAACGCAAATGTCCATCATTCCAAACATAATGAATATTTGCAACTATCAATTTGTAACTTATTTTAAATTCTTCGTGAAAGTCATCTCAAAAATGAAAATGAAAAACTCAGTCTTTCAAATGAGTTTAAGTTTTTTGGTTGCTCATAGTGCAGAGTAAAAATCGAAATCGATTAAATCGAGTCCCTTTGTTCACTCGTCTTTCTGTTTGTTGTACTGATGGAATGTTCGCGGTTGCAACAAATAAAATTGAAAAACTTGTTAAAACTTGTTATAGACGTTTTATCTCCAGATCTTCAGATTACATTTAAAAGCGAGTCCTAGTGCGCGCTTTAATATCCTAAAGGCCACAAACTCAAATTTCAAATGTTCAAATATTTATCATCCATAATAGGACTGTCGAGAAATTCAGACCAAAAATAACTGACACTCCTTGAACTAGCAAAATATCTTGGTATTCCGATTATGCAGCCCTTGTGATAGAGACATATTGAGCTTTTGCGGATGTAAGTCACATCGAGAAGGGCTTTAAATGCACGCACTCGATGCCAATCGATTCAGAGTTTTTTTGCAAGTTGATTTAAGCACGTCTATCCGTCTGTCTGTTCAGGCATTTTTGCCTTCAAACTCACAGGTCATCATTGTCGACGTACTTTAATGAATTTGACATGACGTTTGACGTTTATTTTGATTGACATGACTGAACGCTCTTCGAAGTGGACTGAACCGGCCATATTTTCAAAAAAAAAAAAAAAACCATTAGATGGAAAAAACTGGTTTTGTATTTCATAATTTTTGATGAAAATCGGCAAAAAAAAAAATGGAAATGGGATGGGAGAGCATTTCTTGCACTACTTTTTGGTATTGTAATGAAAATTGTTACGGAATAATTACTTGACATATTAATTAACAAATTAACTAAGCAAAATTTTGTCCACACAGATCTGCTCTGTGCTCTGTGGGAAGTAAGCCTTCGTATAATAAGAAAAAATGTCAATTTTTATATCTTATAACGAGAAGAGATGAAGCATTGTAGTAGACGAAATGACGTAGGGTATATAATCGTAGGGATTGCACAATTATAAGCTTTTAAATTGTTTTATGTATTCATTTGAGATAATGATTATGCCGGCTTCCTCCCAACAAGGATATAACTTTCTTGCTTTCACTTTAAGTCTCTGAGGTTTTAGTTTTGTAATTCATATACTAATGATTGGTATGCAAGGGCCAGCTAATGCTGGAGCGCTGGTCAAACCAGCCTTAATACATACATTGTATGCTGTATGTGCGGAAGTCGTTAAAGCTAACTTAACGCATTACTGAATGAGTATTCGATAAATATTATGGAATGAAACAAGTAGAACTGTGATTGACCAAAGCCGACCATTAAATATCCTATAAAACTTTGCTTAATACAATTTTTAATTTATTCTACTCATAAAATTCCAAAAATTAAAATTTGTTTCCATATAAAAAGCATTTTTACTGTGAGAGCGTTTATGTGGGAGGGGAGTGAAATGAAAACGTGTACTGATGTGGCTCTCATTAAGCAAAATTAATCTTCCTGTGACAGAGACTATTATTTTTCACCAATTTTCGTCATAAAGCGCTAAAAATTAGATTTCGATGTCATATAAAAGTTTGTTTGTCTTAAAGACCACCAAAATATCCAAGGATTTGCGATTTGTAGGCTGAATACAAAAAAAAAAGAGAACAAACAATCAAAAGAACAGATGTACGGCGGACTGACAGATAGATAAGCTTAAATCGATTTAGAAAATGATTCTGCGTCGATTGGCTTAATAAAATGTGGGTCTATCTTAAGCCCGTCCGTCCTTGTATACATATAAGATGTAGGGTGTAGAAGAAGATTTCCGTTCCTTCCTCAAATTCTCTTGCAATCTAAGGAATTTTCTTAATGCACATTCAAAACATTGAAGAGTGGTTTTATTTAATACCTACACACATACATACATCGTAACACATAGCGATTATATGATAGAATGTGAGCAGAACTTCCGCTCTTACCGTAAACAATGTTAATGAAAGCTCACTGACGCCAATACAAGAATCAACAGTGGAGGCAGCATCAACACCCGTAAAAAAGAAAATTTTTAATTAGGTTTTTTTCTATTGTAATCATGTGTTTAATTGGATGCGCGCTGGATAAGTATAACCCTTTGTAAAGACGCAAGTTTAGCTACGAAGCTTAGTGGAAAAATTGCAAAAAAAAAAAAAAATAATAATAAAATGAATAAACACAGTAGTACGAAAAAAAGGAAAAGAACAAGAGGAAGAACCAATTATTACATGTCAAGTGGATTTATAACCGCGTAGGAAAATTGTGGCATTGGAAACTATTCATAAAGCTGCCATTTTAGAAATTTCAATAACAATTTTAATCCCCCGTTCAATTATATTTTATTTTATTTATTTATTTATTTATTTATTTATTTATAATTTATTTTAACAAAATGTTTTTTTTCATTCCCATAGAATTCGTTTTTTGTTTACAGAAGCGAAAACTTTATTGTCATTTACACATGGCGGAAGGAAAAATGGAAAAAGTTATTTGATAGTAAAGTGCGGAGAGCGTCCAACACATTAGCATCTGCTTGATGATATATGTATATAAGCGTGGATAAGATCCCGCACGAGATACAGAAGTTATGCCCAGTACTTGCAATACATGACAATACGCATAAGCTATAAGAGATAATTTGAACACTGATTATAATGCGTAACTCTAGCGTGAACAATCTGATCGAATAAATCATATCTCCTTGCAAATCGGTTCACTTATGTTTCTGGCGAGATAGTGAATTCGACTTCAAAACTTTGCCTTGAAGAACAAATTTTCTTTTTTGCTAACAATAAGCTAAGTTGAAAAAGTGATTAAATGATTGTATGTGTTCGCCTTCCGGCTGGAGAAATTTGAAAATTTTTGCCATTCTCCATAGTGTTCGCATAATAAATTTTTTTTTTTTTTTAAATGATGCTATCCGTGCATATGTAAGTTATTTTTGAAGAAGGTTGCGTGAGCTCATATAATAGGTGCTTGCATTAATTCCGATCATTTTCTCACTTGAAAAAAATGAGTACAACATAGATGTTAATCAAAATATTTTTCATAATTTTCTACAACTCGAAACAACGATCCAATCATCGATCCATTTTCGCACTTCTTCAACTTTGCGAAGTTGCGTGCCAGCCATGCCATGGTGCATCGATCTGAGTAAATATAATTCAGGCGTCATAATGTCTGATGAGTACACTGAACGTGGCAAAGCTTGCTATTCGAGCTGCAATAGTATATCCTTGACAACTCTCGTCGAAAGTGGCCAAAGTGGCCAAAACGTCAAGAGTACATCTCACAATTTGTTCAATTGGCGTTGGTAGACACCTGGAGTACCAGTTTCACACAGTTTTAGTAGCTCGTAGTACAGTACACTTTACCGATCCCATCGCACGCGGCAATACAACGCAATGTTGTGCCTATCGAATATTGCGCTTTAGTGTCGATGTGGGTTGGCCCTCCTGGACTAAACCATGACTTTTTGCGCTTGGGATTGTCGTAGTAGATTCACTTTTCATCACCAGTCACAATACGCCACAGAAAACTTCTCCTTTTTTGCCTGGCAAGCAATGGAACCGCGACGTTGAAACCGTTCAAAATGGTATTTTCAGTCAATGCGCATTGGTAGGCACTCGCACTCCTTTTGGGTATTCCTCAACGCATTTAAACGTCTAGAAACAGTTGGTTTATCAACTACTAAGCCTTTCGAAAGTTTATCGGCAGTTTGAGGTGGCTTTTCGTACAGTACGTCCTGCAGTTCGTTGTGCTCGAAGTTTTTTGGTACTCCAGGCCGTTCTTTGTCGTTGACTTCATAATCACCGCTTTTAAATCGTTGAAGCCAAAACCGACATGGAATGGAATATGATGGAGTAGCATCGCCTTGAGCTTCTACAAGTGTTTGATGGGCTTCGGCAGCAGATTTCTTCAAATTAAATACAAAAAGTAATGAATGCCGAAGATGCGGTCGTGAACGTTCCATGGTTAGCGTCTAAACACTGAGTAACTCAATAATACTAAGTGCAAAACCGTTGTTTTATGTAGATAAAGGTGACAATCATCAAATTTAACCGTTATGCACACTGGCATAATTTTCAGCTGTAGAAGTCGCTGCTCAAAATTACTGCAAGCACCTAATATTTACATTTGTATATATATAAACAATGGAAAAATGTATCTCTTTAGGTGAAGTTTGGGAAAGTCATTATCACGTCCGTCTTGCTTATAGCTAAAACTTTGTGTTGTTCACAAAGAATATGGAATTTAGATGTAGTCTCCGTTGACCTGATATTTTAGTGCATAATAGATCGACCAAAAAGTCCGCGGTGGTTTTTTCACTGGAATTCAAATCGAAATCGGACCGTTCGTTCGTGTAAAACAGCACGAATTGTGAGATAACAAAACAAGATCAGGTCCCCCCATCCCGAATAGATTATGCGCGTTGTTAGTTGAACAAATACTTGCATAGAAACAAAGAATCTGAAAAATGTAACTCAACATTATTGGGTTTTTTCAATAATAGTAGATCAAGAAATATATTTGTGGCGTTCTTCCACCCAAATTCAAATATATTTTCTTACATTTTGAAGAAAACTTTGTTACGCAAAATCTCTGTCATGATGATCAATAACTTTTTACGATATTTCACATAAAAATATTATGCTTTCACTGTTGAACCCCTTGGATTTCTGAGCGAACAACTGAATCCAAAGTCGTTTTCAACAAGCTCTTGTTAAAGTCAGGCTTACAGTCCTAAGAGAGTTCCGCATGAAGCGAAACAAATTGAACGGCGAGAGATCCGCGCTATATGATGAATGCATAAGAACTTCCCAACCGACCTCTGTCAATTTCTGCGGAGTCCTAGCAGATTTACCGGGTGTGCCTGTGTTGTGATGGAAGATCACGTCTTTTCTCTTGAGGACACTTTGAGCTCTTTAATGGCGGTAATTGTTGATTGTGAAGGATGAAATCAATCTGCCTGGCAAGGTTGGAGCCGCTCACGATGTACATTTCCCTTTTCATCCCATCCCGCACAAACGGGTTTATCTTTCACGAAGTCAATCTGGTATTCACCAACATTTTCTACTGCAATTCTCTGCACACCTTATCGTCCTATGTGAGTCACAGTTCATCCCCCATTATCTATTCTTTTGCAAATGTGTCGATTTCGTTTTGCTTCAGGAGCGATTCGCATATCAATATTTAAGCCATTAAATTTTTCACGGTTAATGCATGTGATATTTAAATATCGAAGTTGTGTTTGTCTCCATTCCAAGACAAGTCGGTCAAACCGGTTTTGCATTTACGGTTTAGTTCCGCAGCGATGTCATCAGATGAAATATGCCGATCTGCAGCAGTTCTCTAAGAAATTTCCTCAATTTTCCGGACTTTATTAACATAGAACTTTGCAGAGCGGAACGCAGCAAGCAGTTTGCGGTTTTGACGAAACCTCTTCAGCACAAATGCACTGATGTTTTTCACAAGCTTGCGAAACATTATCGCCTTACTCGGGGTGGTGGAATATAGCGAATTTATAAACAATCTCGGTTCATTTTCAAAACGCTATCAGTCTCGATTGAATCAACAAATGGCAGAACTTTTTTCCTTTCTTTTTTCACTTGACTCAAAAGCTTGAGTTTTCTTTTTGTATTTACCTCCGACGGACAAGCATTTTGTTCCTTTTCTCAAAACGTTTGTAAACATTCACGAGGATCAAATTCCGAGTCTATTTAAGCATAGCAATAAAATATCTTTTTCTAATTACTTCGGACTATAAAAAAGCGAAAAATTTGTATTTTATAAATTAATGTAAGTGAAAGACTAAATGGTATGAAAATTTAATTGAATTCCATTGAGAACTTAAATTAATTTTACTTTCCAACAGCAGAAGCTATAACTCGTTCGATTTTCAAATCGCTATTAGTCTCGACTGAATTATCAAATGTCGCAAAGTGGTTTTTTACTTGACTCAAAAGCGCGAATTTTCGTTTTATACCTAACAGCGAAGGACAGACATCATATTTATTTTCTCAAAACGTTTGACAACACTCAGGAGGAATCTGCAAGGCCTCAAAAATGTATATACATTCTTGACGAGCATCAAATTGTGTGAAAATAGTGTTTGTGGTAAAGTTTCTTCTTTTCCTTTTTTGACATATCGCTTATACATCTGATAAAAGCATTGCAGGAACGTCAACGGCAACCTAAACCGTGGACACACCGGGGATAAACCAAATAGAGGCATATATAATTTTCTTAGTTGCTTTAAATATAATTAATTTCCTTCAATAGTTCGCCGGGATGGCTGTTTTTTAAGCTACTACTTCACTCAATCAGCATCAAAAAGATCTGGCATTGCTTTGATTGTTTTCAACTATCTATGCGTTAAATTCGAAACACGTACGTACACATCCAAGAGCAACTTTTGCTCGTTGCTATGAAGAGTTATCTCTCTAGCTCTTAGGAGAATAAAATAGACGAAAAAGATTAATTTATTTTTCGGATTTCCATAAACTCTGCGATGATTTTTATATTAAGCACATTTGATGTAAATAAATGTGAAGGATTACATACTTGGGTATAGGTTCACTAATCCATATATAAAACTGAATTTTCTTTCTCCAGTTAAAGAAATAAAAAATACTTTTGTCTTTCTTTCTCTACGAAACGAAATTGTGTCAAGCTTATCTTTTTGCCATCCGACTTAAACCATAATAGAGAAACAAATGTGGAAAGACCGAAAGCGGAACCCAGGTAGCAAAGTACACGTGTTCAAAGCAGAATGTATGGTCGGTCGGCCACTCCGAAAATCTAACCCAAGCCTACCGGATATCGACCCGGCGGCTTAACCACTACGCCATGCTGCATTTGAGCACATTGAACAAATTGTACATACGGACAGATGGACGTACTTAAATCGATTCAGAATTTGATGCTGTCTAAGAATAAATATATACTTTTGGGGCGCCCTGAAGCTTTCTTCTGGGCGTTGCAAACGTTTTGGCATTGGTTGGGTATAAAATGTAATCTGGATGGGTATAAAAATGTAATCTGATCTATTGGAGGATTTAAAAAGAGAAATATGACTTTAATTGCGGCATATTAATAATAGTTTGTTGCCCTTCTACGACCTTAGTAGTAGTTTGCTATCTAACATCCTATGCATCGATATCCGTAATCGTTAAAACATGCAATATAATGATCAGAATTTATTAAAAAATTCAACAAAATTCGTTTGAAGTCAAAAATTCCTTTTTCTCCCTCCCCTCACTCGCCCTTTTTTTGACCCTTCTATAACGCGCGTCCATATAAGATGGGTTTGTATAGCACGGCGAAAAGATTGCAACCGTCGTCGTATAATACGAAAAAAGAATTAGACAAAAAATGAGTATTGAAAAGTTTTCATGCATTTCTCTCTCCCTCCCTCCCTCTTGAAAAAAAAAAAAAATAATTATCAATAGCGTCTTAAGCCTGATTATTATAAAAAGTAAGTTAATCACTTTTGGCTGTGAACGATCCTTGTGCTTGCATAATCTAACTGTGTCTTACAACGCGGTTTTTTTTAACATGAAACGAGACATCGTGTTGTAGTGAGGTCAACTGTTTATATAAGTAATCTGGCACGTTTGCTAATGTAAATTCCTACGTATTTACTTAGTTGCACGCCCGAGTACGGGTACTTGGCATGGCGTGATGTGGTTTTTTATCCACGCACACACACACATACACATGCACCAGCAATTTTACAATGGCATATAGATGATTCAAAAGAAATAGCAAAAAAAGACGATGCACGGTATACATGCACAGTGGAGCATTTCTAACGCATTTCATAAGAACAACGTCAGCTTATAATCAATCTTCTGTATGTCAACTCGATGCAAGTAAGAGAATTATAGTGGTCATGGACCGAAGCTTGCATACCTACCATTTAGTAGGGACATTGGAATTTTTCTCCACAAACGTTATGCCAGTGGGCCAGCAGTACGCATGAGCTAATTATTGACATAGCCATCTAATACAGTGCAGATAAGTGATTGACAAAACTCTTCAAAGCCCTTCGCTTTGATTTCGCTTCTTGTCATTCAGTTAACTTAAGTTTATGAGTTTTTAAGATTTTATGAAAATCATTTTAAATAAATGTCGCGTCTTTCAACAACGAGACAACGAGGTGAGTGAACCCATTGCACACATTCGCCATGCCATTCCCCAAATTCAAGCCTTATAAGCAATTCGACTGTCTGCCGACATTGACCAGCTCCTGTTGTTAATAAGCACACACTTGCATTTATATTTATGTTTAAAAGAATTTCTGTTGAGTGTTTCTAGACGCTGCCCACGGAATGCCGAATTAAATGTATTCTCTCGTCCCGTTGTGGTAACTAAGAAAGGGAAACGATTAACGTACACGCATCTGGACCTACATTCCCACAGTCATTGCTAAGAACATTCTACGTAATAATTGTGTTAAATATTTTGCTAAACGAGTTATAGCTTCTGCTGTTGGAAAGTAAAATTAATTTAAGTTCTCAATGGAATTCAATTAAATTTTCATACCATTTAGTCTTTCACTTACA